>JAMPIV010020445.1:155000-334312 GCA_024509875.1 Oreohelix idahoensis | reverse complement strand
AAAATATTCGCAAATATAGTACATGGACAATTAATATTTTCCAGTACAGAATAAGAGGAATAGGAAGGATCCACATTTTAAATATTGGAGCACCATGAGCGAGGAATTGGACTTATAAAGAAAATGGAAATGGTACACTGTATGCAAGGATAACCAGAAATAATATGGATAAATAGTAGTCAGAGTGCCAGGAACTTTGTCTTACGAGAATATTGTAGATTCCTCACGATCAATTGATTATTTTCTTCCTTTCTATGTCACATTTTTTTTTGAGTGATGACCCCAAAATTTTTTTTTTCATCTCATATTGTCAAAAGTTCTTACATCTCAGTTGATAGTTCCATAAATAATTGTTTGATGTGTTTTGCATAAAGGTATTGCTAGATAAGGTACATAGGGAGTTACTAAGGATGAATTCTCAAGATAACAGGAGGACTAGAATAGATAAAATGATATTGGAACACCATAAATGATACATTGGTGTTATAAAAAAAAAAAAAAAAGGAGACAAATATAAATTGTATACAAGGATGCCTCGAGAGTGACAACATGGATACATATTGTCAAGAGTATAAGCAGTTGTCTTAAAAGAGAAAATAAAGTAATACGGAACCCAATGTAGAAAATTCATGATGATTTGGAAACTATATTTTTCTTTTCCCTTCTATTTCATAATATGATAGTAACACATTCGTCTGTTGGTTGCTGAACAATGTGATGTTTGAAAATTGATGTATGGGAAGTCAAAGAAGATCTTTGAAGAATAAATATATATATAAAATAATATTTCTAGGGAAGAGTTCACACAAAAAAAAAAAAATACTGTATTGACAGAAAAGAAGGAATGATTAGAAATAACTGACTAATGGACAGGATCACCACCAGACGTACGGATATTGGAAACAAACATCACATATTTTGAAAAAAAAAAAAAAAAAAAAAAATGTAATATAGAACATTTTCTACAGTGACGGACTTAGAACGAATTTATACACTTACCATTTAGAAAATGTCTATAACAAGGAAACATTCAGATAGATAAATAAGGATAAGCCATGAGGTTTCAATGCTTTTATTGTGAAAAATGATTACTTATAAAAATGATGCTAGTCGTATTATCGTCTGATACATATGCATATTATGTTTAGAGATGTTTTCTACATGTAATAATGAGCAAGTGGCTCATTCACTAAAAAAAAAGAAGAAGAAGATGATGAGTACCCATGAAAACATTGGCTATTCTATGAAAGTGGATTGCCATTACCATAGGAATTAGAGATTTTGGACATTTCTTGGAATATTGCAGAGTACTTGGGAAATAGAATAAATAAGTACGCCAGAAAAAAAAAAATATTTTTTTAGTACTTGCAGGCTTTTAATATGGAACAAATAACAGCACAGAAAAGAGATAACACCCCTACCACATCCAAGAGAATGTAATCAACTATATTTTTGAATGAAATGTAATAGATTATGATAATCCAGCCAAGTTCTGCAAATAAGATAGTTTATTGTTCATTCCCCAGTGTTGCCACTCATCACATTTTTTTTAGTGATGACCTTATGAGTGTTTTGCAGATTTTGTTGGGCAGTGTTGCCAATTTGTAAATTTGGTGAAAAATATTATGATGTGATGAATAAGTTACACTTTTTGAAGTTGATTTCCACTACTAGTTTTTTTACATAGCAGACGACCTCATATAGACATAGGACCCCAGTATAGGAATTAGATTAAATTTTTTGGAAAAATTTTTGAACTTTAAATTTTTCTGGAAAATTTTTTTGAACTTAGAAATTTTTGGGGATGGATTTTTGTTATTGATAGTACTCAAATGTCTCCCTACGGGATACATTTGCGGAGCCCCGGGATCTATATGTGGCCGTGTACATAGTTGTTCCTTTGGAAACAGACTATATTCTTACAAGACAGAGGAAGCACAGACCACCCCATAATTTTATATTTTATGAGAAACAGAAAATAATAAATAGTGTCACATATTTAGGGTAGAGTCGCTTCTACACGCCATTTCTAATAATTGGGTGATTTCCCCTGACCAATCGGATAGCTCAGATTTACCCCGGGGAAAGTGGAACAACGACGCCATTTTGGCAGTAGAATGAAAGAGCGCAACTCAAGAGGTCGTATCTGGTCCAGCTCTACATATTTCTTAGTTTGAGAAAATCAAACTTCAACATTTCTTATAAAATGTGTATTTCAGGACATTGAGTGGTTATAATTTTCTTACTGGCGTAAGTAGTGACAATCGTTAAATATGTATTTTGAATAGAGCTCCCAACCCTAGTCGCAGCAGAACTAGGCTCGAGGATTTGAGTCAATTTGCAAAAAAATGTCTTACACCTCAAACCATGTAGAGTAGAAAATATTCTTGTGTTGGAAAGCATTTAACTCGAGGAATGCTTATGACGATAAAGAAATCAAGGACAAATCTGAGGAGATGGGTAAATGTCGTCGAACCTAAAATAAGACTGTAACTTAAAAGAAGGAACACGGTGGAATAAGAAGGTTCGCCATATTTGACAATTGAGTAGGCCTACGAGACAAAGATGCAAAAAGGGATTTTTGCATCGATGAAAGCATCTGATGAGATGATAGAATTTTATTATACTTATTATTGTAAAAATGTTCTGAATTCCAGACTTTGTTGAAATTTTAAGTTTCATGCTGAAAGATATTAAAAGTTTTGCATGAAATCGAACGCTGTTGAAAAGGTGAATTACTACAGTTTTGAGATCTGTATAAGAAATCTATCCATTTCAATTAAATTCGCTACATCAACACCTAAGAGAAGAAAATCGAACCTGGTAACACAAATTTAAGAGAGAAATCTAAATCTCTGGTGATTAGGCCAGTTAAACATCTGCTCTCTGTAAAGTAAACTGAAAATACTGCATATACCGGCACTGCCACAAGTGCATGCTTTAATATTATTCATCAAAATACATAATTGCCGCCGTAAGTACTTCGGACGGTCGGTCGGTCAATCACATTTTTGCACACCGTCATTTGCGCACTTTTTTCTATTTTCGAGAGAGTACATTAACTTTCAAACACAGCTAAGGGGATGCAACTGTGGTTGAAAGTTAGACAATAATTGTATTGTTTCCCCTAATATGTACTCTCCCGAAAATAGAAAAAGTGCGCAAATGACGGTGTGCATGAACAGTTTGATTATGGAAAGAAGCCAACAACACAATTGATAAACAGTACATGAACTGGAGTTTCGTCAAACGTTAAACGTTCTCAGAGGCAGTAAGTCGACCATGGCTTCTTAGAGGCAGTAAGTCGACCATGGCTTCTCAGAGGCAGTAAGTCGACCAGGGCAAGATTTTAAAAGATGCATGAACAATTACGAGACATGTCATAAAAGAAATGTTAGTTATTTAGTCAATTTACGGCCCATTAGATCATTATCACTGCTCCACATGTCATTTAGGTAAGGTTACTCCATGTCTTCATATTTAATACATCCATATAATTTTCACTACAAATATTTAATGACGGACGCCGGCAATGAAATGGCCACATTAGTTGTCTGTAAATACATGCAACAGAAACAACACACTACAATTAATAACCTGTCAATGTTGACGGGTTATTGCTAGTTATATTCATATTTTATTTGGTGGAGAGAAATTTTAGTAATCTTAATAAACAATGTTCTCAGTGAAGATTCAATTTAGACGAACTGAAAGATCCAGAAATCACGGGAATCTTTGAGGCCACTGTTGGAGGAAAATTCGCAGCTCTCAACTTTTTGGAGGATGATATCAACTCAATCACAGAGATAATGAAAGACGTGCTAATTGAATCAGCAACAGAAATACTTGGTAAAAGAAAGAAAATAAACAAACCATGGGTTACAGATGACATTCTGAAGTTATGTGATACACGGCGGGAAATGAAAAAGGTTAAGAAAGAGGTTCCTGAAGCAGCATGGCAATACAGTATGGTGAATAAAAATATTAGAAAGAAAATGAAACAGGCCAAAGAAAAATGGGTAGCTGATCAATGTGAGTCCATTAATACAGGGCTAATAAAAGGTAACAGCAAGGCAGCTTTTGACACATTAAGAAGACTATCAAAACCCCAACAGCCCAGGGTAACTGTCATAAAAGATAGCAATGGGGCTCTGCTCAATGAAAAAACAGCTGTAATGAGAAGGTGGACAGAATATTGTAAAGAATTATATAACTGTAAACTCGACACTGACTTAGGCATATTAAACAACATTAAGTGTGAAAACAGGGAACTCTGAAATGCAGCAATATTACGGGAAGAAGTGGTAGAGGCTATATGTTCGATGAAAGGAGGGAAGTCACCGGGTGTGGTTAATATCTCAGCAGAGCTCTTGAAATATGGAGGACCAGATATAGTAAAAATCATGACAACAATTTGCCAGAAGATATGGAGTACAAAAAAATGGCCAAAAGACGCAGTCATTAGTAATACCGCTTCCAAAGAAAGGAAATCGAAAAATGTGCAAGAACTACAGAACCATTAGCCTTATTAGTCATCCAAGTAAGGTGATGTTAAGGATACTTTTGAAAAGAATAAAACAGAAATCAGAAGAAATCTTGTCCGAGGAACAGGCTGGCTTTAGACCAAAAAGAAGTACCTCAGAACAATTCTTCAATATTAGATTACTGATCGAAAAACATCTCCAGCATCAACACGATTTATACCACAACTTCATCGATTTCACAAAAGCCTTCGATCGAGTCTGGCATGAAGGCTTATGGCAAATGAGAAAATTCAATTTTGATACCAACATCATAGATATCATTGAAGCACTATACAAGGACGCAAGCAGTGCTGTTTTTGCAAGCAACGACATTGGAGAATTTTTCAAAACAACTGTAGGGGTTCGCCAGGGATGTATCCTGTCCCCAGTGCTCTTTAATATATATCTAGAACATATTATGCAGGAGGCTCTCTACGATTATAAAACAACCATATCGATTGGAGGCCGACCTCTTTGCAATCTACGTTTTGCTGATGATATCGATCTGATAGCTGGAACAGAATCAGAACTTCAAGACCTTACCTCTAGACTGGAGAAAGTAACAAGAACGTATGGGGTGGAAATTAATATAGAAAAAAGCAAGATATTGGTGAATAGCCATAAGAAACATGTTCCGACCAACATTACGTTAAATGGGCAAACGTTAGAAGAAGTTAACACCTTTAAATATATCGGGTCCACTATATGTAGTGATGGAAGATCAAGTAAAGAAATCAAGACAAGACTTGAGATGGCCTCAGCTGCCATGACAAGGCTGAATGTGATCTGGAAAAGTAACATCAGTTTTCCTGTGAAGATCAAATTATACAAATCACTTGTATTATCTATTCTCTTGTATGGGTGTGAGGGCTGGACACTCACTGCAGATACGGAGCGAAGGATTCGGGCTTTCGAGCATAAATGTTATAGAAGAATTTTGCGCATTTGCTATAAAGAGCACAAAACAAATGTCTATGTTAGAGAGAAGATAAACACCTATGCAGGCCACCAAGAACCACTTTTGTCAGTAGTGAAACGTCGAAAGCTTGCCTGGTTTGGGCATGTAACTCGTCATGACTCCCTTTCGAAAACGATCCTCCAGGGAACAGTTGAAGGTAAACGGAGAAGAGGAAGGCAAAGAAAATCCTGGGCTGATAACATCAAAGAATGGGCAGGACACGGTTTTTCCACACTTGTACGCATTGCTGAGGATAGAGAGCAGTGGAGGACCCTGTCTGCTGATGCTTCCACCATGGCACCCCTACGACCCATGACGAGTTATGGGTTGAGATGATGAATAAACAATATTAACTTTATAGTAGTTGTCGTCAGTGAATTACTTAACTGTTTGTTAAGTCATATTTTATGTAGGGGATTTAAGCGTTAAAAGACTTGTATGCACAGGTCAGTTTTAGTAATCACCCTTGTAAACACGGTTTGGGTGATGATGATGTTTTTCTTAGTTGGGAGCTGTAGGCAGTAAATTGTTGAACACAGCTCAACTGACTAGTTGTTAGTGTGTTTAAAAATATGTTTAAAAAACTGTTGAAGTCCCTAGTGAGATTTTTGGGTAGGGACGGGTTTGAGCTGAGTTGAGTTCTCACACAGTGAGTCCGCGCATGTAGTTTGGTTACTGAGCTGTGCTGAGTAGCGATTTTCGTGACAGTGTGTTTCTGGGAGAGGTACGAAATGGATGTCTGACCATTTCGTCAGTGTGTCCAGGAATAAGATATTTTTGGTGTGAAAGGGATTTTGATACTTCCTAGTGTATTTCCTAAAGCCATGGATAAGCGGCTTATTTATATACTGCTGAACGTACGTTATTGTAGATTTTCAGGCCATGGATTATGTATTATTTCAGGCCTTGGAGTATGTTGATTTAGGCCATACACATATTATTGTAAACTGCGACATATGCAGTTCCCCTTTCTTGAATGGATATTTTTCGACCATGATGTTTATTATTATGAGCTGCTGTGCTCTACAGCCTTTGTGAATGGATATTTTTGTACCAGTGACTGTATCTCTAAGGATTTACTTACTGATGATCGATGATCCGTTATGAGCAATTATTGATGATTATATACCTTGGGATTGTACACTCAATTACCTTGGATGAGTGCTCACTTGATGTACTGTAACAGGGTAGACTACTAAGTAGCTACAAATGTTAGCTTTATAGTAAAGTATTTTATGAATGACTAGTTAGATAAATAAACCACTAGTCAAGAATCAATGACATCATCAGTCATGACACACATGAACCCATGATGTCATCAAACCTTGTGTGGTCACCATACAAGTCAGACCGGAAAACATTTAGATTAGAGAGAACTTTAAACAATGGTTGGTCATCATCACATAGAAACAATAATTTCAGACTAGAGGATTCGTAGTTAGTTAGGTTAAAGATTATTTCAACAGTCCACTAGCCCCCAAGACCAATCATTAGAAAGTTTCCGGTCTTAACTCCAATGAGAAATACTTCCTCTGGCAAGCCATAGCACCAGACAAGTATAAAGACTGATGCATCTTAGTAACCAGTCAGACAGAGAGAGAGAGAGAGAGAGCTTGAGACAGTTATCTCAATGCTAGTGTCAAACCGAAGGTGTTATCTTTACCCTTTTGAGATGTGAAGACGTGTTTTTACCTCTTGCTGTAACTTCTCAGGTTTGTGGTGTTAGCCTTAGCTGTTAGCTTAGGCTAGCCTTGTGACTTTGTTTAATCCAATTTGGTTTTAGTACCAAGAAAGATAGAAATAAGAATGTCCGCACCTATCGTGCCCGTGATTTTAATTGATCTGAACGAAGACTTAGAAGGAGGCATGCTACATAGACCAGGGACACTGGTAATTACGATCTCAGGGCCGCAGGCCAACCTCAGGCATCGTATTGTCTTTAAAAGCCAGATATAGATATTAGCTGGACCAGCCGGCGTCGGCCTGAGTGGCATCGCCACATTGTACCGCTTCGCGGGCCCTTATAAGTGGTATGCCACGTTAACAGCAGCAGCTCAGCTGAAGCACTACAAGGGCCTGCACGGAAAAAGATTGGAGTGGACCAACCCTCAGATGAGCATTTAGATTGAGCATCATGACAAAGAAAGATCCAAAGGCGTGCTACATTGGATGCCGCCCACGATGAAACCCGAGGCAGTAAAAAGAATAGCGGCGGAAGTGTCGGGAGATAAAGACGTAGAAGTGTACAGGATCAAAAATGCCCACGACATGTGGAATTTCCAATACCGACCATCCGAACATAGGATACCACACTTTGTGCACTTGAAAGCAGCCGAGGACAAAGTACTAAGAATATGGGTGTCCTTGCCCGGAAGAAGAATACAGTGTGCGGTGTGTGGGCAGGATGACCACTGGGTCAGCCAGTGCCCTAGGAAGCGGGCGCCACCCCACCAGGTCAAGAAAATGAGGGAGGAAGAGACAGCTGTCGAAAAAACACCGGCAGAGCAGAGCAGGGCAGACGAGCTCCCTACCCCGGATGGCCCAGATGCCAGTGAGGGCGATGGATATAGCAAAGTTATAAATAACAAGAAGGAAAAAAAAGAAATCAATAGAAAAAATACGCACGCCCCCTCCGGTTGGGCGGCAACTACAGAAGAGGACGACTTGGAGGCCATGTTGTCCCAAGCAGATATCTTCATAGATGGGCAAGCCTTTTGAACATGTGAGTGAATGAGTTTACTACTAGAAGTTCTTTCCCTGTGCACTGAGGCCCAGTGCAAACAGACCTGTCCAGTTCCCAAGTATAGGAAAGCCTTGGTTGCACCTACAACAAGAACAGACAGTGAGCTGCCGGTGTCCGGAGAAATGAACTTTTTTCCTTTTTTTCAAAATAATGTAATTCTAAAAGTAAACTATGTAAACACCTATAGTTTAGGGAGTGTATATTATTATTTAAGAGTTGTGTTTAATGTAGGTAGTTCTTTGATGTTTTTGTTTTTATACACAAACACACACTGCACGCACCCTTAAATGCGCACAGTTGTAATTAAGCAGTCAACTCTCCCCCCTACTGGGGTGGGAGTGCTAGGCGGCGCGGTTACATCTGCGCTTAGCCATAATTATCAGTTCAGAACGGATAGCCAACCCTTAGTCACTATTCCGACAAGCAGTCATGTATTTAGGTCAACCGGTCAGCCCTTATGCACCGCCTCGTCAAGCAATGTAAACACGAAATTAATATTAGACAAACATAAAGGTATGTTTTCAGGCACTCGTAAGAAATAAAGAAGTAGAACACTTGGACAACAGAAAAACAACAGACGTGAGTGGCTTACCCAGGGTTCGAACCCCGTACCTTCTGTACGACAACTCCGCCTAGCTATACAAGCGAATCGCACTGACCCCACGGCCAGCTAGGCATCCCCAAAAAAGGATGCTTTACTGACTAGTCATCAGTGTGAAACACAAGACAACACCGGAAGTATACAGTGGGCAACTCAGCCCATTAATGACGCAATCACTTCTGTTGTTTCTCTATACAGCAGTATATGTCAGTCCAAACAAGACAAAGACCTTGATACTGTGTCCAGTAAATGATAGAAGACTTAAGGACAGTAGTATAGAACAGAGGGTAGGTTTCTGGTATTGTATAAACATTAATAACACATACGGAAGGGAAACCCGAGGCCTGTAAACAGTAAATTAATATTAGACAAACATAAAGGTATGTTTTCAGGCACTCGTAAGAAATAAAGAAGTAGAACACTTGGACAACAGAAAAACAACAGACGTGAGTGGCTTACCCAGGGTTCGAACCCCGTACCTTCCGTACGACAACTCCGCCTAGCTATACAAGCGAATCGCACTGACCCCACGGCCAGCTAGGCATCCTCAAAAAAGGATGCTTTACTGACTAGTCATCAGTGTGAAACACAAGACAACACCGGAAGTATACAGTGGGCAACTCAGCCCATTAATGACGCAATCACTTCTGTTGTTTCTCTATACAGTAGTATATATCAGTCCAAACAAGACAAAGACCTTGATACTGTGTCCGATTCGCTTGTATAGCTAGGTGGAGTTGTCGTACGGAAGGTACGGGGTTCGAACCCTGGGTAAGCCACTCACGTCTGTTGTTTTTCTGTTGTCCAAGTGTTCTACTTCTTTATTTCTTACGAGTGCCTGAAAACATACCTTTATGTTTGTCTAATATTAATTTACTGTTTACAGGCCTCGGGTTTCCCTTCCTTATGTGTTATTAATGTTTATACAATACCAGAAACCTACCCTCTGTTCTATACTACTGTCCTTAAGTCTTCTATCATTTACTGGACACAGTATCAAGGTCTTTGTCTTGTTTGGACTGACATATGCTGCTGTATAGAGAAACAACAGAAGTGATTGCGTCATTAATGGGCTGAGTTGCCCACTGTATACTTCCGGTGTTGTCTTGTGTTTCACACTGATGACTAGTCAGTAAAGCATCCTTTTTTGGGGATGCCTAGCTGGCCGTGGGGTCAGTGCGATTCGCTTGTATAGCTAGGCGGAGTTGTCGTACGGAAGGTACGGGGTTCGAACCCTGGGTAAGCCACTCACGTCTGTTGTTTTTCTGTTGTCCAAGTGTTCTACTTCTTTATTTCTTACGAGTGCCTGAAAACATACCTTTATGTTTGTCTAATATTAATTTACTGTTTACAGGCCTCGGGTTTCCCTTCCTTATGTGTTATTAATGTTTATACAATACCAGAAACCTACCCTCTGTTCTATACTACTGTCCTTAAGTCTTCTATCATTTACTGGACACATTATCAAGGTCTTTGTCTTGTTTGGACTGACATATACTGCTGTATAGAGAAACAACAGAAGTGATTGCGTCATTAATGGGCTGAGTTGCCCACTGTATACTTCCGGTGTTGTCTTGTGTTTCACACTGATGACTAGTCAGTAAAGCATCCTTTTTTGGGGATGCCTAGCTGGCCGTGGGGTCAGTGCGATTCGCTTGTATAGCTAGGCGGAGTTGTTGTACGGAAGGTACGGGGTTCGAACCCTGGTTTGTTGAGAAATTCACCTGTGGCAGGTAGCCAGCCTCAGACCACTATCTTGCCTTGTAACTCAAGGAAGGCGGACGGTCTGCACTCAGTCCCCGTTCCGTCAGATAGTTTAGATATGGCAAGTGACCACTCTGCCACTTTGCCAGATAGACAGTTTACAACGCGTGGCCAATCTCTGCTTACCACTCCGTCATGCAGTCTAGTGATAATATCTCTCAATATCAATAATTTGAGAAATAAGCTAGACCATGTAATTAAACTGATTAAAAAAGATAAACCCGATTGTTTGCTTTTACAGCAAACCGGTGTCACTACAAGCTATCACGCAGGTCAAATAACAACTAGGTTAGGACTGAAGCATGGTTGGTTCGCCCGGGGCACCTGCCATACTGGTGTTGCCATCCTTCAAATTAATGAAGATTGGGATGCAGTGCATCATAGAACTGACAATGATGGTAGAACCGTCATAATTCAAATACAAAACAAACACAACATACAAGACACACACACGCTCATCAACATATACGCACTAGCGACAAGAGACGAACGACCTAATTTCTATGACAAATTACATGACACTCTAACAAAACATTACAAAGAGACTAGGAAAATTTTGGGCGGAGACTTTAATTGTGTCCTGTCTGACCTAGATTTGTCTAGGAGCTCCGTAGGGGGAGCGCAGGCACGAGAAAAGTCTTCGCTCTTAAGACAAATACATACTATGCTAGACGAACATGACCTCTCGGACGTATACAGAAAAATAGAGCCTCACAAACAAACTTTTACATATTACGACAAAATAAACCCATATTTGAGACAGGCATCAAGACTGGACAGAATATATGCATCTAGTACCTACAATATACACAAAACATACCATATAGGAAGTACTTTTAAATTTACAGACCACAAAGCAGTTTACACATCCTTAAGTACGGGACACACGCACAAACAAGTAAAGAGATCCCCACACTGGAAATTTAACAACAATCTACTCAAAAATACTTATTACACAGAACAAATAACACAATTAACACGAGGTTACACACAAGACATTCCTAATAATAACATTGCACAATATTGGGACATGTTAAAAAATACAATAAGAGATAGGACACAGATTTTGGCTACACTTATACATAGGAAATTTAAAAAAGAAGAGGGGATTTTAGAAGAAGCAATTAGTTTAACCAAAAGTTTAGACAACACGAACCCTCACATCCAAACCTTAGAACAACAGTTAGATCAATATAGGCAGTATACCTACCAGGGAGCATTACTTAGGACAAAATTACACACTATAACGCAAGAAATCCCTAGTAGGCAATATTTAGCAATTGAACAGAATGTACAACGCAATAGACAGATTCATAAAATAACATATGAACGGACAACAACAAACAGACAACACCAAAATTAGTCGCGCTTTCTTCCAATACCACAAAAAACTATATACTAAGGAAGAAACCGACGCAAATATACAAGACAAATTTCTACAATACACAAAACGTTTAAGTGATGAGGAAAGTGCGAAGCTAGACCAACCTTTAACTTTAGACAATTTACAAGAGGCCCTTAGTACCTTTCAAAAAGATAAAGCCCCCGGGCCAGATGGGTTAACTGCGGAATTTTACAAGGCTTTCTTCCCCTGTTTAGGCCCCATCCTAATTAAAACATTTGAAGAAGCATTTCAAAAAAGGGAACTCCCGGAAAGTTTAAATCAGTCATATATTACCCTAATCCCCAAGGATAGTAATGATAAAAAGTCAATTAAGAATTTTAGACCCATCTCTCTTTTAAATACTGATTACAAAATTCTAGCTAAAGCACTTACTCTGAAGCTTAAATCACACATGCACAAAATAATACATGGAGATCAACAGTGTAGCGTACATGGTAGGAACATTTGTAGACGCACACATTTCATTAGAGACCTGATTACATACACACATGATAGGCAGTGCCAGAGTGCCATATTATCTTTAGACCAGGAAAAGGCATTTGATAGAGTATCACATGCCTTCCTACATAAAAGTCTTAAAGCTAATAATATAGGGAAATACTTTAGATCATGGATAAAAATCCTATATAAAAAAACCTGAAAGTAAAATATTGATTAATCATAGTTTAACCAAAGCATTCAAATTAACGAGAAGTGTTAGGCAAGGGTGCCCTCTGTCGCCCTTGTTATATGTAATAACATTAGAACCTGTTTTGGAAAGAATAAGACAAGATACAAATATCACGGGAACTTTCGTCCCCGGTGCAGGGGAAAGGAAATTGTTGGCCTACGCCGATGATACGATATTCTTTCCAACAACAAAGGATTCTATAAAAAATATCTTAGAGGTTTTCACAGAGTTTGGATACGCTAGCGAATCCAAACTAAATATTCAAAAATCTAGCATAATGGGAATATGTAGATGGGGCAATAGATCAGATTTCCCTTTTCAATTAACGGTAGTGAATAAAATTAAAATTTATGGAATTAACTTCTCTTTTAATCCTCAAGACCCCAATAAAGAAACATGGACAAAATTGATAGAGAAAATCCAAAATATGCTAGAAATTTACAAATATAAAACGGCGACCATTTTCGGAAGAAGTATTATAGTTAATTGTTTTATTATGCCAAAAATAATTTATACAGCAAATATACAAATAGTACCTAAAAAGATCATAACGGAAATAAATAAACTAATTAGGGCCTTTATTTTTAGGAATACCTGGCACAGTATCAAACACGTAACGCTAATGCAACCTAAAAATAAAGGGGGGATAGCCTTACAGGATATTGACACCAAAATTAAAGCGTTAAGAATTAAATACATAGGGGAAGTTATAAAGAGCCCGGGTCTATACCCACTGGCACACTATTATATTGGGTTAAGACTATCAAGTTTTTGTAAATTAAATAATAATCAACCCCATTTTTTTGGGACACCACCTCCCTTTTATGCAATATGTCTGAAAAATTTAGAAGGGAACAAACATTTAATAAAACAAGACACCAAACTTATATATAAACTTCTAGTCGCAACACAATAAACACCTCTGAGCACACGAAGGGGGTACAACCTTTTCATAACTGATTACACACAGAGTTTTACAAACATTCATGCAATAGACATCAAACCACAAGCAAAAGAAGTCACTTTCAGACTACTACACAGTTTAACACCAATAAAGGCAAACAGATTAGCACCAAAATGTAAATTGTGTAGTGACAACATCATAGAGACAGAAGACCACTTGTTTTACACATGTAAAACAGTGGTACCTACATTAAACAAATTAAGGAAATTAATAGCTCCAAACTCACAACAAACACTTAATTTATATAGAGCAGTCATGCTTAACACGTTACCACATATGACGAGACGAACAGAACTTAAGTTACTGACTTTGTTAGCTGACTTTAGATATCTTGTATGGACATGTAGGAACAGAGCTGTATACGACAATAGACATTATGACAGTAAAATATTTACGGAAATATACGAACGCATGACGCAAAACATAACAGAACAAATCTAAAACTCCTTAGTATGTCATACACCTTGGTTTAAATATGGTATTGTTTAAATAGATACAAAGCAAGTAGCTTTGAATATAAATACTTCATACCTTGTAAAACATGTCTTCACCAACCATCTCATGTTAGGTTGTCATTATCACTTAAGTCGTTGTACCATTAATCATCTAACTCTCACCACATTTGTTATCACCCGTATCTTTGAATTTGTAACAATTTCACATCTTGATTAGTTTATTAATTTAAAAATTTTATCCTTTGTATTGGTTTTTAACTGATGTAAATATTATCAAATGTTGTAAAAATATTGACCTGAATAAAGGTTTTAAAAAAAAAAAAGTTCTTTAGTTTAGGTTTGGAGCAACCTGGCGCTACGACTACTATTGAACGAAAAAGCCCTTGACTCCTACGGTTTGGATAATAATATCCGTCCAGAGATCTCCTACCATCCAGGACAGTTAAGTGACCCAGCACTAACCCCTGCAACGATTATATTTTGTGGTTCACTCCACAGGACGTAAGTTCGATTTAGTTACAATTGAGGTCTCGATTCGAATTTTAATTTCGTTAGGATTTCCACAGAGGTAACAAAACGACTACAGTATATGAGAAACTCCGTAAGCCTTTCGCCTTGGAGGCTAAAGCTGGCAGTTTTGCTTTCCCCCACCAGAAATTCTTATCGAACTGCCACTGCATCATTTTCCTCAAACGAGACTGAATAAAGTACACCTTTTATATAACTATTCGGATCTTTCAAGTAATCTGTTCTATTGAAGTTTCACTTGACTGTTTGAGTTGCCGATTATATTCAACCCTTCAAGATCAAATTTAGAACCATCAAGGCATTTACGAGTTCTACTAATTACCTGGGTTTGTTCCTCCCTTCTGGAATTATTATCTCTGGTGTATAACCAGTATTTCCCAGAAGAAACACAATAAGGAAAGTCTTGGGATTATTTCCCTTATCTCAAGTGTTATACAGATTTACATCCCTTCTCATCCTCCTTCACACGGTCACAGTACCTTGATTTGCCTTGACTTGTACCTGTGACAGTGTATTATTTATGATGTCATCGTTTGCTGTGGTGTTAATAAACAGTGTAGAACGTTACAGCTTGTTCCACCACTTCCTGACTCCTGCGTGTTGCTGTAGTGCATGAGTGCAGTAGATGTGTAGTCAAGAACCTATACACATTCGCGTAGATACCCCATTACACATCTCTCGACCATACTGAATTGTCATCGTCAGCGATTCTTCACCACCCACCACAAACATTCTACCGACTATGAGCTGATCACATCTATCAGCGAAAGATAATAACATTTGTCTACCTGATCCACTCAACCTTTAACAGTTCCTGTATACAAGGAAGTTCTTACTTTTACACTGTTGTTAAGAGATTTTGTTAGTTATCGTTGAAGACTACGTCTTTGAAATAGTGAGTTTTCGTGGTGACTTTGTTAAGTGTCGTCAATGACTTATGGGTTACTGCGAGATGACATTATATTATAAGTAATATCAAGTGCCAGTAAATACCAAGTAGCTGCATTCTCATCCGGAAGAACCTACCTGGGTTGAACAAGGTTGAACACAATTCTAGAGATTGGTGGTAATCAACATCTAGGGAGTGTAGCCTTTCTGACCACTGAACATTTACATGAATACTTTTATTAACATAACAGGTGCCTCGTGTTTATACGGTGCAACCCGATCTGATCTGAACTTTGCTCAATTGACAAATCAACAAACTTATTTACAAACACCATGTGCGCTGTTACATATAACTTTATTTGGTGCCGTGACCTTTAGCCCTGTCACAACACTATTGCCCACCAGACACATCATACAAGGAGGGTTTGGCATGAGGCAGCTTACCCTGTAGAAACCATAAGCCAGAGGAACTTCAACAAATATGAGCAAGTCATCCATAGCAAAAAAAAGAAATACAAACAAGCAAGAGGATCTTTCATTGCATTGGGAAACATATGGAGATAAATAGAAATCAAGTTCACAACTAAAATAAGAATCTTCAACTCAAATGTCAACAGTCCTATAATATGGCCCTGAAACATGGAAAACAACAAAATCAACAACCAAAAAGCTACAGACCTTCATAAATGGGCGTTTGTGTAGAATAGAATTATTGAAGCAGTATAACAAAATCACTGATGTGTAACTCATGACAATGACCAGAGAAGTGCCAGCGGAACAACAGATGGGAAGAAGATGCTGGTGATGGATAGGACACACACTGAGTCAATCTGTTGGCAGCATTACAAGACAGTCTTTGTTCGCTAATCCCCAGGGCAAAAGAAGCAGAGGTGGACCCAAAAAACACACGAAGAAGAGAACCAGAAACAGAGATGAAAATGATGAGGAAGACCTGGAGCTGATGGCGTTTGATAGGAAGACTCGGGGTACGTTTGTTGAAAGCCTGTGCTCCTTTGAGAGCTGAAGGGTGTTGATAATGATGTCGAATGAAAATGCTTACTAGTTGCCAAATGCTTAATATCTGATTGCAGACTGTTACAGTGATGTGATGCTAAATGAAAATGCTTACTTATTGCCTGATAAGATTCTTAGTCTACTATCATTTACTAGACACAGTATTAATGTCTTTGTCTTGTGTGGACTGACCTATACAGTATAATAGGGGAACAACAGAAGTGATTGCGTCATTAATAGGCTGGACTGCCCATGGTAAATTTCCAGTGTTATGTCTTGCGGTTCGCACTAGTGACCCGTCATCGAAGCATCATCTTTTGTGATGCCTAGATGGCAGGGAGGATAGTGTGATTCGCTTTCATAGCTAGGCGGGGTTGTCCCACGGAAGGTCCTGGGTAAGCCACTCATGTCTGTTGTTTTTCTGTTGTCTAGTGTTCTACTTCTTTATTTCTTACAAGTGCCTGAAAACATACCTTTATGTTTGTCTAATATTTATTTACTGTTTACAGGCCTCGGGTTTCCCTTCCTTAAGTGTTATAAATGTTTATACTATACCAAAAACCTACCCTCTGACCTGTACTTACCGTTCTTAGTCTACTATCATTTACTAGACACAGTATTAAGGTCTTTGTCTTGTGTGGACTGACCTATACTGCATAATAGGGGAACAACCGAAGTGATTGTGTCATTAATACGCTGGACTGCCCATGGCAAATTTCCGGTGTTATGTCTTGCGGTTCACACTAGTGACCTGTCATCGAAGCATCATTTTTTGTGATGCCTAGATGGCAGGGAGGATAGTGTGATTCGCTTGCATAGCTAGGCGGGGTTGTTGCAAGGAGGGTCCTGGGCAAGCCACTCACGTCTGTTGTTTTTCTGTTGTCCAGTGTTCTACTTCTGTATTTCTTAAAGAGTGCCTGAAAACATACATTTATATTTGTCTAATGTTTATTTACTGTTTACAGGCCTTGGGTTTCCCTTCCTTATGTGTTATAAATGTTTAACTAGAAATGTAGTTTTGTGAGAATAAATTTCTCATTATATTCTGCTGCTGTAACTAGAAATGTAGTTCTGTGAGAATAAATTTCAATATATTCTGCTGTTGTAACTATAAATGTAGTTCTGTGGGAATAAATATTAAAAGGGTTTAACTGTTGTTATCACTCTGAAGAGAGACAGAGAAAGCTGGATATTCTTCTTCTTCTTCTTCCTCGTTCGCCCTGAAAAGGACGGTGGTTGTGTTGTGTCTGTTTACGCCGTAGCTGTGACATCTGCACCTTTCGGTCGACACATCCGACTTCAGCAAGGCATTTTTTAGGACCGGGTTTGCCTTCCCTCTGCGATCCGTACTCGCTCAGCCAGACTGCACTGCTGCAGACTGTTTCCAGGACCACCACGTGGAGGTGGAGTACGGTCTTGGTCAGCTCTGGTTCGCTGACCCTGATGCAAGCAGTCAAGCTATGGGTCGCTGACTGCATTCTCTATTGCTGCATCTTTTGGTCCCTGTAGTGAAATATATTGATACAACGATAAAATCCTCCATTTATAAAGATACAAGTTAAAATAAAATGTAGGGATAAAATATAGTTAAGATACGCTGCTACTTCTTCGCCCACGCCAGAAAACGCATTGATTTAAGCAGGACAGATAGAGTGAGAAATCTTATTGCAGAGTTAGTAGTATTGGCTTTTATGGCGCGCCCGTCAAGGGTTAAACGGTCAAAATTTGAAAATCTACTAGCGTAGTGTTTCCAGGAAAGATAGAAAGAATAAAAACACACGAACGCATAGGATGGAGAGAGCGGACACATGCTGCAGGCTTGTCAAGCGTTAGAGATTTGAATTAGCTACTCGGGCCAACAGTGCGAGACATTGCCGCCAGCCTGTGTCTGAAAGGGTGTCGCGAGTTTGAAAATTAAAAAAAATACCCGCCAGTCCAATACATTCTATAACCACAGAGACACTATGGAAAAAGATATATACACACACGCAATAAGATTTGTGTTTACTTGACGCTCGTTTTCCATAATATGAGAAAGGATGAAATGGAAACCAGCGGACACTGATATGGACATTTTATGTAATTCTTTAATTTTAATACCACACAAATAAAACTTAGTGGTTTAATAGCTTAGATTCCCCTGAAAAGGTATATGCTTTAAAATATTAAATCGCACAGAGAATAAGAAAGTTAGTGACAAAAGACTGTTTTGGTTTTGACAGACCGACCAATGCATGCTCCTTTTTTGCATTCACAAAAGTAACTTTTTTGAAGTGTCCTTGGGAAAAAGCCAGCTAGGGTATCGGTATATGCAAAGGGGGAGGGGTAGACAAAGGGGAGACTGATAAGGGTGGATTTAGGCTGACGACAACTTGCCACCCCTATCGACACCTGGTATTAAAGTGCAAGATGTAGGTGTCTTCTCTGATTTAGGGTGTTGCTGTGTATGTTGCAGTAGAACAGTTCACAGGGTACAACACAGGCAACATGACGTGTAGAGTCATAGAAATGGTAGCTTCACTTTATATTTTATACCATTTATTGCACGCCACAAAACAGTCATGATATTTATGTCATCACCAACATAGTTCAACGAATGCAGCATTCAAAATCATATTAGCCGATGGTCATGTAGAATTCAATAGTCAATATTTGTAGTGTAAACAAATAGCTTCTGGATATTTGATATCATAAAGTTCTAGTTCGTGAAGCTGTATAAATAATATATATATATATATATATATATATATATATATATATATATATATATATATATATATATATATATATATATATATATATATATATATATATATAATATATATATATATATATATATATATATAGCACAGATCTGGGTGCCTAAAGTTCATACATATAACTTCTGCAACAGTGTCAGCTGCAGATCATCAATGTTCATAGACAATAATAAATGCTCCCTTCCTGATGCTAGCAGATCAGATGTGTACAATAAGTCCGTTTACTGTCTGCACGTGAATAGCATACATGGAGTACAGGTCAAACCGACCTTTATGACATTCCTAAGTCTAACCATCTGACTTGGACGTGATCTCTGATATAACGAATCCTGGAACACAGACAATAGTCTTGTTGGTCTAGAGCGACCCATATATATATAACTAGTTCAGGTATAAAGATACCGGTGGCGGAATCCTAATCAAAGTACCTCTCCATTTTGAATCACACAGGCGAGCAAAGAGCGACAAAAATGACGAACTTCTAGATGATAGCATAAAGTTCAATACAAGAGGAATTACCTTTCTTCGGAAATCAACCACGAACATATGCCTCCAGGCAGGCTTGAATAACACTGGGAAATAGTCTAGTTAGCTAACTAACTCACAAAGACAATGTATTTCCCTCAGAAAATCACAAGACGCAGATTGCGTCCGCTCGCTACTCAGACCATTTCTAAACTCCCCCCGAGCTGGGCGGAACACACCAATGAACTCTCCAAGTCTAGACATGCGCAGAACTCCACTACTTGAGTCGCCGTTCACATAAGACGATTCTAAGAACATTCGAGATAAAAGTCTTACACAGTCGCGCCTTTTATGGTCATGAACAGAAACGTTAAGACAGGTTTCAGACATCTACAACAGTTGACTGATACTACCAAATAAGGAGATATGGTCACGCTTCGTTCAAGAAATTATAGACCGAACGTGTCTCGATACAAGAGAAGGCAAACTCCTAAAAAAATTGTAGTCTCAATATCTCGGGTTATGTCCCTTTGACTGTAAAAAACATAATACACATTTCAGTCAAAAAATGATCATACATACGAAAAATGATCATACAAAGACTTTGAAAAAAGTAATTATTTGTGCGTAACATTACCGCACCCTCCCGGGAAAAAAAAAATGAAACATTTTTTTTTTAAATCCTGGAGCCGGAAAAATCTAGGCTCCTAACGCACGTATGATGCGCGGATATATACCTAACAAACTAGCTCAACGCATGGAGCGAAACTGAGATCATATCTCAGGTCCTTAGAGAAAAAATTTAGCTAAGTATTCGCGTATATATTCCAGGAAGGTGCCACCAACACACGCCACAATGATGGCAACATCACAATAAAAGTCAAATTACTCTCATACCAATATATGAAATTAAATATATTATTATGATATCATATAATGTGTTGTGCAAACAGCGGTGTAATATATTAATATACCGCACTATATTATTACATTATATAATGCATCAGTAATTAATAACTAATACAATGTTGTTCTTTGTTGACATAAACAAGCAATAGAAGATGTGGACATCATCCGCTCCCAATCTAGGACAGGACTTGATATCCTCAAAGTTCCACAATGGACATAATCTCGCAGACTTCAATGATGTGCTGCGAAAATATCAATAACACAAATCTTAAAGACAACTGGTAAATCTCTTAATACAATTATGCAAATATATTATCTAAATGTGGCCGAGTGATCTTTTGGCCCGTATATCACTAACTAAGCCTTCTTAGATAATTACATGGTACAATGTTATAAATTTCCCCCCCCCCCCCCCAAAAAAAAAAAAAGTGAGAAAAAATCTACTAACATGTCATTATAGTATTGGACTGTATATCAGGAAATATATATATATGACAGGAGAATCATGTGGAATCGTGTGGGCATCTGGACAGAATGTCTGCCATCACATTATCCGAACCACGGATAGCTCGCACCGAGAAATGAAATGGTTGAAGAGCTATGGCATAACGAGTGGACCTCGAGCTCTTCAAGTTTTTGCTCTGAATAGCAGTAAGCGCTTTCTGGTCGGTTTCCACAATGAAGTGTGCGCCTAGAAGAAATCTTTGTAACTTCAGAATAGACCATACCATAGCCAATAACTTACGGTCTAAAACCGAGTAATTCTTTTCTGCAGCATTTAATTTCCTAGAGATATACATCACCGGATGCAGAGTATCAGAATACTCCTGCATTAGTGCTGCCCCAATCCCAGTTGACGAGGCGTCACTTCGAAGAACAAAAGTCTTCTCAATAGTAGGTAACCTAAGAATAGGTGGAGATGAAAATAGGGCTTTAACCTGGTCCAATGAGGATTGACATACTTTAGACCAGCGGATCAGATTAGGCGACCCTTTCTTCAATAAAGTAGAAAGTGGTGCCATAATGGAGGACAGATTCGGAATGAATCGTCCGTAGAATTGGATCAAACCTAATAGACTCCGTACTTGTTTCTTCGTCTTAGGGACCGAAATGTTAAGTATTTTTGAAACATTGTGGTCCTCTGTCTTTAAAAGACCATGACCAACACGATGACCTAGGAAAGAAATCTCGCTAAATCCTATAAAGGCTTTAGAGGGTTTTGCAGTCAAGTTATACTCGCGTAGAGTAGACAGTAATTCGTATAAACCCAAATAGTGATCTTCCCAGGAATCACTGAATAGACAGATATCGTCTAAGTATGCTATGACATCTGTACGATATGCGAGAATTCGCCGCATCATGCGTACGAATGTAGCAGGGGCGTTCATAAGACCGAAAGGCATGAAATTCCATTGGAATAAACCCCTAGGTGTAGAAAAAGCTGTAAAAGGTTTGGCACGTTCAGTTAGAGGAACTTGCCAATAACCTTTAGACAAATCTAGTTTGGTAAAGAATCTAGAATTAGAAAGTTTATTGAGTAGCTCTTCTAATGAAGGCATAGGTTCAGCATCGAACTTCGTAACTTGGTTCAATTTGCGATAATCTACGCAAATGCGAATGTTATTATCCTTCTTTCGAACAATAACCATAGACGAAGAGTATGCTGAAGTGGATGGTTCAATGATTTCCAAACGTATCATTTCATCCAATTCTTTTTCGACTTGAGACTGGAAATGGATAGGTATTGGATAGGGTCTGACTCTGATAGGATTATGATCAGTTAGCACAATGTCATGTTCAATGACATGTGTGTGTCCCGGGATGTCTGTAAGAACATCCTGAAATGTTTGCAACATCGAAGAAACTTGTCGATGTTCCTCAGCGGAAAGATTTGGAGAAACGGTCACGTTTTTCCAAGATTCCGTAGAATAAAGTGGGACCATAGGAAGAGGAAGATTGACATCAGAAAAAGTAGTTTCCTCATCCTGTATAACTGACAGAGATGAGTACTGACCATGAGGTGCTTGAGAATTGTCCGTTGCCTGGAAAATAGGCTGCAAATAGTCTGGTCTTTCATAAAATTCCGTGAGCATATTTATGTGGAAAGTTTTATGCTTTCCATCAATATCGACAACATAGTCGACATCAGAAATTTTGGTGACTATTGCATATGGACCTTTCCATGCAATTAGAAGTCTGTTCTCCCTTGAAGGAAGTAGAACGAGAGCTTTGTCACCTGGACAAAGTTGTCGTAGACATCTATTTTTATTTGCAAACTGCCTTGCCTTTTCTTTAGCAAATTCGGATGAAGAAGTTGCTAGTTTGCATGCCTCGATGATCTTTTGCCTAAGAGCAATGACGTACTCATAAGAAGATTGAGTCTCATCGCTAATATTATCGGCAGTGATTAGATCGTGAAGTAAAGACATAGGGCCGCGCGGTTGCGCGCCAAAGACAAGTTCAAAAGGGGAAAACCCTGTATGTTCATTGGGGACCTCTCTATACGCAAAGAGAGCCGCGGGTAAGACCCTGTCCCAATCCTGGGGATGATCCTCAGTTATTTTACCAAGTAAAGTTTTCAGAGTCCTATTTAAACGTTCGACTAACCCATTAGACATTGGGTGATAGATACTGCTGAGAGACCTTTTAATATGTAGCATAGACATTACCTGTGACATAGTGTCTGATATAAGTTGAGTGCCATGGTCTGACAATATTTCTCCGGGAAAACCCAAGCGAGAAAATATCAGCCAAAGAGCGTCTGCGATATCAGCAGTTGAGATGCTCTTGAGAGGTATTGCCTCTGGCCAACGTGTGCACATATCGACACATGTAAGAATAAATTGATGTCCTCTAGCTGACTTAATTCTAAAAGGACCGATAATATCTATTGCCATTTTTTGAAAAGGGCGAATAGGAATGTCAGCAGCCTGGATAGGCGCAGCATGTCGTGGTCCTTTAGATTTGACCTCCTGACATACTTTGCAAGAGCGACAGTAAACTCGTATGTCCTTGCTCACAAATGGCCAAAAGAAAGCCGCAAGAACCCTCGACTTTGTACGGGAAAAACCCATATGTCCAGCACATTGCGAGTCATGAGCATGTTGCAATATTTGCAATCTCATGCTCTTAGGCACAAGAATTTGTGAATGGGTGGACGTAGTCGAGTCTTGTACCATACGTACAAGTACGCCGTTCTTTATAGAAATCCAAGATTTTCTATTAGTATTCTGATTAGGATCACCTTTTTTTGCTAGAATGAAGAATTTTTGTAAAGACGGATCTTCTTCTTGCAATTTGATAAATGAGTCACGTGTAATAGTCAAGTGACTATCTTGGTCATTTACTTCATCATTATTAGTTAATGAAGTTTGAGGTGGATCCAGAGCATGTGCTCTTGTGACCACCGCATTGGTAGCTTCAATGTTTTGCTCTTCCCAAACAGCAATCTGCTGTGGGGTACATTCCCTAACTCCGTGAATACGACCAATAATAAGGTCCGCAATAGGATTTGGAAGTAGACACGCGTGGACCTCTCCCGTGAAGAAAGGAGTAGCAATATATATTATGGCAGTAGGATACTTTTCCAACGTGCCACCAAATGTGACACATTTGATGACCTTTCCTGTAGCACAGGATGGATCTACAAGAGATTGCCTAACACCAACAGTAGTACATCCAGAATCAAACAACACTGAGACTGGATTACTATTTACAAGCCCCTTATGTAATATAAGAGAACCTCTCCCATCATGAGCAACATTAGCAGGAAGAGCGGGCAAAGGATGACCACAGCTTAGAGTACTAACGGTCTTCGGATCAAATAAAGTACTGCATTGGATACATTTATTTGCTCTACCAAAATCAAAAGATGAGCATCCGATAGCATTATGGTCTTTATCACTATTAATCTGTTTATCTGCTCCCTGAGATTCTTGTTGAACAGAATTCGTCTGTTGATATCTTTTTCTCTTATGTTGCGATCTACCGCGACCATTATTGCCTCTGCAATTATCATTAAAGTCCCTACTGTAATTTTTATCCTGGTTTGAGTTCCAGTTTCCATAACTGTCATTACCATCTCTATACTGTTGAGAACCTCTATTATCCTGGTATTGAGGTCTCTGCAAAAAATATTTTCCTCTATTCCGATTACCTTTATGAAAATTTCTAAAGTTAACGGGAGTAGAATACCGTGTAGTATTAGGTTGTCTCCAGTTCTGGGAAGAAGAATCACCCTGGAATTGATTACTATGATTCTGGGCATAATTACGGTTACTCTTTTTATTGAAATTTTGCTGGCTACCCTGAAATTTACGCATAAAATTTGGGCCATAAGGTGCTGCCGAAGCAACTGGCAGACCTTCTTTTACTTTAGAGTTGCTAATGGTTATGTGAGGATACGCAGTAACATCCTGGCTACAGTATTCTTCCATTTCTTTTATGTTTTTAGGCTTACGCTCATGAAGAAAAGAAAGAAAAGCTTCATTAACAGAAGACATGACCTTGTCTCTAAGTAGTAAGTCCATAAGGGCTTCAAATGTACTTTCTGTCTTAGAAAGCTCAACCCATCGTAAAAAAGTAAGACGTATGCTTGAGATGAATTCTGAGAATTCAACTCCAGTTTCTGGTAACATGTTTTTAAATTTAAGACGATATCCGTCCTCGTTAAGTTGGTACTTCTTTAACAATGCCGCCCTGACAACCTCATAGTTGTTTTTGTCCGGCACATCTACCATACTCAACAAAGTCAAAGCATCACCTCTAAGTATCTTGGACAGATGATAAACATATAATGTTTTATCTATATTATGCACCTTACATGCACTTTCAAATCTATCTAGATAAAATGTTATATCATCAATTGAGGGATTAAATGCTGGTAGATTAAGCTTGAAATCCTTAGCATTAGTCTTATCTGACACCTTATTTGCATCATTAGCATTACCAGTGTTCAATAACTTTAACTTTTCTAACTCTAAAGCCAAGAGTTTTTCTTCATGCTCCATTTTTGCTTTTCTCTCATCAGCCTCTCTTTGTAGCCTTCTTTCTTCAGCCTCTATTTCAAGTCTCTTATTTTCAGCCTCTTTTTCAAGTCTCTTATTTTCAGCCTCTTTTTCAAGTCTCTTATTTTCAGCCTCAGCCTGAAGTCTCTTCTCCTGAGATTCTGCTTCTCTTTTTTGTTTTTCCATTTCCATTTGTAATCTTTTTTCATCTACCTGCATCTGCAGTTTTAAATTTTCAGCATCTATTCTCTTTTGTTCAGTTTGTTCTTTCATTTTCTTTTCCTCCGACTTCAATGCCTTGGCATATTGAACAGTCGCAAATTCTTCTAATTTATCACCAGTCTTCCCAAGGGTTTTACCCTGCTCAATAAAGTACTCAAATGTAGACATGATGTCTAAAATGTGAGTACAGAACCTGAAATAATTAAATATCTTATTTCAATCTTAATAGCAACAAGACTTAATAAAGTGCTTGTATAATCACTATGTTTACTCCAATCTCTGTGGGAAACAAGACTTGACACCAACTTGTATTATCAAATGTATAATAATATCACAAGTCACTTCTTAATTATCAGTGCACTACCCAAATCAGTGCATAACCATCAGTTATTTATCATAACTGCACTACAATAGTGCATAAGCAAAACCCAACAGTTAGTTATGATAAGTGCACTATAGACCAATAGTGCCTGAGCGTATATGTAACAATAGTGAAAGCTAACTATGCAAGAACTATGTAAACAATAACAAAACAGTGTAAACAACAACAAAGGTCAACAACAATGTAAACAATAACAAAGATCAAAGTCAATGTAAACAATAACAAAGATCAGAGTTAATGTAAACAACAACAAAGATCAAAGTCAATGTAAACAATAACAAAGATCAAAGCAATACGAAAACATTCGCATAAGTGAAATAAATAAACAGGGAAAACTAAAAAGAAATATCACAAAGAATGTGATGACAAAATGCGAAGATATGACAAACAAATGACGCTACAGTGTATACACAAAAATTTACGTAAAGAACTGAATAATAGAAAAGAGGAGACCTACAAATACAACAAATGAAAACGAAACTAAAGAACAGAAAGAGAGAAAAAAAAATATACAAAAAACGAAAATAAAGCACAACTCGTCACAACTAAACAGATATAGCAACGATTGTCGCTAGCAAATTTCACAGTAGGAAATTCGCACAGTCCCTAACGAAAACGCTAACAGTAGAACCTCTGTGACGTGGTATCTTCTACTGAAAGACACCGCCCAACCGAAAAACCCGCTGAAATATAAACATATAAATATACAAATAACATTTAACATGTAACATGTAAACAGTGTGAAAAATGTGAGAGACAGAAGGCTCAGTTAGAACATAAGGGCACAGTTCACAAACAAAACAGGCCACTTAACTTCTATGTATCCACAACGTCAGCACAGTTCAGAACAGGATGTGATCAGCATTCTTAGGACAATGATCCAACGTTGATCCATATCTGCTCTCATAAACTGCCATGACGAAGGAAATGAGCTTCTGACAGGAAACAGCTTCTGAACTTGACCTTCTGAATTGACTTGAGCACTTGACCTTCTCAATCCGGAACAGTTGTTACGGCACTTGTCCTTCTTCCTACCAGATCAGGAAAACAATTTGCTCGGAAAACTGGATACCCACGAGCAGCGCCGGGTAGTTTCAAAATCAGCAACTGTCAGAAAATCCGGATACTTTCGACAATAGTAACTTTTCTTGAAGGAAGTGAGTTGAACTGTAATCATGAAAGCTTGATGATGATGTCTGGGTTTGTTGACCCCCTTGATAGCTGGTATCAGAGTTAACCAACATATGGCCACCAAAAATGATAAGGGTGGATTTAGGCTGACGACAACTTGCCACCCCTATCGACACCTGGTATTAAAGTGCAAGATGTAGGTGTCTTCTCTGATTTAGGGTGTTGCTGTGTATGTTGCAGTAGAACAGTTCACAGGGTACAACACAGGCAACATGACGTGTAGAGTCATAGAAATTGTAACTTCACTTTATATTTTATACCATTTATTGCACGCCACAAAACAGTCATGATATTTATGTCATCACCAACATAGTTCAACGAATGCAGCATTCAAAATCATATTAGCCGATGGTCATGTAGAATTCAATAGTCAATATTTGTAGTGTAAACAAATAGCTTCTAGATATTCGATATCATAAAGTTCTAGTTCGTGAAGCTGTATAAATAATATATATATATATATAGCACAGATCTGGGTGCCTAAAGTTCATACATATAACTTCTGCAACAGTGTCAGCTGCAGATCATCAATGTTCATAGACAATAATAAATGCTCCCTTCCTGATGCTAGCAGATCAGATGTGTACAATAAATCCGTTTACTGTCTGCATGTGAATAGCATACATGGAGTACAGGTCAAACCGACCTTTATGACATTCCTAAGTCTAACCATCTGACTTGGACGTGATCTCTGATATAACGAATCCTGGAACACAGACAATAGTCTTGTTGGTCTAGAGCGACCCATATATATATAACTAGTTCAGGTATAAAGATACCGGTGGCGGAATCCTAATCAAAGTACCTCTCCATTTTGAATCACACAGGCGAGCAAAGAGCGACAAAAATGACGAACTTCTAGATGATAGCATAAAGTTCAATACAAGAGGAATTACCTTTCTTCGGAAATCAACCACGAACATATGCCTCCAGGCAGGCTTGAATAACACTGGGAAATAGTCTAGTTAGCTAACTAACTCACAAAGACAATGTATTTCCCTCAGAAAATCACAAGACGCAGATTGCGTCCGCTCGCTACTCAGACCATTTCTAAACTCCCCCGAGCTGGGCGGAACACACCAATGAACTCTCCAAGTCTAGACATGCGCAGAACTCCACTACTTGAGTCGCCGTTCACATAAGACGATTCTAAGAACATTCGAGATAAAAGTCTTACACAGTCGCGCCTTTTATGGTCATGAACAGAAACGTTAAGACAGGTTTCAGACATCTACAACAGTTGACTGATACTACCAAATAAGGAGATATGGTCACGCTTCGTTCAAGAAATTATAGACCGAACGTGTCTCGATACAAGAGAAGGCAAACTCCTAAAAAATTGTAGTCTCAATATCTCGGGTTATGTCCCTTTGACTGTAAAAAAACATAATACACATTTCAGTCAAAAAATGATCATACATACGAAAAATGATCATACAAAGACTTTGAAAAAAGTAATTATTTGTGCGTAACATAGACAAACAGGTTTTGCAGTGAAATTTTGAAATGAGTGAGAGGCAGAACTTGGTAAAACCCAAGAATCAAGTCTGTTTTTTTTTACTTGTGCTGCAAATATTCGGATCTTATTTTCAAAATTCAAATGTGTTGGCTACCATTGGCCAATGCATTCTATATTATTAACCATTTAGAGAGGTAGGACGTCATTTGTCGGAATCAGTCCCTGAAGCAGGTTGATGGGATACTAGAAGTGTGTAATATTAAAACTAAAAGTGTTTGACACAGTCTAGACAGCAGCACTACTAAACTTGTGCCATCCATCTAACCTTTGCTTATTTCATTGAATTCTGGTAAGAAGAATATCTATATTCAGTGGCGGTTTCAGGGGGTTGTCATTGGTGGTGCTGCACTGTTCATTCATTAAAAATACTATACATAATACTCACAAATTGTGACCACCATGTGAAATATCAACCCAGACACAAATGATTAGTGTCTTATCTCATCTAAAATCTGTCAAGAAGTTCTGAAAAGTTATTTTAAAAGTTTACTGCAACTAGGAGTAATCATTGTCAGTCGTAGCAGCTTCCCGAGTCTCAAACCGGTTACACGGACATATATGCTGCTATTTCTCGTGTTTAAAATTGTCATTGTAACTTCCCTTTGATTTGCTCATTGTACTTGAGCTGTGGATGACTGCAGCTCTGGTTAAAAAATTCAAACCAATGGTAGTTCGCCTCTAGCTGTGTGTATGACAAGCATTCGCTTATAAGAGGTCAAGGTCACTTGAGCTGAAATCGTTTGCAGCACTTTCCCCAATACGGTGTTAGATAATTTTTTTTGGGTGTATTTAACCCTTCCGGTGTAACCTCAATTTTTTGGTCTGTCCGTATTATGTATTATAATGTAGTAGAGACAGCAGTCACGGCTGTTTGTGCCCTATACCAGAGCGCTCTTTTAGTTTCGGTGACCGGAATTCTGACACCGGGTATAAAATTTTCGTGTACACCGTAAAAGACTATTTAAGTTTTTGGCGGGGAAAATCAGCTGATGTGTGTGTAAAACCAGTAAAATATAAATCATTACACACTCGTTCTGGATAAACACAGCGCTAAAATTCTTTTGTAAACTATAACTTTGTTCTCTGCTCTATTTTTGATTGCATTTTTATTTGTTTGAAATTAGTTTTGACGGAGTTACAGACTTTTGAAAACAGCGTCATCATTTAAGGAAATTCATAAAATAAGTAATCTTTTTTATTAATTTAATATCTAAAAATCGGCCCATTCGTTTGAGTTTATAATTATAAAGACTTCTCGAAGGGAAGCTAAAGATTATTTCCACATACTTTTTTTTTTTTTGGTTTCATATCTTGAGAATGTGTGGTAGTCAGTTTTGTGAGTTTGGCATTACAAGAACAAGCATATTGTCACCAGATTTTATAGCATTTAAATTACTGTAAACGCATTCCTGATACTCACAAATCTTAAATAAGGTTGTAACAAAATAACTTTGTAAAGCACCATCTGCTTTTGCATTTTCATTCATTTATAATGATATTTAGCTACGTATATAAGCGTCAGAAAACATGTAAATCTATAGATAGATTACTTCTACATACTTTGTTCTATCTTTCAAGTCTTGTTAATCTTGTATTTATAATATGAATTTTTTTTTTATTGCGTGTGAGATAAGGACTGTTCCATTAGTGTTCTTTGGTAGACAATCCTGTGCACACGACGGCTGCCAAAGAATTCTAAGTAACTGTTTGTATATCTTCTTTCATTCACAGATAAAACATTCTACATCCTGGTGTTAGACTTGATAGTCCCAAATATTCCTCTATCTTTATACATACACATTCAATTCAGAAAGCGCTGAACTGTTCTAAATTACGTTAATGATCTGTTCTTTGTGTTTGGAATTAACGTATCAGATGATAACCCACACAGCATTCGACTATATTTTGTAAGAAGTGTTACTTACGAATACAAAATTCAAAAAGGAGGCATAATGAGAAGTGTCTTGAAACAGCCAAGTTACTATCGGAAAACAGTCAGCACATCTGGAAAGACTAAAACCATAATTTAACTATAAGTGAATGTCAACTGTGCAATTGTGTTGCAAAGACATCTTTTGGTGTTTTAAAAACAAAAAGCTGCTCTATCCCCTGTAATGTTCTTTCTGACCCCTCCATGTCTAGTCAGTCATTTAGCTGTAGTCAGGATAGCTCTGTACAGTAGGAGGTTGATGTGCCTGCCCACATTAGTGATGATATTGTTCAACTGGAGGTTGATGTGCCAGCTCACATTAAAGGCGATACCATTATTCATTTGGAGGTGGATAACACTACTCACCCTAGCATGCCAGTTTTTGTTGCCACATCTACACCTACCAAGTCAGTTATACATACGACAAGTACATCCACCTCGCCTGTCTTCAAAAGCGACATCACAGTACAACAGTTACTTGCTAAGCCATCTTCACAACCACTAACACAAAAGGAAGAACCCCTATTCACATCCATTGTTAGAAAAAAACTAGAAACAGCAAAAAGTAATATCATAAAATGCAAAACCAGAGGACAGCCTATTGTACTACAAAAACTAATTAAACATAGAAGAGAAACATCAGTCACCAGAACGCCAACAAACGTAAGCGATCTCAATTGCTTCACACTGTTAGAAAATATATTGCTGGAACATCAACTGATTCATTAGACCTGCAGCAGGCACATGAACTACAACGCTGTTCAGAAACGTCACGTCAGGAAATTTGCAGGAAAGCAGGCATTGAAAGTAGAGTTAGAATATCCAAAGAATTAGCAATAGCCATGAAGGAAACAGTAGGTCTTACGTGGGCACAGCAGAGAAGATTGAAAATTGAAAGACGCGCCAGAGGTATTAAAAATATAACTTCACAATTAAAATTTATAATGGAAACTCATTTGTTACAAATTTCTCCATCTGTGAATGTACAGATTCATACTATAAAAAAAAGGAAGTGAGAATGATAATTGAGCGAAATTTTGGGGCTAGAGCAAATTATGGCAGTTGTTGCTTGAGATTGACAGAATTAACAGAGTGTGGAAATCATTTAATAGATGTATTTTTTAAATACACCTATTTATCTATTAAATTGAACATTTTGTTTTACTCATGACCATACTTATTTTTACATGACCATCGTAATGTATGATTGAGATAATTGTTAGTTCTCATGTTTTTGGGGACAATTGGGTGTGTTATTTTAAGGTAATAAATGTGGACTTGCAATTTAATGCTTCAATAATTAATGTTTGACGCATGAAACCAAAACAAAACTTTGATATCCATTTTCTGCAGGTTTTCTACTTTTGATTTCTGTAATTTGTTATGCATGTCGATTGTGACCGATTTAGTGAAAATTGCATTATAAACAAACCATAACAAAATATTAAAAAAACGTAAATTTTACACTACTTCAGACTATTATATCTTCTGTTCTAATTGTGATAAAATGTTTGTTCTTGTTCTAAAATTTACTCTAACATTTCTAGTCTAGCGTTACGCAAAATTAAAGCCGGTATTTATAATAATAAAGTAGCCTAAAAACATTAATTAAGCCCTATCAAAAGTAAAATCCGCCACCTTTTTTTCCAGTTAGGAAGTTACCACGTGACCTCTGACACGATAGCTATAAATAGCGCGGTCGGGGGAACAAGGGGAAATAACTAAAAGATCGCTGGCAAACAGCCGTGCAGTATGCAGTCCTTTTCTTAGGGAATGCTGCAGCTCAACAGCTCATTAAAGAAAGCCGCCACTGTCTATATTATTTTGTATGTTGGCAAAGGCAAAAATTGGGAAAGTGTATGACATGCCTAAGAGACAGTTTGGGTATATATATATATATATATATATATATATATATATATATATATATATATATATATATATATATATATATATATATATATATATATATATATATATATATATATAATTTGATACATGTTTGAATATTGCCTTGTTGTGATTAAAAAATTATTGTATTACTAAAGTAGATTAGCAAGCCTCCGTGTTTGATGAACACTATTGATTGCCTGGAGCGTTTATATTTTTAAATAAAATAAAAGCCATCATATGTGAATAAGGAGATATACATACTCCTAGTAATTTGTGTTGAATAAAAATATGGAAATGACAGGGGCGTATCTGCCATATGGACCTGAGGTGTGGTCACGATATGATGTGAGTCATATAAATTAGGGGCTGGTGCACTTGTCTGCACACGAGGCTGAACCCCATCTTGTCAGGTAGAGAGTAAAGGGAAAATTAAACAGAGATGAAAAGGCCAGGGTGTCTTTTATCATTTCAGAGTTTTTATCTCCTGTTACCAGCTGGTGACAGGAAAGCTGAAGTACGATTTGAAGACAACAAAGTCTCTAGTCCAGCTTATCCTATATCATTATCAAGTGGAGCTTTTGCAGAGCCATATCCTATATTGAAGCTTCATGAAGGAAATTGCAGGTTATGTGCCACAGACCAGGCAAACTGACATCTTATCGGAATAAAGTGTTTCCTTATTATATAACAGAAACTCTCTGGGGTATATGATGACACAAACCAGCTATTCTAATACATGACTCACCTAATTATTGAGTAGTGAACATTCTGTGAAACACCTGAAGGAACATTATAATATTAAGTGTGTTTGGACCAAGAGTCCTTATTTCAGTTCACTTTTCGTGTAACATACATTTTCTTCAGGTTTTTGAAAGACCTGTCCAAAAGAGATTGCAGGACAGGCATATTAAAAATTGTAAAAAGAAAAATCATTCTAAATTTGAAACTTTAACCACAGAGTTATTGAGCTTTTATTAAAGAGTTATACTGTGTTGTTTTGGTGTACAATCATTACATTGCATCCCCTAGACACTAGTCACATCAAACACCATACATTAGAATTCACAACACCGTGTGAGATCTTGAGAGGTAGCGTTAGGACCCTTGAGAACTCATCTTCATCAACAACTAGACTCAAGGTCTTACAGAGCTGGACCTCACACGGTTACACCTCTATATCTATCCTTTGTATCATTTACCATCATAACCTCTCCAGCAAATCACTTTGCTACATAAATTGGGTAGCTCGGTCCCGGGATTTAAATTAATCACATAATTTGGGGTCTCCTGATTATACTTAGGAACACCATATAAATAATCCAGGGAATCCCCATCATAATTATTACTGTGGCGTGAGGTTTTATTTGGCTCTTGGATCAGTATAGTACTGACAATTACAGAAATAGAATTTCTGCAGAAAATGGTGAAGTCTTAGTGTCTGAGAGGACTACTGGTATCACAAATTAGTTACGGCTGTGAATGATCTGATCTCGAAACAATAGTAGAGAGGAGACCGACATAAAGCGCCACCTCCGCTGTGTAACTAACTGTGATATTAAAAAAACAAGGAAACAGATTTTTCTTAACAATGATAAAATTGACAAGTCTTCAAATACAATTTCCTAAGTATTTATTTAGTATATACACTATCTACTCTTGTGCTGAAGGGGTGAATGTGAAAAAAAAAATGGAATGTAATGGAATTGTAAGTTTACATGTGATTTACAAATATTTATTTTATATATTTATATATAAATATTTTACAACAAGTTTCCCAATTATAGGAACAAAAAATTATATCAGCTGTGCTGTTAATTAAGGATATAACACTTATCAGCTATGCTGTTAATTTTGTCTCTTGCTATGCTAATTCACTTTCTCATCACTGACAGTTTCTATGCTCACAATGCTGACAGAAATGGTACTAATGTGTACTCATCTCTCTTAAGTCTGTTCTTCTTTGTTTGGTTCACACAACAACGGCAGAGTATCGTTCCTTTAGCCCACCCAAGACTGAGGGGGACCAAAGATGTAGAGTCTGGTCAACCTCTATGCTCCTGCGGAGTTCCAGGCAGTGGGATTGACTCGAACATACGATCTCAGTTTTTATGACACGAATGAAACCTGTAACAAAGCAAAAATAGGGGCTAATTTCTGTCTTCAAGCCCATCTATTTCTAGTGTGAGTGAAATGAGCGTGTCTCAGTGTCTGCATGTAGGATGAATGACAACATGGCTCAGTATGATTTAGCAATAGCGAGACAAGACAGGTGTCTACTTGCAAAGCATTCTTTCTGATAAACTAATACATGGATACAGTCAATAATATAAATTCAATACATCAATAATATAAATTCAATACATGAATACATTCAATACATGAATACATCCCATAATATAAATTCAAGACATCCAATAATATGTACATTTAGGTGTGACACAACCATTTCCTTCCCCCTATAATATACCAGGCCCTCTCTGACGAGTGCTATACAAGCTAGTAACATATATCCTAACAATAACGTTATGTTCTTAAGATAGGAGTATATGAGACGAGGACTGTTTGGTGATATATCAGGTTGGAGTTATAGGAGACAATAGATTGGAGTTAGATGCGACAATAGATTGAGTCCTAACAAGGACTGTTTTGGTTATATTGCAGTTGGAGTTAGATAATAGATTGAAGGATAGGAGACAATAGGTTGAGTCCTAACAAGGACTGTTTTGGTTATATTGCAGTTGGTCTGAGATAATAGAATGAAGTTGTAGGAGACAATAGATTGAGTCCTAACAAGGACTGTTTTGGTTATATTGCAGTTGGTCTGAGATAATAGAATGAAGTTGTAGGAGACAATAGATCTAACAAGGACTGTTTTGGTTATATTGCAGTTGGTCTGAGATAATAGAATGAAGTTGTAGGAGACAATAGATTGAGTCCTAACAAGGACTGTTTTGGTTATATTGCAGTTGGTCTTATCTGAGACAATAGATTGAAGTATAGGAGACAATAGGTTGAAGTATGAGTCCTATTAGTCTTCGTCTATTCAATCAAAATAGGAAATACAATCATTATACTTAATTCCCCCAAGATACAATCAGTAACCTGATAGGTAGTATAAATGACACACAACAAATACCAACGGTTATCGTAAATATATTTACCCTCTAAGATTCAAACAGGCCAGTTTTTGACGCGACTTAGCGAAGTAGGCTGCAGGTCGATGCCCTTAGGTAAGCTGTAAATCAAGGTGACAGCTTCTTCCTCTTCAGTCGGTCGGTATCTCTGGCGTCGTGTTGGTGATGTGTGACTATACATAAAATCCGCCCGATTATATAGGCAAGTAAATACTTAAGGAAAGCTTTCGGTTGGTTCCTGGCGGAGCAAGTTGATTGGTTTCCTGCAGTTTAGTACCTGTTCTCATACATCCTAATTTTATTCAGTTTTAATCCGCCATCTTGCGTGAACATGATGGCCGTTAATTTATTCTGTCTCAGAGACTGGTGAACGGTGCTCGTTGATTGGTTGAAGCAAATCTGTATCTCGACATAGTGATTAACAAAGTAGTGGGTTACACTTCGTTTCACGACATAGCCCCCTCCTTTCCTAGCTGTGACTTGTCATAACTGACGTGTAAACCCCTGCTGTGGTTAATCCTTTTGCGTCTGTCCTTCCAGAGTACTAGGGTGTCGACTTAAAAAATCAGCTCCTACATTGTCTCTTCCCGGAATGTAATTCACGGTAAAGGAATAAGGCGCCAGAAGCAGAATCCACCTTAACAATCTCGAATTTAGCTTTTTAGATGCAACCAAAAATGTTAAAGGTTGGTGATCGCTTTGGACAATGAAGTGTATCCCATACAGATAAGGTGAAAATTTGTTGATGGACCAAATTAGAGCTAAACATTCTTTCTCTATGGTCGAGTAGTTCAACTCAGCTGCATTCAGCTTCCTACTGGCGTAGGCGACTGGTAAAAGTACCTCCGGCTTGGCTTTTGATTTCTGCAAGAGAGTTGCACCAATCCCTATACTGCTAGCGTCCGTCCTTAATACAAATTCCTGTGTGATATCGGGTAGTGTAAGGATAGGTTTGCTGGTGAGTTTTGCTTTTAGCTCTGTGTAAGCTTTTTCACAATCAGCATTCCATTGGATTTTGTCAGGCTGTCCTTTCTTCGTTAAGTTAGTTAATGGTGCACACAGAGAGTTAAAGTGGGGTATGTACTTCTGATAGAACCCACATAATGACACGAATGATCTCACATCTTTCTTCGTTTGAGGTCTGGGTGCCTTCTTTAGCTTCTCTATATTCTTTGGGTCAGGAGACATATGACCTGTGGAAATAGTGTGACCTAGGAATTCCAACTCCTTACAACCGATATAGCACTTGGTTGGACGTGCAGTCAATCCAGTTTCTCTCAGTCTGTCAAACAACATGGAGAGCGCTACTATATGCTCTTCAAATGTGTTTGTAGCAACAAGAAGGTCATCCATAAAGTTAGTGATATGGGGATTTTGTAGAGGTTCCAATAATTTCCTCATCATTCTTGAAAAGATACTGGGAGCATTTTTCAGGCCAAAGGGTAGTACATTAAACTCGTAGTGTCCGTCTGATGTACTAAATGCCAGCATTTTCCTAACTTCTGGTTTCACTGGTATTTGGTAGTATCCCTTGCTTAGATCTACCTTCGATAAATACCTAGCCTTACTCAGTGTAGAGAACAGCTGGTTGGTGTCAGGTAATGGGTCCACCTGAGATTCTGTGATCACATTAAGCTTCCGGTAGTCAATACATAACCTGTGTTCACCACTCGGTTTTCTCAATAGCACCACACTTGAGCTATAGGGAGAGTCTGACTTCGAGATAATTTTCTCCTTCAACAGATAATCAACTTCCTCCCTTAGTGCTTGGGCTTTCGCATAGGGTATAGGGTATGTTCACATGCATACTGGGGTAGGGTCGGTAACCTTCATGTCGTACTCTAACAGATTCGTACGACCTGGCTTATCTGTGAGCACATCAGCATGGGTTTCCAACACTTTCTGAACCCTCTTCTTCTGCTCTGGAGTTAAATGTTCACTAATATTTACTTGAACATAATCCTCTGTAGTTGTGAGTGGATACTCCATAGAGTGAAGTGGTTCACCGTGCATTTCTGTTGCAATGGCTAGGGTCATGATATGTGCAACTTCTGAGGATTCCTTGTCATAGTATTTTTTAAGAAGATTGACATGATATACCTTCTCCTTTCCTTTCTTGTCAATCTTATAATTGGTCCTGGAAAGTTTCTCCAGTATGACATAGGGTCCCTGCCATCCAATCTGCAGTTTATTATTGCTGTTCGGCAACAGTAATAACACCTTTTCACCCACCTCCAGTTCCCTATCCTTTGCTTTTTTGTTGTAGTACGCAGCATGCTTCCTCCTGGCCTGTCTTAAGTTATCATTGGCCAGTTTCCAACCTGCTTTCAATCGAGATGTCAACTCGTTGACGTACTGGTATGCGGAAGTCACTGTTTCCTCTGCCTTTTCATCAGTCCATGTCCGCAGCAATGCTTCCAGTGGACCTTTGATTGGTCTTCCAAACAACAATGTAGCTGGAGCCAATCCAGTTGAGTTGTGGGGTACTTCCCTATATGCAAATAGTGCAGCGGGTAAGTAGGTATCCCAAGTATCAGGTTTTTCACTCGCCAGCTTTCTAAGGATTGAAATTAGCGTACCATTGAACCGCTCTACTTGACCGTTCCCTTGGGCATGGTAGGGACTACAATGATAGTGCCTGGCTTGAAATATCCTGAATACTTCTTGTGTTAGCTTTCCCTTAAACTGAGACCCATTGTCAGTCATTATCTGATGCGGGAAACCTAATCGGGTAAATATTGCCAACAGGGCCTCTGCCACGTGCTTTGAATCTATAGCTGACATGGCCACTGCTTCTCCCCACATAGAGCAAGTATCAACCAAGGTTAAGATGTAAGCATTTCTCTTCTTGGTCCTAGTGAGGGGTCCAACAATATCTACTGCAACACGTTCAAAAGGGGTTCCCATAATAGGCATTTCTCCCAGTGTTGCTGGTGCAGTCCTATGCTTAGGAGCTACTCTTTGGCATTCTGGACAGGATCTTACATATCTTTTTATGTCCTCTGTAATTCGTGGCCAAAAGTAGTGACAGGCTATCCTTTGTCCAGTGGCCCCTATTCCCATATGTCCACTGAAGGGTATAGCATGTCCTAGCGTCATAACCTTCTCCCTGTAAGATTTTGGCACTACAAGCTGTCCATGCCCTTTAGGTCCTGTTCCAGCTTTTCTGTATAGTAGGCCATTCTTCATATACAAGTCTCCTTTCTCTGGAGGGTTATGTGCTTTAGGCAATTTGCCAAAACAAGGCTTCAGTGTAGTGCTCAGAATGGCAAAGACAGCTTTACATAAATTTTGTTGATTTTGAAAAGGCTTTTGACAGCATACATAGGGACAGTTTATGGAAAATACTGAGGGCTTATGGAATTCCAAGCTGCATAGTGTCAATCATAAAAAGCCTCTATGCCAACTTTACGTGTAGTGTTGGGCAGAGCAACCTAACCTTCGAGGTGAAGACAGGAGTATGACAGGGATGCCCCTTATCAACCACTCTATTTTTAACAGTCATAGACTGGGTGATGCGCCAGACAACAGAGGGCAGTCCAAGAGGAATAAGATGGACTACATTTTCAACATTGGAAGATCTGGAATATGCAGATGACATTGCACTGCTGGCACATTCACATCAACACATCCAGGAAAAAACGGATAGACTTAACAAATTTAGCCAGCAGGTGGGCTTGAACATCAATTTAAAGAAGTCTGAGGTCATGACGCTCAATGTGAGCAACCCTGAGCCCATATCAGTAAGGAATCAGCAACTGGTACAGACAGATACCTTCACATACCTAGGAAGCATAGTAACACCAGACGGTGGGGCAGGCAAAGACATCAACATCAGAATGAATAAGGCAAGAACAGCCTTCTTTAGCCTAAATAACATATGGAAGTCCTCCCAATACAGCACAAGCACAAAATTAAGATTATACCAGAGTTGCGTGCTTTCTGTGCTTCTCTATGGTGCGGAATGCTGGAGAGTCACAGAGAAGGAAATGTCAAAATTGTCCTCTTTTCACACAACATGCCTAAGAAAAATTCACCGAATCTTTTGGCCAAATACCATAACCAACCAAGATCTGCTTACTCGTAGCAAGCAAGAGGACATGCATACCATCATAGCTGGCAGACGCTGGAGCTGGGTTGGTCATGTCCTCAGAAGAGACCCCGATGCCATCACAAGAACAGCTATGCTTTGGACCCCTGAAGGAAAGCGAAAGAGAGGCCGACCAAAAACAACTTGGCGGAGGACTGTGGAGGCTGAGATGCAAAGAATGAACCAGAGTTGGGGAATTGTACGAAGGATGGCCACCGACCGTGCAAAGTGGAATCAATTTGTTGTTGCCCTACAAGACGCCACTAGGCGTGATGGCCACTGACTGCTTTGACGGTCGGTGGTTAAGGATCGAAGAAGAAGAAGAAGAAGGCTTCAGTGTGCTATCTGCTGCCTGAGCCTTTTTCATCTCTTCTGGATGAGTATTGATAGGATTCTCCTCCATTTTCCTGGAGCTTTCCCTGGTCTGGACTGTTGCCATAACTACAGGTTTTATAGGTTCTCCAAGGAAAACATACCTTCACCCCAAAATCAAAGGGTAAATAGGGTCGTCCATCACTGCTGCTTTGATTTCTCCTTCCACATAGCGAGATCTTATGTTGATTCGGGCTATGGGTAATGTCATGGTTCTTGCTCCCTTGATAGGTCCTCTGATTTCCACCGTTTCCGTGGTTATCTGGTCAGGACTCACTAGAGAAGAGCACACAACTGAATCAAAGTCTAATACTGTGTCATATAAACACAGTACTTGAGTGCCATTCACGGTCACTTCTTCACAGACAGGGGGATGATGGAAGTCCTTCTGACTTACTGCCAGTTCCTTCCTTCCCTGATTCCCTGTTGTACGACATGCAGCATGATGAGGAGGACTCTTCCTTCTGCAGTCCGCAGTATTGTGGTTACTCATTAGACAAGTTTACACCACTTTTCTTCCTTCCGGTAAGGTGTCTTATCCGATCTTAGAGGGTTTTTGTCCTTTTGGTCAAATCTTTGTTTGTTCCTTGTGGTATGGTCCTTTTGTTCATATTTGGTATAGTTTTGTGATGATTTGAAGTTTTCACCCTGCTTCTTCTTATTTCCTAATAATTCTGCCTGAGCTGCTTGATATCTCTCAGCAACAGTTACAATATCTTCCAATCTCTCTGCTCCTTGTTCCATGATAAACTTCCTCATTTCTTGAGGCATGGACTCTTTCACTTGCTCCATCATTATCATTTCTTTCAGATCCTGACACTTTCCTAAACTACTCCATTTTTCCAAATAAGTTTCCAATCTAGCAGAGAATTGGTGATAGTTTTCTCCTGGAAGAAGTTTAGTGGTTCGGAATTTCTTTCTATATGATTCTGAGTTCTTTTCATATCTCACAAGCCGTGCCTGCTTCAGGATTTCATAATCTTCCTGGTCATCTCTTGAGAGCTTCAAGTATACATCGTAGGCCACACCTCTCAATCCCTGAGATAGTTTAAGACTCCACTTTTCTTTCACTAAGCCATAGGTAGTGGCTAGTCTTTCGTATCTATCCAGGTACGACTCAATGGCGTCTCCTTTCTCAACAAATGGGTCCAGATGAAAATTCATGGCCCCGCTTGAGGTGCTCTGGCTGGAGCTACTCTCAGAGTGAGGTGAGCTACCACCATTATTGCCAGTAGTTGCCTGAATTTCAAGCTCTTTTAATCTCAACTGATGGTCTCTCTCTGCTTGTAATTTCCTTTCCTCGGCTTCAATTTTCTTTGCCTCATTTTCAGCCTCCCATTTCTTGGCTTCAAGTTCTAATCTTTTGGTTTCTGTCTCAGCTTCCAGTCTTTTGTCTTCTCTTTCAGCTTCCAGTCTTTTGTCTTCTCTCTCAGCCTCTAATTTCCTTGCTTCAGTCTCTAATTGCAACTTTCTTTCTTCCCTATCCATATGTTTGTCCACTTCTGTTGTGACATACTGAGTGAGAGCATCACCTGTCATATTTAATTTATTACCCATCTGCATGATCGCAGTTCTGAACTTCACTAGATCAGCCATGGCGTTACTTAGATAGGGTATGTATATTTACTATAACCAAATTATTGTAATTAAACTTAATTACTTTAAATGAACAAAAAATTCCCGTGCAACTTTGTGAGCATCAACTATTTACTGAGTACTAAATGGTACTCCTCCTAAGAAAATATTGGTTTTTTGTTTTTTTAAATCCTATTATATAATTTTTTTCTTTCAAAAATATATTTCTTATGTTATCTATGGGTGGCACAAGATAGAGTGTAGATAGATGAATAGACTAAGTATGGCTCAAGATATACAGAAATATCCCAGGAACGAGCCCCCAGTGTGGCGTGAGGTTTTATTTGGCTCTTGGATCAGTATAGTACTGACAATTACAGAAATAGAATTTCTGCAGAAAATGGTGAAGTCCCAGTGTCTGAGAGGACTACTGGTATCACAAATTAGTTACGGCTGTGAATGATCTGATCTCGAAACAATAGTAGAGAGGAGACCGACATAAAGCGCGACCTCCGCTGTGTAACTAACTGTGATATTAAAAAAACAAGGAAACAGATTTTTCTTAACAATGATAAAATTGACAAGTCTTCAAATACAATTTCCTAAGTATTTATTTAGTATATACACTATCTACTCTTGTGCTGAAGGGGTGAATGTGAAAAAAAAAATGGAATGTAATGGAATTGTAAGTTTACATGTGATTTACAAATATTTATTTCATATATTTATATATAAATATTTTACAACAAGTTTTCCAATTATAGGAACAAAAAATTATATCAGATGTGCTGTTAATTAAGGATATAACACTTATCAGCTATGCTGTTAATTTTGTCTCTTGCTATGCTAATTCACTTTCTCATCACTGACAGTTTCTATGCTAACAATGCTGACAGAAATGGTACTAATGTGTACTCATCTCTCTTAAGTCTGTTCTTCTTTGTTTGATTCACACAACAACGGCAGAGTATCGTTCCTTTAGCCCACCCAAGACTGAGGGGGACCAAAGATGTAGAGTCTGGTCAACCTCTATGCTCCTGCGGAGTTCCAGGCAGCGGGATTGACTCGAACATAGGATCTCAGTTTTTATGACACGAATGGAACCTGTAACAAAGCAAAAATAGGGGCTAATTTCTGTCTTCAAGCCCACCTATTTCTAGTGTGAGTGAAATGAGCGTGTCTCAGTGTCTGCATGTAGGATGAATGACAACATGGCTCAGTATGATTTAGCAATAGCGAGACAAGACAGGTGTCTACTTGCAAAGCATTCTTTCTGATAAACTAATACATGGATACAGTCAATAATATAAATTCAATGCATCAATAATATAAATTCAATACATGAATACATTCAATACATCAATACATCCCATAATATAAATTCAAGACATCCAATAATATGTAAATTTAGGTGTGATACAACCATTTCCTTCCCCCTATAATATACCAGGCCCTCTCTGACGAGTGCTATACAAGCTGGTAACATATATCCTAACAATAACGTTATGTTCTTATGATAGGAGTATATGAGACGAGGACTGTTTGGTGATATATCAGGTTGGAGTTATAAGAGACAATAAATTGGAGTTAGATGCGACAATAGATTGAGTCCTAACAAGGACTGTTTTGGTTATATTGCAGTTGGAGTTAGAAAATAGATTGAAGGATAGGAGACAATAGGTTGAGTCCTAACAAGGACTGTTTTGGTTATATTGCAGTTGGTCTGAGATAATAGAATGAAGTTGTAGGAGACAATAGATTGAGTCCTAACAAGGACTGTTTTGGTTATATTGCAGTTGGTCTGAGATAATAGAATGAAGTTGTAGGAGACAATAGATTGAGTCCTAACAAGGACTGTTTTGGTTATATTGCAGTTGGTCTTATCTGAGACAATAGATTGAAGTATAGGAGACAATAGGTTGAAGTATGAGTCCTATTAGTCTTCGTCTATTCAATCAAAATAGGAAATACAATCATTATACTTAATTCCCCCAAGATACAATCAGTAACCTGATAGGTAGTATAAATGACACACAACAAATACCAACGGTTATCGTAAATATATTTACCCTCTAAGATTCAAACAGGCCAGTTTTTGACGCGACTTAGCGAAGTAGGCTGCAGGTCGATGCCCTCAGTTAAGCTATAAATCAAGGTGACAGCTTCTTCCTCTTCAGTCGGTCGGTATCTCTGGCGTCGTGTCGGTGATGTGTGACTATACATAAAATCCGCCCGATTATATAGGCAGGTAAATACTTAAGGAAAGCTTTCGGTTGGTTCCTGGCGGAGCAAGTTGATTGGTTTCCTGCAGTTTAGTACCTGTTCTCATACAGCCTAATTTTATTCAGTTTTAATCCGCCATCTTGCGTGAACATGATGGCCGTTAATTTATTCTGTCTCAGAGACTGGTGAACGGTGCTCGTTGATTGGTTGAAGCAAATCTGTATCTCGACATAGTGATTAACAAAGTAGTGGGTTACACTTCGTTTCACGACAATTACCCAGAAGTTGGGAGGTTGATAAGGTGTCAGAGCCTGGAATAGTTAATTAGAATTGATAGTTTATTATTGTTATAGTACATTTATAACATTTTAAGATTGATAAGATGGCAGACTTGGCCAAGTTTAGATCTGCTGCTGTGTTGGCTGCTAAAGAGATGGGAATGGAGGGGCAAATTATGATTGCATATGTCACAGCAGAATGTGATAAATTCATTCAGAGGGAGGAGAGTAGGTTAGCTGAAGAGAGGAAGATACAGTTACAGATAGAGGCTGACAAAGAACTTAAGAGGCTGCAGATTGAGGCTGACAAAGAGACCAGGGCATTGGAGGCAGATAGGGAGGCTGAAATAAAGCGGCTGCAATTGGAAGAGAAGAAATTAGAAGCAGAGGAAAAGAGACAGGCTGCTGAAAGGGAAGCAGAAAAGGAGGAGAAGAGATTACAAAGGGAGCACGAGTTACGACTAAGGGAGTTGGAATTTCAAGGCCATGCTCCTGAAAATGGTGCTAGCCCCTTTGCCTCTGATGCCACTCCTAGTCAGGGAGCCTCAACCTCAGCTATGGGCTTTCATTTAGACCATTTTGTTGAGAAAGACGATGACATAGAAGGGTATTTAAGTAGGTTTGAACTTTTGGCTACCACGTATGGGTTAGAGAGAGAGAGAGAGGTGGAGCCTCAAGTTATCCCAGGGGCTTAGGGGAACCTCTTATGAAGTTTTTGCCAAAATGAATAGAGACGACCAAGACAATTATGACATGCTAAAGCAGGCTCTGTTATTAAGATATGAAAAGAATGGTGAATTTTATCGTAAGAAGTTTAGAAATGCCAAGCTTTTGTCTGGGGAGACATACCACCAATTCTCTGCCAGACTGGAAACCTATTTGGAGAAATGGACGGCTCTGGGGAAGACTCAAGATCTCAAAGAAATGATCATGATAGTGCAATTAAGAGAGTCCATGGCTCCAGACCTGAGAAAATTTCTCATGGAACAAGGTGCAGAGAGGTTGGGGGAGGTATTGAATGTCGCTGAGAGGTATCAAGCAGCCCAGGCAGAGGTAGCTGGCACTAAAAAGAAACATATAGAGAATTTTAAGGCCACGCAGCACTTTAATAAATTTGATACCAAAGAACCAGGTAACAAAGGTAGGACAAACTTTGATAGGCCACGAAATGATTATCGTGATAGAAACTCACAGTTCAATGACCAAAAATATAATGAAAGAAAACCTTTTAACCAAGGAAAGAGGTGGTGTAAATGGTGTAGGAAGGACAACCATAACACCGAAGTTTGTAAAAGGAAACCTTCTAACATTGCTGCAATGAAATCGGGGAACCAGAGATTGTGGCCGGGGGAGTGGACGGGAACGGCACCAAATCAAGTTAGATGTGACCGGGCTTGGTCACGGTGACAAATCAAGTCTAGTGTGACAGGGTGAGAATGGGGTGGAATCTTTTATCAATGTTCATCTGTTGTTTTACTGGCGACTGCCAGAGATGGTGATTACAGAATAGGAACATAACCCAGGTGATTCTTTTGGAGACTCGTAACTGTGTTTATGTTATAGGCTGCATGATCGTCGAAAATATGGTAACATTCTTTTCTCTATTACCTGATGTAAACAAACGACACTTCCTACTGACGTTCAGGAAATAAGTTCAAGCTGGATTAAATATGAATGAACACCTTTATTAAGTGTCTGCACACTCTGACAACTTCATAATAGTTCATAAATACATGTGCTTCTGTTGTATACAAACCAGTCATGTTACGTGCAGTCTTTGATATCTTACAATATTATACATAGGTAATTTTTTAGTGCTTAAGGGAAAGTCATTATTGAGTTACTTCCCTTGAAAGTTGTGCCATCTCTTCGATCAAACTCCGCGGATAAATCAATTTTACTGCGATTTATTCGTTGTTTGGGTAATAATAGATTGTTCTTGCTTCAGAATATCTATGGCCTGAATTTATGTGTATTGTTTGTCTGAGTAGGACGAGTCTGTCTTATATCTGTATATCTTTACATATCTAAGTCGAACTATATGTTCTGTTGTCTCTAGAGAGGTCAAAGGCTATTCGGCGGATGTGTCGCTAGAGTGTGGGGTGATTTGGCTTCGTCCTGATAGGGACTGTGTTTTTTTCCTATGTCGGCCTGTCGCCGGGAAAAAGTGATCTCAGTATTTGTGGGGAAAGTGATAGTCGTCTAAACCTATCGTGTATGCTTTACCCCAGTGTTTATTCATATTGCCAAGGAATGGCAGTTTCATATTTCCTCTCCCAAGGTAATCAAAGACACTCTTATGAACTCTCGATCGAAGCCACCATTTTCGATAGTTACGATTTGAATGTCTAAGAGAATATATTTGACTCGATGAAAACGACTTCGATTCCTAGCAGCACTATATTCTGTAGAATGCAGTCAATTGTTCATGATCAAATCTACAGAGCAATGCAATGTTTTATGAATGACTAACTTTAGGACAGATTCATTATCTGCATCCAAACGTGAGTGACAGTTCACGAGTGAAGCCATCTTGGAACCAAAACATGTAGCGACTTTCAAGAAGAGAAAGGGGATGCCCGTATTATCGCTTGTTTAGTCCAGAGATCACTGCTACACATGAGAACCCGTTATTAGCGGTTCAATATTATTATATGAAAAAAAATATGTGCTGAACATTATGTGGGAGAATCGTCGCTAAACGAGATTAGGTTTAGAAGCCATCTGAAATATTGTTTATAAGCTGACGTGCTCAGTCAGTGAAGTCAGATGATTTATATGTATGGGCGATGCTGAGGGCTTGGCTACTGACAGTCCATTATAATATTAATCTACATGAGTGCCCATGTAACATAACATTGCAAGACCATTTATCCACTGTACTATGATGTATTATGCCAACCTGTGATTTGTCACTATCTGTGCTGTCGAGTGTGTACGTCCAATTAAACTTTAGAAAAGGTACACAGTCGTTGGTGTCGATGACTTCCAGTCATACATGAGTGTGAGAAAAGAACATTTGTCAACAACACGAACCCTTATCATCATTCGCACATTGTACACTCAATCCATGTCTACACACCACTGCGTAGGTCAAGTTGACATTCCATACACTACAGTGGAGCAAACAACACCATAGAGATCTTATCAACTGATGATGATGATGATGTCTGCTTCCATCCACTTATATCTATCTTTTGGTGGATATCATTAACGGGAATAAAAATCCAACATTATCAACCTTATCAACTGGTGGACCAGCTTTCTGGGTTTGACCTCGCAGAAGTTCAGAAGTCAACAGATTACCGATACCAGACCGTTTCCTGTGGCTGATACGACACACTTGCAGTATTGGTTTGCTCTTTGTCAACACTTCGTCACGTGACCTGTCAAGTGAATGCAGTATGTAGGCCAGCGTTGTTGACAGTTTTACATTAGACATTACAGAGTTTCACAGAACAGTTGGATCAATTCTTGTCAATGTTAACAGGAAGACAGTATTTGTGTACTAAGAAGTCCTATTTTCATCGATGGATCTTCTTGTTTTCCATATATGAACTTTAATATTTAAGGCCAGAATGTTTAATTGAATAAAGTGGCAGTTTGTTTATGTTCATAAAAATAACTTTGCCATTACTGTAAAACTGAGCCTATTTTGCAACACATACTATCATACACATAATTTATATATATTTATGTTTACATGTTATTTGTTTGTATAGTATGTTAGTTTCTATGTCAGCGGGTTGTGTTTAAGGTTGGGCGGCGTCCTCACAACAGAATATCCCACGTCATAGAGGGTCCGTTGTGGGCGTTTTCTATAGGTGCAATTTTCTTGATTGAAAATTTGCTGCGACAACTGTTGCTTTTGTGTTAGCTGTGAAGACTGTAATTATTGTTATTTTTGTAATATTTCTTTGTTCTTTAGTTTTGTTTTGAGTTGTTTGTAATTTGTTGGTCTACTCTTTTCTATCTTTCAGTTCTATTCACAATTTGTATTCATATATTGTGACGTCATTGGTGTTGTTATTCTTTGCAGATTCAGTGATTATTTTCATTGATTTCCCTATTTGATTTATTTTGATTTCTGCAAACGTTCTTGTATTGTCAGTCCTATTTGTACTTTATGTATTCTGTTGGTTGACATATGTTTTATATATAGGTATATTTCATAAGACACAATTGCCTGTGCACTGCACTTGGATTATGGTATAAACCAGTACCTGATTATTATTACTATTATACAAGACCTTATTAAAGGCTTGTGACCCACAGATATTGGGATAGTATACTGATTAATCAAGTCATTGAGAACTTGTGGTATTATTATTATTTCAGGTGATTAGTATTATTGTTAGACACCATGTCTACATTAGAATACTTCATTATACAAGGGAAAGCCCTTGATAAAACTGGTCAACAATTAGAACAATGGGCAGTTGCTCAATATGACAAAGCATTAGCTGCAGAAGAGAGAAGAGCTATGGCAGAAGAGAAAAGATTAGCTGCAGAAGAAAGAAAAGCTATGGCGGAAGAGAAAAGATTAGAAAGAGAAGCTGAGGCTGCTGCTGAACAAAAGAAATTACAGATGCAGGTGGAGGAAAGGAGATTTGAAGCTGAACAAAAAAAATTAGAAAGAGAAGCTGCTGCGGAACAAAAAAGATTAGACAGTGAAGCTGAACAAAAAAGATTAGACAGGGAAGCTGAACAAAAAAAATTAGAAAGAGAAGCTGCGGCTGAACAAAAAAGATTAGACAGTGAAGCTGAACAAAAAAGATTAGACAGGGAAGCTGAACAAAAAAGATTAGACAGGGAGGCTGAACAAAAAAGATTAGATGCTGAAGAGAAAAAAGCAATAAGAGAACATGAATTTGAGTTGGAGAAATTGAGATTGACAAGTATGAGTAATGTTAATCAGGCATCTAGTGGTAATGGTAAACCTTCTACTTACAAGGTTAAGGTTCCACCGTTCAATCAGTCCAGTGACGATATTACATTCTGGCTGGATAGATTTGAACGTTCTTGTCGTACACATAATGTGGATAAATCACAATACGCTAATCAATTATCAGAAAACTTGAAAGGTGAATCTTTGACTAGATTATGCCTTGTAGGAGAAGCAGATAAGGATAATTATGATGTCATTAGGGCGGCTTTGATAAAAAAATATCAGCTAAGTGAGGAAGGCTATCGCCTTTTATTTAAGACGATGGTACCTGAGACGGGTGTAGAATTCTCAGAATTCACTGCAAAGGCACGTCTCACAGTTGATCGTTGGATTGAGCTTTCCAAAACAGAAAAAACGTATGAAGGACTTATGGATTTGTTGCTCAGAGATAAGATTATGTCATGTGTGAACAAACCTTTCCTTGAATTTATACATGAGCGTAAACCCAAATCTCTAAAAGAAATGGAAGAATATTGTTCCCAATATGTCACTGCACACCCCGACGTGACTTTTGGCAACACTAAGATTAAGGAGAGTATGCCAGTTGCTTCAGCAACACCATACAATCCCAATTATTCACACAGATTTCAGGGACCTCAAAACAGATTTGATAAAAAAGGTAACCATAATAGTTATCAAAACCAAGGTAACCAATCATTTCAGGGTTCTTCTTCAAAGAACTGGAGACGACCTGATAGCTCTCGACACAGGGGTGGTCATAATTATAGGAATTTCCGTAGAGGAAGTAATTATAGAAACTATCAGGGTTATCCGTCTTGGAGTCAACAAGATCATAATTACAGAGATACTCATTATAATGAATATGATAATGGTAACCAAGGGAACTATGACTCAAACCCAAATAGGGGTTACAATAGAGGTAACAATAACTACAGAGGTGATAATAACCGAGGTAGATCTCAAAACAAAAGACATAAACCACATTTTCAGGCAAACTCTGTACAACAAGAGTCCCCATGAAGCCTATAAACAGAGTAAAGATAATAATGATGCTAGTAATATGGCATGTGCCGCTTTTGATTTTGGGAGAGCATCTCAGTGCCCCCAATGCAAAACGTTATTTGAGCCAACCACAGTGTCTACTTTAAGCTGTGGCCATCCTCTTCCTGCTCTTCCGGCATCAGTCGCGCATGATGGAAGAGGGTCTCTTGTCTTACATAAGGGTTTAGTGAATAACAATCCAGTCTCTGTGCTATTTGATTCTGGATGCACCACAATTGGTGTTAGGCAGTCACTCGTAGATCCTTCCCGTGCCACTGGACAAGTAGTCAAATGTGTAACATTTGGCGGCACATTAGAGAAATACTCTACTGCTATCATTAGGATTGCTACTCCTTTCTTTACGGGAGATGTACACGCATGTCTTCTTCCGAATCCGATCGCTGACCTCATCATCGGTCGCATTCATGGAGTCAAGGAATGCACTCCGCAACAAATTTCCACGTGGGAAAGGCAAAACATGCAGATTGCTAACGCTGTAGTCACTAGAGCTCAGGCTCTTAATGTGCCTCAAACTTCATCTATTGAAGATAATGAAGTGCATAACCAAGATAATCCCTTGGTAATTTCTCGTGACTCGTTTATAAAACAGCAAGAAGATGATCCCACTCTGAAGAAATTCTTCATTCTTGCAACTAAAGGTGATCCGAATAAGGACACAAGTCGTAAATCGTGGATTACAAAGAAGAATGGCGTACTTGTACGTATGGTTCAAGACTCCATTACGTCAAGTCATTCTCAAATCCTGGTTCCCAAGAATTTGAGAGTTAAAATTTTGCAGCACGCTCACGACTCTCAGTGTGCTGGACACATGGGTTTTTCCCGTACTAAGTCAAGAGTCCTTGCGGCTTTCTTTTGGCCATTGGTAAACAAGGACATACGTATTTATTGTCGATCTTGTAAAGTATGTCAGGAAGTTAAATCCAAAGGTCCACGGCATGCTGCACCCATTCAGGCGGCGGACATTCCTATTCGGCCGTTTCAAAAAATGGCCATAGACATTATTGGTCCATTTAAGATCAAGTCTGCCAGAGGACATCAGTTTATCTTGACGTGTGTTGATATGTGCACACGTTGGCCAGAGGCTATTCCTCTGAAGAGCATTACTACTGCTGATATTGCAGATGCTCTTTGGCTTATATTTTCTCGTCTGGGGTTCCCCGGAGAGATATTGTCAGACCATGGCACCCAACTAATATCAGATACCATGTCTCAAGTAATGTCTACCCTGCAGATAGATAGATCTTTAAGTAGTATCTACCATCCAATGTCTAATGGTATGGTCGAACGCCTTAATAGAACACTTAAAAACTTACTGGGGAAGATAACTGAGGATCATCCTCAAGACTGGGACAGAGTTTTACCTGCGGCCCTCTTCGCTTACAGAGAGGTACCCAATGAACATACGGGATTTTCTCCCTTTGAACTCGTCTTTGGCGCGCGTCCGCGTGGCCCTATGTCGTTGCTTCACGATCTCATAACATCTGACAATATTGACGATGACACAAAGTCATCCTACGAATATGTCATCGCGTTGAGACAAAAAATTATCGAAGCATGCAAATTAGCAACTTCTTCTTCTGAATTTGCGAAACAGAAGGCAAGGCAATTTGCCAATAAGAAGAGATGCTTACGACAACTTTGTCCTGGTGACAAAGCATTTGTATTACTACCTTGTAGGGAAAACAGATTACTTATTTCTTGGAAAGGTCCGTACGATATAATATCGAAAATTTCCGATGTCGACTATATTGTCGATATTGATGGGAAGCATAAAACCTTCCACATCAATATGCTTACTGAATTCCATGAACGTCCGGATTATTTGCAACCCATTTTCCAAGCAACGGACAATTCTCCAGTACAACATGGTCATTACTCATCACTGTCCGTGATACAGGATGAGGAAACAAGTTTTTCAGATGTAAATCTTCCTCTTCCAATGATCCCACTTCATTCCAGTGAATCATGGAAGAACGTTACTGTCTCTCCTGATTTGTCTCTAGGAGAACAGCGACAAGTTTCAACTATGTTGCAAACATTTCAGGATGTACTCACTGACATCCCTGGACAAACGAATGTCATTCAACATGACATTGTTCTAACTGACCATACTCCTATTAGGGTTAGACCTTATCCTATACCTATACATTTTCAAGCACAGGTCGAGAAAGAGTTGGATGAGATGATAGATTTGAAAATAATCGAACCATCCACCTCTGCATATTCTTCGCCGATGGTTATTGTGCGTAAAAAAGACAATAACATACGTCTTTGCGTTGACTATCGAAAATTGAATCAAGTAACGAAGTTCGATGCCGAACCTATGCCTTTACTGGAAGAGCTACTTACTCGACTCTCCAAATCTCATTTTTTCACTAAACTTGATTTGTCTAAAGGATATTGGCAAGTTCCTTTATCTGAACGCGCCAAACCTCTCACGGCTTTTTCAACACCTAGAGGTTTGTTCCAGTGGAATTTTATGCCTTTCGGTCTTATGAACGCACCAGCTACGTTCGTACGCATGATGCGCCGAATCCTATCTTATCGGTCAGATGTCATTGCATATCTAGACGACATCTGTCTTTTCAGCGATACTTGGGAAGATCACTATTCAGGGTTAGATGAATTGCTGTCTACTTTGCGTGAGCACAACCTGACAGCGAAACCCTCTAAAGCCTATATTGGTTTTAGCGAAATTTCTTTCCTAGGCCACCGAGTTGGTCATGGTTTCCTAAAGACAGAGGACCATAATACTAGTAAGATACTTAACATCTCAATCCCTAAGACTAAAAAAAACAGGTGAGAAGTCTGTTAGGTCTTATTCAATTTTATGGCAGATTCATTCAGAATCTATCCTCTATCATGGCACCTCTCTCAACACTTCTAAAGAAAGGTTCGCCTAATGTGGTCCACTGGTCTCAGGAATGCCAATGCTCTCTGGATAAGATTAAAACATTGTTTTCAACACCACCTATTTTAGTGCTACCCACTAAAGATAAGACATTCGTTCTTCGTAGTGACGCTTCATCCACTGGGATTGGAGCGGCACTAATGCAAGAGTACTCTGGAACTCTGCATCCTGTAATGTATATTTCCAGAAAACTTAATGCGGCAGAAAGGAATTATTCGGTTTTAGACCGTGAGCTATTAGCTATGGTTTGGTCGATCCTCAAACTACAGAGATTCCTTCTAGGCGCACATTTCATAGTAGAAACCGACCAAAAAGCTCTTACTGCTATACAGAGTAAGAATTTGAAGAGCTCGAGGTCTACTCGATATGCAATTGCTCTTCAACCTTTTCATTTCTCTGTGCGAGCTATTCGTGGATCAGATAATGTGATGGCAGACATTCTGTCAAGATGCCCACATGATTCCACATAACTATTAGGGCTTAGACTTCTTGATATGTCTAGTTCTATAGTAGTTCCTTTTCTATATCATGATAGATACACATTTGTAATTTAATAATATAATGATTGTATCACTACATAGCGGTTCATGGATGTTTATTCACCGCTGTGCTTTGATGATTTTTTCTTCATAAATCATAAATTTAAGATATCTAATACGAAATGATGATATGAATTTTTTAGGCATTGTGTAATTGCCAGAATTGTATTATACTTTGATGACACCTTCCTGGAAAAATATACTTGTAGAGAAATAATTTCTCTCAGTTTATGAGACACATTCTCACCAGTCGCTCCATAAGTCGACTTAGCCTCATATTAGGCGTTATAGGTATTCCTGATATTTTCATCTGCGCATTATTCATGCGTTGTGAGCCTATTGTACGTTGCTCCTAGATGTATTTCAAAAAAAAAAAAAAAAAAAATGTTCCATTTTTTTTTTTCCCGGGAGGTGTGGTAAGACTGTTACGTGCAGTCTTTGATATCTTACAATATTATACATAGGTAATTTTTTAGTGCTTAAGGGAAAGTCATTATTGAGTTACTTCCCTTGAAAGTTGTGCCATCTCTTCGATCAAACTCCGCGGATAAATCCATTTTACTGCGATTTATTCGTTGTTTGGGTAATAATAGATTGTTCTTGCTTCAGAATATCTATGGCCTGAATTTATGTGTATTGTTTGTCTGAGTAGGACGAGTCTGTCTTATATCTGTATATCTTTACATATCTAAGTCGAACTATATGTTCTGTTGTCTCTAGAGAGGTCAAAGGCTATTCGGCGGATGTGTCGCTAGAGTGTGGTGATTTGGCTTCGTCCTGATAGGGACTGTGTGTTTTTCCTATGTCGGCCTGTCGCCGGGAAAAAGTGATCTCAGTATTTGTGGGGAAAGTGATAGTCGTCTAAACCTATCGTGTATGCTTTACCCCAGTGTTTATTCATATTGCCAAGGAATGGCAGTTTCATATTTCCTCTCCCAAGGTAATCAAAGACACTCTTATGAACTCTCGATCGAAGCCACCATTTTCGATAGTTACGATTTGAATGTCTAAGAGAATATATTTGACTCGATGAAAACGACTTCGATTCCTAGCAGCACTATATTCTGTAGAATGCAGTCAATTGTTCATGATCAAATCTACAGAGCAATGCAATGTTTTATGAATGACTAACTTTAGGACAGATTCATTATCTGCATCCAAACGTGAGTGACAGTTCACGAGTGAAGCCATCTTGGAACCAAAACATGTAGCGACTTTCAAGAAGAGAAAGGGGATGCCCGTATTATCGCTTGTTTAGTCCAGAGATCACTGCTACACATGAGAACCCGTTATTAGCGGTTCAATATTATTATATGAAAAAAATATGTGCTGAACATTATGTGGGAGAATCGTCGCTAAACGAGATTAGGTTTAGAAGCCATCTGAAATATTGTTTATAAGCTGACGTGCTCAGTCAGTGAAGTCAGATGATTTATATGTATGGGCGATGCTGAGGGCTTGGCTACTGACAGTCCATTATAATATTAATCTACATGAGTGCCCATGTAACATAACATTGCAAGACCATTTATCCACTGTACTATGATGTATTATGCCAACCTGTGATTTGTCACTATCTGTGCTGTCGAGTGTGTACGTCCAATTAAACTTTAGAAAAGGTACACAGTCGTTGGTGTCGATGACTTCCAGTCATACATGAGTGTGAGAAAAGAACATTTGTCAACAACACGAACCCTTATCATCATTCGCACATTGTACACTCAATCCATGTCTACACACCACTGCGTAGGTCAAGTTGACATTCCATACACTACAGTGGAGCAAACAACACCATAGAGATCTTATCAACTGATGATGATGATGATGTCTGCTTCCATCCACTTATATCTATCTTTTGGTGGATATCATTAACGGGAATAAAAATCCAACAACATTATCAACCTTATCAAGTCATCCCATGAAATAAGACACAGCCATCGAACTTACAAGATGGTCTAAACCCCAAAATCACTGTCTCGCTCGTCTCGTGCCTAAAACCAACTCACTTAACCCCCTATTCTTACCCTAACTATAATTAAGTGGCAGCACCTTAGTGTTAATCCGACCTAACAGTCCGTACTGTCACATACGCCCGGGGCCACTAAAGTGTATCCCGTAGGAGACACTTTATTCCCTAGAAAAAAATTTACTAACTCTAAAACAAAATTATTGGGATTCATGTATCCCACCATAAATCATGTCAGAAGGACTACAATAAACAATAGATGGGAATGATGGATGAAATAACACCATTAACAGTTCACACACAAAAAATCGATCATGAAGGGGTAGGGACTGATGGACATAACATAAACGAGGGACACATGGGAAAAAAAACAAAAAAAACTATGGAGGTTATGGTAGCTACAAATAGTACTGATAAGTGGCAAAAAAAATATATGGGCAAAATAGAACAGTAACTAACATTCATTAACGAACTAACAAAACGCTTTATGGGTTTATAGTCATCAATATCTCTCACACTTGTGCGAATCATAAAACATAAAATAACATGACAAGCGAGTTAACGTCGCAAGGAAAAAAAATTGGCAAAAAAATATGGCGGGTGCACATAAAATATGACGGATGCCCAAAATGGCTGTTACCCTACACTTCACTGAAGTGGGTGATGAAAAAAAAATGAATGGAACAAATGGAAATAGAACCACAAAACTTGGTGGCAAAGTATGGCAAAATGGGTAAGTCTCATTTAAAAAAAATGACTTTGCCGGTGTAACAATAACCGGAAACAATGAATGGAATGGAAACATGGTAATCAACGGACAATGGTATAGAATATATAAATGGGCAAATAGTTAAATCACATGTATGAGTGTCGGTGTAACAATAACCGAAAATTCAAACAATCATAATGCAATATGGTGTCATCATCATAATGAATCGTGAATGATGCCAACATTAGTGGCGGGTGAAGATGTACATTAGTTAATCACTTTTATTTGGTACAACAGAACGATGTAAACCTTAAAAAAATCTGGGTAAAATCTTACGTCAGAAACATGGCAAAAAGAAAACACAAGAAAAAAAATCATAGGGGCATACAAGATGGTCAAATATTACATTAGTCAAAATAATGTGACATAATGACGCTAACACGTGTAAAAGGGAACTACATCAACTACAATATATCAGGACTGCAGAGATCGTCTGAGTTGGTGGATCTCCATCAGCAGTGGTCGAAAGGATGTTGTAAGGGAAATGTTCATGTACTGGCAGATTCGGCAATGTCTTTCTTGCGGACGAAAATGTAACAGCACTCCTTAAATAACGGCTGTTGGACTTTCCTATCTGAACTGGAAATGTGCTTAAAGTGTGTAACCCAGATGTTCAAGGATGCGTAACGATTGATCTTCAAGGTAACATCAGGATCAAGCAATTCAGCAGGAGGGGTATTGTGTAGGAGACCTGCATCGGAAGACACGAGAAGCAGGTTCGACTTCATGCTAAAAATAAAAGCAGGGCAGGAAATGTCAACCTGACCGGAGACGACATCTGGAGGTAAGTGCAGTTCAATTTGTAAACATCTTTGCAAAAATGTTCATTGCTTCCAATCTTTCAATGGCTTACAATGACAGGCGAGGATCGTACTGTGTAGGTTAGGATGTAGGAACAATTGCATGGACTACGGGAGTGGACGAAAACGGGAGGGTCGGGGTGGAGGCTGCGGACTGGTATGAGGATAACGGAGGGGAACACGCAATCTACGGGACGGAGGTGTGACAGGGGGAGTGAGAGGCGGAGGAGAGGGACTACGGTAAGGATAATGAACAGAACCACGGGAGCGACGAAAACGGGTTCGTACATGGGCGGCCCGCTGGTGAAGGGGCTTAGGAAAGGGAACAGAATCGTAAATGAATTTTGGATGACGACGTCTAAAGAGAAAACGAGCTGAGGGAAGAGGAACATCAGGTCCAATATCAAAAGAAGAATAATCGGGGGAAGAGTCAAGATCACTAATCTCATTTTTCGGCCAATAAATTCTACGGCCTTCGTCGTCCGTTATATGCTCGAGCTCATCCGACCTGTATCCAATTTCGTCGGGGCCCATAACTCTATCCTCCCCACTTGACGAATCGAATTCTGATTCTATGTCAAGCTGGTACTTTTCTTGTACTGTATCAAGGTCGGAGGGAGGCGGAGGAAAATAACCATAAGGAGAAAGAGAAGGTTCAACATCTGAAGAGTCAGTCTCATGTTCTGTATCAAGGTCGGAGGGAGGCGGAGGAAAATAACCATAAGGAGAAAGAGAAGATTCAACATCTGAAGAGTCAGACTCAGGTTCTTTATCAAGGTCGGAGGGAGGCGGAGGAAAATAACCATAAGGAGGAAGAGAAGATTCAAAATCTGAAAAGTCAGACTCAGGTTCTTTATCAAGGTCGGAGGGAGGCGGAGGAAAATAACCATAAGGAGGAAAAGCGGGGTCAGAAGAGAGATGAACAGAGGGAGAAGCGGGGTCTGAAGGGAGGTGAACAGAGGGAGGAAAAGTGGGGTCAGAAGAGAGGTGAACAGGGGGAGGAAAAGCGGGGTCAGAAGAGAGGTGAACAGGGGGAGGAAAAGCGGGGTCAGAAGAGAGGTGAACAGGGGGAGGAAGGGAGGTATGGACAGGAGCTGTGGCAGTAATAGGAGGTACAATAATATCATGAAGAGGCGAAGCATGAGAGGGGCCTGGAGTAACGGAGGGTAACTCAGCCAATCGAGCGTCACGGGAGTGGATACGTGAGTATAGCTCAGGAAGAGGGATATGAACCTCAGCGGTGGAACAGGAATGATAACTTCTGTTAAAGGTTTTTCTCCACTGTGTTACTGGCTTTATATATGCTCTTAGTCCATTTTCTGTCGTTACCATACATCTTTGTTGGTCACTGGTAACATTATTTATTTCAATTATCTTTCCTTGTTTTATTATATTGATAACGTTTCTCACTGAAATGCGACAGTGTCTTTTATTGAGACTGTTCCAGTGTGCCCTTCCAGCAGCTGTTTGTTGCTGTGACAATTGTTGTTGAAGCAGATGGTTTTTCTTTTGCAACAAAAATACTTGATGCTCTAGCTGTTGAATGGGTGAATCCATCATAAAAAAACAGTTAGGAGCTGGTCACGGGCATCAAATCAAGTACCTGAATCCATCGTAAAAAGGCAGTTACGAGCTGGTCAACGGCACCAAATCAAGTAGCTGAATCCATCGTAAAAAGGCAGTTACGAGCTGGTCAACGGCACCAAATCAAGTTATGTGGCCGGGGGAGTGGACGGGAACGGCACCAAATCAAGTTAGATGTGACCGGGCTTGGTCACGGTGACAAATCAAGTCTAGTGTGACAGGGTGAGAATGGGGTGGAATCTTTTATCAATGTTCATCTGTTGTTTTACTGGCGACTGCCAGAGATGGTGATTACAGAATAGGAACATAACCCAGGTGATTCTTTTGGAGACTCGTAACTGTGTTTATGTTATAGGCTGCATGATCGTCGAAAATATGGTAACATTATTTTCTCTATTACCTGATGTAAACAAACGACACTTCCTACTGACGTTCAGGAAATAAGTTCAAGCTGGATTAAATATGAATGAACACCTTTATTAAGTGTCTGCACACTCTGACAACTTCATAATAGTTCATAAATACATGTGCTTCTGTGGTATACAAACCAGTCATCCCATGAAACAAGACACAGCCATCGAACTTACAAGATGGTCTAAACCCCAAAATCACTGTCTCGCTCGTCTCGTGCCTAAAACCAACTCACTTAACCCCCTTCTTTCAAACCATCACTTCCGTCCTAACTACTGGGCAATTCTACCCCAAGTTCGATGACGTCATTTCTTAACCTTTAATTAAATCACTCATAGGATTTGTGACTAGTGTTATTACGCTAACTAGACACGCTCAAATACTTAGTGTTTAATCTTGCTAAGTATTCTTACCCTAACTATAATTAAGAGGCAGCACCTTAGTGTTAATCCGACCTAACAGCCCGTACTGTCACAAGATTAAAGGTTAAACCTACTGGACAGCAGGAACCTTATCACCCCCCCCCCCAGTTTGTGAGGATGTTGTTTGTAACGGGGTCACCATAAGGTGCCTATATGATACAGGTTTGGATTTTGATTCAGTTGTGAGGTCGAGCCTAGTGGACCCAAGTCAGTACACCACCGAAACAGTGGAAATACAAGGGGCGACTAAGGACATACCACTCATGACACTTCCCATCGCAAGGATAACGGTGAAAACTCGCTATGTGGAAGGAGAAATCAGAGCAGCAGTGATAGATGAACCAATCTACCCTCTGATATTGGGGTGTAGATACGTCTTCTTGGGGAATCCCGAGAGACCTGTGATCATGGCGACAGTGCAGACCAGGTCACAGTCAAAGGAGGAAGAAGGTGAACCTATAAATGCTCATCCAGAAGAGATGAGGAAGGCGCAGGCTGAGGATAGGACCCTCAAGCCATGTTTTAAAAAATTGCCCAAATGCCACACACCTCCAAGCAAGGGAGATTATTATATGAAGAACAAATTGCTATACAGGAAGGCTGGAACTGGAACAAATGGTCACAACCAGCTGGTTCTTCCCACTTCATATAGGGAGAAAGTGATGGAACTAGGGCATGCGATTCCCTTCAGTGGTCACATGGGGATCAGCGCCACAGGACAGCGTATAGCTTGTCATTACTTCTGGCCAGGGATAACGGAAGATATAAAAAGATATGTAAAATCCTGTCCAGAATGTCAAAGGGTAGCTCCAAAGCATTGGACTGCTCCTGCAACTCTAGGGGAAATGCCCATAGTGGGAACACCTTTTGAGAGGGTTGCAGTGGATATTGTGGGACCTCTCACTCGGACCAAGAGGAGGAACAGTTACATCCTTACTCTGGTGGACACTTGTTCTATGTGGGGAGAGGCGGTAGCCCTGTCGTCAATCGATTCGAAACATGTGGCAGAGGCATTACTTTCAATATTCACAAGATTAGGATTCCAGCATCAAATCTTGACTGATAATGGCTCACAGTTCAAGGGGAAACTAACGGAAGAAGTTTTTAAGCTATTTCAAGCCAGACACTTTCATTGTAGCCCGTACCATCCACAAGGGAACGGCCAGGTAGAGAGGTTCAATGGGACCCTCATTTCTATCCTGAGGAAGCTGGCACATGAGAAACCTGATATGTGGGATCAATCTTTGCCCACTGCGTTGTTCGCGTACCGGGAAGTACCACATAGTTCAACCGGGATGGCACCCGCAACCCTGTTATTTGGGAAGCCAATAAAAGGTCCATTAGAAGCATTGTTGAGGACCTGGACAGATGAGAAGGCAGAAGAGACTTACCTCATCATATCAATATGTGAACGAGCTGACCACTCGTCTGAAAGCTGGATGGAAACTGGCAAATGATAATTTGAGACAAGCCAGGAAGAAACATGCAGCTTATTTTAATAGGAAAGCAAAGGACAGAGAATTAGCTGTGGGAGAGAAAGTGCTTCTTCTACTACCCGGCAGCAATAATAAGTTGCAAATTGAATGGCAAGGTCCATATACGGTTCTAGAGAAGGTGTCTAGAACAAACTATAAAATTGACAAAAAGGAGAAGGAGAAAATATATCATGTGAACCTTTTAAAGAAGTATCTGGACAGAAAAATCCAGGAAGGCACCCCTTTACTGACCTTGGCTATCGCAACTAAAATGAGAAAGGAACCACTCACCTCACACGAATACCCATTACACCCATGTGAGACAGCCGCACAGGTAAAAGTCAGTAAGCACCTGACTAAAAATCAGAGGGAGAGAGTTCAACAGGTTCTTGAGGAACATACAGATGTGTTAACAGACAAACCGGGGCATACTAATTTGCTAGAGTATGACATGAAGCTGGTAGACTCAACACCAATCTGTATGAGAGCCTATTCTGTTCCGTTCGCTAAGGAGAAAGCATTGAAAGAGGAGATAGATTATTTGTTGAAAGAAGGGATTATTTCTCACAGTGAATCTTCTTTTAGCTCCAGTGTAGTTTTGTTGAGGAAACCGTCTGGGGAACATAGACTGTGCATAGATTACAGGAAACTGAATGCTGTCACAGAAGGTCAGGTGGATCCATTACCGGACACAAAACAGTTATTTGCCAGACTGAACAAGGCAAAATACTTTTCAAAGGTGGATCTGAGCAAAGGCTACTATCAGATTCCAGTGAAGCCTGAGGTTCGACTTTATTTAGCTTTTAGCACCTCGGAAGGGCATTATGAATTCAACATGTTGCCATTCGGACTGAAAAATGCTCCGAGTGTGTTTTCTAGAATGATGCGCAAATTGTTGGATCCCCTGAATAATCCATGTATCACGAATTTCATGGATGATATCCTCATCGCAACAGAAACATTTGAAGAACATGTTAACTCTCTGAATATGCTATTTGATAGGCTCAGAGAAGCGAACTTGACTGCTAGACCAACAAAATGTTGTATTGGATGCAAAGAGTTGGAATTCTTGGGACATACTGTATATCAGGGTAACATGACCCCTGACCCCAAGAACTTGGAAAAACTGCAGAGAGCACCTAGACCACAAACAAAGAAAGACGTGCGATCATTCGTGTCATTGTGTGGGTTTTACCAAAAATATATCAAAAATTTTAACTCTATATGTGCTCTTCTGACTGATTTGACTCGCAAGGGAAATCCAGATAAAATTGTTTGGTCAGCGCAGTGTGAATTGGCATTCCAAGAGTTAAAGGAAATCCTCACTAGCAAGCCTATTCTCAAATTGCCCGATTTGACTCAGGATTTTGTGGTGAGAACGGACGCAAGCAATGTAGGCCTGGGGGCTACTTTGTTGCAAAGGTCCTCTTCACCCAATGGGGAACTGAACCCAGTCGCTTATGCTAGCCGCAAGTTGAACAAAGCGGAACAAGGCTATTCCACAAGCGAAAAAGAGTGTTTAGCGTTAATCTAAGCGATAAAAAAGTTCCAAATCTATCTGTATGGTAAGACTTTTGTGGTCCAAACAGATCACCAGCCGCTCGTATTTTTATCTCAGGCCAAGCATGAAAATGCCAGATTATTACGATGGTCTTTATTATTACAGCCATATCAATTTAACATTGAATATATCCCGGGGTCACAGAATGTCGGTGCAGATTTCCTCAGTAGGCACCCCTGTGATCAAATTTAGAGTATTCAGCAGGCGTAAGGAGTTAATTTTATCTATGTGTATCACTGGTTTTGGAACTTGCATTAGTGCATGTTCTCAAGTGGGGAGATGTGTAGTGAAATATATTGATACAACGATAAAATCCTCCATTTATAAAGATACAAGTTAAAATAAAATGTAGGGATAAAATATAGTTAAGATACGCTGCTACTTCTTCGCCCACGCCAGAAAACGCATTGATTTAAGCAGGACAGATAGAGTGAGAAATCTTATTGCAGAGTTAGTAGTATTGGCTTTTATGGCGCGCCCGACAAGGGTTAAACGGTCAAAATTTGAAAATCTACTAGCGTAGTGTTTCCAGGAAAGATAGAAAGAATAAAAACACACGAACGCATAGGATGGAGAGAGCGGACACATGCTGCAGGCTTGTCAAACGTTAGAGGTTTGAATTAGCTACTCGGGCCAACAGTGCGAGACATTGCCGCCAGCCTGTGTCTGAAAGGGTGTCGCGAGTTTGAAAATTTAAAAAAAATACCCGCCAGTCCAATACATTCTATAACCACAGAGACACTATGGAAAAAGATATATACACACACGCAATAAGATTTTTGTTTACTTGACGCTCGTTTTCCATAATATGAGAAAGGATGAAATGGAAACCAGCGGACACTGATATGGACATTTTATGTAATTCTTTAATTTTAATACTACACAAATAAAACTTAGTGGTTTAATAGCTTAGATTCCCCTGAAAAAGTATATGCTTTAAAATATTAAATCGGACAGAGAATAAGAAAGTTAGTGACAAAAGACTGTTTTGGTTTTGACAGACCGACCAACGCATGCTCCTTTTTTGCATTCACAAAAGTAACTTTTTTGAAGTGTCCTTGGGAAAAAGCCAGCTAGGGTATCGGTATATGCAAAGGGGGAGGGGTAGACAAAGGGGAGACAAACAGGTTTTGCAGTGGAATTTTGAAATGAGTGAGAGGCAGAACTTGGTAAAACCCAAGAATCAAGTCTGTTTTTTTTACTTGTGCTGCAAATATTCGGATTTTTTTTTCAAAATTCAAATGTGTTGGCTACCATTGGCCAATGCATTCTATATTATTAACAATTTAGAGAGGTAGGACGCCATTTGTCGGAATCAGTTCCTGAAGCAGGTTGATGGGATACTAGAAGTGTGTAATATTAAAACTAAAAGTGTTTGACACAGTCTAGACAGCAGCACTACTAAACTTGTGCCATCCATCTAACCTTTGCTTATTTCATTGAATTCTGGTAAGAAGCATATCTATATTATTTTGTATGTTGGCAAAGGCAAAAATTGGGAAAGTGTATGACATGCCTAAGAGACAGTTTGGGTATATATATATATATATATATATATATATATATATATATATATATATATATATATATATATATATATATATATATATATATATATATATATATATATATATATATATATATATATATATATATATATATATATATATTTGATACATGTTTGAATATTGCCTTGTTGTGATTAAAAAATTATTGTATTACTAAAGTAGATTAGCAAGCCTCCGTGTTCGATGAACACTATTGATTGCCTGGAGCGTTTATATTTTGAAATAAAATAAAAGCCATCATATGTGAATAAGGAGATATACATACTCCTAGTAATTTGTGTTGAATAAAAATATGGAAATGACAGGGGCGTATCTGCCATATGGACCTGAGGTGTGGTCACGATATGATGTGAGTCATATAAATTAGGGGCTGGTGCACTTGTCTGCACACGAGGCTGAACCCCATCTTGTCAGGTAGAGAGTAAAGGGAAAATTAAACAGAGATGAAAAGGCCAGGGTGTCTTTTATCATTTCAGAGTTTTTATCTCCTGTTACCAGCTGGTGACAGGAAAGCTGAAGTACGATTTAAAGACAACAAAGTCTCTAGTCCAGCTTATCCTATATCATTATCAAGTGGAGCTTTTGCAGAGCCATATCCTATATTGAAGCTTCACGAAGGAAATTGCAGGTTATGTGCCACAGACCAGGCAAACTGACATCTTATCAGAATAAAGTGTTTCCCTATTATATAACAGAAACTCTCTGGGGTATATGATGACACAAACCAGCTATTCTAATACATGACTCACCTAATTATTGAGTAGTGAACATTCTGTGAAACACCTGAAGGAACATTATAATATTAAAAGTGTGTTTGGACCAGGAGTCCTTATTTCAGTTCACTTTTCGTGTAACATACATTTTCTTCAGTTTTTGAAAGACCTGTCCAAAAGAGATTGCAGGACAGGCATATTAAAAATTGTAAAAAGAAAAATCATTCTAAATTTGAAACTTTACCCACAGAGTTATTAAGCTTTTATTAAAGAGTTATACTGTGTTGTTTTGGTGTACAATCATTACATTGCATCCCCTAGACACTAGTCACATCAAACACCATACATTAGAATTCACAACACCGTGTGAGATCTTGAGAGGTAGCGTTAGGTCCCTTCATCAACAACTAGACTCAAGGTCTTACAGAGCTGGACCTCACACGGTTACACCTCTATATCTATCCTTTGTATCATTTACCATCATAACCTCTCCAGCAAATCACTTTGCTACAGTCCCAAAGCTGGATATGGTTGTAGCATCAGCTTACTCCTTAGGAACCTTGGATGTCTGTATTATATGTTGCAATAGTGCTACTGCACTGTTGAGACTAGTCCAGCGGTAGGCAACTCAGTAGCTAAGGGAATCTAATTTAGAAACACAGAGCTTTCTAAAAATCTATTTTGCACGTTTCAGAGTATGGTATTTAGAATAAGTGCAGCCAGTGTATACACCTTATATCTCTGCCGAATGATCTACTTTCTGCAATTCCACTGAGAGTGGTGAAGAATTCAAACTAAGGAGCATTTATTGTACTAGGAAATATGTGAAGATCAAGTCCAACACAAAAATCAGAATCTTTAACTCAAATGTCAAGTCAGTCCTATTGTATGTTTGTGAAACGTGGAGAACAACAAATACAACCAGCAAGAAGCTACAGACTTTACTAACTGGGTGTTTGCACAGAACAGAAGGATAGAAGTGGTATGACAAGATCAATATGACAAGTGCCGGTGGAACAAGAGATGAGAAGATGATGCTGACGATGATTATGACACACACTGAGGAAACCTGCTAATAGTATTCTGAAATGTCCTTGTTCTGGAGTTCCCAGGGCGTGAGGAATAGGGATACTGAAAAACATAGAGAAAAGAGAATTGGAGACAGCCATGAAAGGAATGAGGAAAACATAGAAAGACCTGATGACATGTAACAGGAAGACTTGGCATATGTTTGTTGAAAGCCTATATACTCCTTGGGGAATTGAAGTGTGATGATGATGATGAACTTTAACTTCAAAGACAACAGAACATGTATCTTTCATCTTATAAGAGAACAAATAAAGTGACTTTTAGTAAGCTACAGCTTGTGGGGATACTATGCCTTTAAATGCCAGTGGGATAGCGCTGGTCTAAAATTTCCCTGGAGTTAAAAAAAAAAAACAACCAAAAAAAAAAAAACACCCTCACCCCCAAGAGAGCTACCAAAATAATCTTGAATCTTCCAGTAGATCACAATCGACTGGTTGCTGATCCAGACATACTGTACATCATTTATTCATTATATTTAAGCTCCAAAAGGAGCACATGCCTTCAGTTTACTCAGGCTAAGTCCACCTGTACGTTACTAATATGATCTTTCAATGTCTTCCTCACCACTTTCATTTCTGTCACAAGTTCTCTTCTCCATATGTTTGTTAGTCTCCTACCTTTCTTACCCTGGGAATTTCAGAACAAGGACTGTCTCATACTGCTATAATCAGGTTTCTCCCTATGTATGTCCTACTCACTGCCAGCATCGTCGTATTCTATGTTCCACTAGCACTTGTCTGGTTCTTGTCATCAGTTGCACATTAGTGATCGTGTCATACCATTTCAATTAAAATTACGATAAAATTAGCAGACTCCAAAATCAAGCACTGAGACTTATAACGGGAGGCATGAAGTCAACACCTATAAAAGAACTCGAAAAGATGACTTGCCTCCAGCCAATGACAGATAGAAGAGACTGCAAGGCTCAGCGACAGGCCGAAAAATTCAAAAGACTAACAGACCACCCAATGTGCCATAGAATAAATGCTCTTAGAAGGCAAAGACTCAAACGAAGTAATTTTGTAGAATCAACCAAACCACAAATGAGAGCAGTACTCATAGATGAAATATCCACTGTTAAACCCATCTACACTGCACACAAGCTTCCAGTTTGGAAACAAAATCGTTTCCCTAAAATGATAGAAAACATTCCTGGAATTGAAAGTAAAAAGAGCCAAACTGCAACAGATAGAAAATCCATAGCGACAAAATACATCTTCTTCTTCTTCCGTCCTTAGCCAAAGACCGACCAAGCAGTCAGTGGCCATTACGCCTTGCGGCGTCTTAGGGCAACAAGAAATTATCCGTTGTTCCGTTACGCCTAAAGGCGTTTATTGGTACAACAGAATATTAATTGTTGTTTCCGTAATCAATGTGACAAGCAAGCGGTTGATCAATCCGCTGTGCCCCGAACTTGCCCTCGTGTGTACTGCCGCTATAAAACCACTTCGCTACCGAGACGCCTCCAGCCAAAATTCTCTCGGGACCGAAGGTCCGCGAAAAAGAGCAATCTGGTACTGGCACAACACCCATTCGCTGCCTCCACTTCGCTGGGAGGACCCGGCAACCGGGACCACACACAGCCTTGAGAGGACAATGGTCGCCTGAAGGAGACTTTCGTTCTTGATTAATGAAAACATTCTTGACAAATGCTTTCGCAGTAGCTCGTCTTGCGGCGATCCAAGAATTTCACCTCTAACGCCGCAATACGAATGCCCCCGTTTGTCCCTGTTAATCATTACCTCCAGTTCCGAAAACCAACAAAATAGAACCGAGGTCCTATTCCATTATTCCATGCACCATTATTCAGGCAGCCGAGGCCTGCTTTGAACACTCTAATTTTTTCAAAGTAAACGCGCCGGCCACCCGGGACGCTCAGCGAAGAGCACCCGCGGGAGAGAGCCGGCAGACGGTAGGGCAGGAGACAACGGGCAGTGAACCGGCGCGAGCCGGACCGCCCGCCTGCGCCTGAGATCCAACTACGAGCTTTTAAACTGCAACAACTTTAATATACGCTATTGGAGCTGGAATTACCGACAAAATACATAGAGACACATTATCCACGCAACACCTGGACCCATGCATACACAGATGGATCAGCAACAAATAATGGAGGTGGGGGTGTCTTTCTGACCTTAAGCACTGGTGCAGAAAAAAGGCTGTCAGTGGCGACAGGTCGATTCTCCAGCAACTTCAGAGCAGAGGCCTTGAAAACTGCAGCAGAGGTTATATTGACAGAAGAGAGACAAGTTGCTTTCTTTACTGATGCACAGTCAGTAATTGCAACGTTGAAAAGCCAAAATAATACAGACCTGGATGATCTCAGAGTAGTGCTCCACAAACTTTGTCAACGATTCAAAAGTGTTGTGATCCAATGGATCCCATCTCATTGTAACATCGCCGGCAATGAAGAGGCTGACAGAATGTCAAAAGAAGGTTCACATCTACCTCAGCCTGATGCAAGCATAACTTTTGAGGAGGCAAAGAGTTTTATCAGAATCAGTTACAGAAACAAATGGAATGTAGAACATCCAGGGCACACACAGAATGATGCTTACTACCAGCTCCACAGAAGAGAACAAGTGGTAATCTTCAGACTCCGCACTGGCCACAACAGATTGAGATACCATCTATTCAACAAGCTAAAGATAGGAACTACCGATCAGTGTAACTGTGGCACTGATAAAATGACTGCTGAACATCTGCATCAAAGTTGCCCCTTATATGTGGTACCGTACAGAGAAAGTGCATATGGCCGACTGTGGCGAGAGGTTTTATTTGGCTCTAATATCAGTATAGTACTGACAATTACAGAAATAGAATTTCTGCAGAAAATGTGAAGTCCCAGTGTCTGAGAGAACTACTGGTATCACAAATTAGTTACGGCTGTGAATGTTCTGATCTCGAAACAATGTTGTTCGTCCATCACGAGTGATGAAGACCACTCTGTTCATCCAATTATTAGGAATATGTTAGATTACTCTATGGGTACGAAAGTGACCGATGAGCCCGATGCGGGCCTTGAAAGATCTTGGACAGTGTGGGCAGGGAATGTTTGCTTCATGTGAAGGTTTTATTTCACGGTCTTTTCTAGCTTGTCTCCGCTGTTCCGCTGCTGCTCTTCTGGATGATTCGCATGCCGCTGCACCTTTACGAAGAGATGTGCACCAAGCAGTTCGGTCTTGCGCAGCAGCTTCCCATATGTCTGGGTTTATGTCAAAGGTTTTCAATGACGTCTTTAACGTGTCTTTGAAGCGCTTCTTTTGGCCACCATGGGAGCGTTTACCCTTCTGCATCTCACCATAAAAGAGTATCTTTGGCAGTCGATGGTCTGGCATGCGGACTACATGACCTGCCCAGCGAATCTGTGACTGCATCAGAATAGTATGGATGCTAGGGATACCAGCTCTGTCAAGAACGGCAGTATCCGAGATCTTGTCTTGCCATTTGATGTTCATTATCTTCCTGAGACAGACTGTATGAAAGTGGTTAAGCTTCTTTACGTGGCGCCTGTATACAGTCCATGTTTCGCATGCATAAAGCAGCACTGGAAGCACCGCAGCTCTGTACACCTTCAGCTTTGTCTGTAGACTAATGCCACTTCGATGCCAAACGTTCGTGTATAGTCTGCCAAATGTGCTGCTGGCTTTGGAGATCCTGGTGTTTACCTCATCATCAATGACGATGTTCTGGGAAAGTGTGCTACCAAGGTATGTGAATCTGTTCACAACATTCAGTTTCTCACCATTTACCTTGATGATTGGCTCAGTATAAACTGTGTCAGGAGCTGGTTGGTACATGATTTCTGTTTTCTCCGTGTTGATGGTAAGCCCAAAGTTGGCACAGGCTTCGGAGAATCTATCCACGCTGTGCTGCAGATCAGCCTCTGAGCCAGCACTAAGGGCACAATCGTCAGCAAACAGAAGATCTCTGATGGTGTGTGATTTGACCTTGGTTTTTGCTTGAAGCCTCCTAAGGTTAAACAATTTTCCATCAATACGATATCTGATGTCGATTCCTGTGTCCCCGTCTCTGAAAGCATCAGTCAGCATAGCAGAAAACATGATACTGAACAGAGTCGGTGCAAGTACACACCCTTGTTTAACTCCGTTTGAGACGGGGAAAGGCTCCGACAGCTCACCGTTTTCCTGAACTCTAGAGTGCATTCCACTATGCAGTTGCTGCACTATTGTAAATCGAAACAATAGTAGAGAGGAGACCGACATAAAGTGCCACCTCCGCTGTGTAACTAACTGTGATATTAAAAAACAAGGAAACAGATTTTACTTAACAATGATAAAATTGACAAGTCGTTCAAATACAATTTCCTTATTATTTATTTAGTATATACACTATCTACTCTTGTGCTGAAGGGTGAATGTTGAAAAATGGAATGTAATGAATTTGTAAGTTTACATATGATTTACAAATATTTATATAGATATGTAAATATATTACAACAAGTTTTCCAATTATAGGAACAAAAATTATATCAGCTGTGCTCTTATTCAATTATAGTACATGTATCAGCTGTGCTGTTAATTAAGGATATAACGTTTATCAGCTATGCTGTTATTTACGTATAATTTATCCACTATGATCTTATTATTGTCTCTTGCTACGCTAATTCACGTTTTCTTCATTGACTTAGATTTTGCTCACAATGCCGACAGAAATGGTACTAATGTGTACTCATCTCTTAGAAGTTCTGTCCTTCTTGGTTTGGTTGACACAAAACACCAGCTGTTGATCGTTTCATTAGCCCACCCAATACTGAGGGGGACTAAAGATGTAGAGTCTGGGCAACCTCTATGCTCCTGCGGAGTTCCAGGCAGCAGGATTGACGACCCACGATCTCAGTTTTGATGACACGAATAAAACCTGTAACAAGGAAAAATAGGGGCTAATTTCTTTCTTCAAGCCCACCTATTTCTAATGTGGATGAAATGAGCGTGTGCCTCAGTGTCTGCATGTAGGATGAATGACAACATGGCTCAGTATGATTTAGCAATAGCGAGACAAGACAGGTGTCTACTTGCAAAACATTCTTTCTGATAAACTAATACATGGATACATTCAATAATCTAAATTCAATGCATGAATACATTCAATAATATAAATTCAATACATGAATACATCCAATAATATAAATTCAATACATGCATCCAATAATATGTACACCTAGGTGTGATACAACCATTTCCTTCCCCCTATAATATACCAGGCCCTCTCTGACAAGGGCTATACTAGCTGGTAACATATATCCTAACAATATCGTTATGTTCTTATGATAGGAGTATATGCCACGAGGACTGTTTGGTGATATATCAGGTTGGAGTTATATGGGACATTAGATTGGAGTTAGATGAGACAATAGATTGAGTCCTAACAAGGACTGTTTTGGTTATATTGCAGTTGGCTTGATCTGAGATAATAGACTGAAGTTATAGGAGACAATAGGTTGAGTCCTAACAAGGACTGTTTTGGTTATATTGCAGTTGGTCTGAGATAATAGAGTGAAGTTATAGGAGACAATAGATTGAGTCCTAACAAGGACTGTTTTGGTTATATTGCAGTTGGTCTGAGATAATAGACTGAAGTCATGTGAGACAATAGATTGAGTTATAGGAGACAATAGATTGAGTCCTAACAAGGACTGTTTTGGTTATATTGCAGTTGGTCTGAGATAATAGACTGAAGTCATGTGAGACAATAGATTGAGTTATAGGAGACAATAGATTGAGGTATGAGTCCTATTAGTCTTCGTCTATTCAATCATACTAGGAAATACAATCATTATACTTAATTCCCCCAAGATACAATCAGTAACCTGATAGGTAGTATAAATGACACACAACAAATACCAACATTATAGACCTGCTGAAAGCCTATTTTCCTAAAGGTTATCGTAAATATATTTACCCTCTAAGATTCAAACCGGCCAGATTTTGACTCGACTTAGCAAAGCAGGCTGCAGGTCATTGCACTCCAGGTAAGCTATAAATCAAGGTGACAGCTTCTCCTCTTCAGTCGGTCGGTATCTCTGGCGTCGTGTCGGTGATGTGTGATTATGCATAAAATCCGCCCGATTATATAGGTAGGTGAATTCTTAAGCAAAGCTTTTGGTTGGTTCCTGGCGGAGCAAGCTGATTGGTTTCCTGCAGTTTAGTCCCAAGCGCCGTACAGCCTAATTTTATTCAGTTTTCCTCCGCCATATTGCGTGAACAAGATGGCCGTTAATTTATTCTGTCTCAGAGACTGGTGAACGTTGCTCGTTGATTGGTTGAAGCAAATCTGTATCTCGACATAGTGATTAACAAAGTAGTGGGTTACACTCGTTTCACGACATAGCCCCCTCCTTTCCTAGCTGTTACTTGTCATAGCTGACGTGTAAACCCCTGCTGTGGTTAATCCTTTTGCGCCTGTCCTTCCAGAGTACTAGGGTGTCGACTTAAAAAATCAGCTCCTACATTGTCTCTTCCCGGAATGTAATTCACGGTAAAGGAATAAGGCGCCAGAAGCGGACTCCACCTTAATAATCTCGAATTTAGCTTTTTAGATGCAGCCAAGAATGTTAAAGGTTGGTGATCGCTTTGGACAATGAAGTGTGTCCCATACAGATAAGGTGAAAATTTGTTGATGGACCAAATTAGAGCTAAAAATTCTTTCTCTATGGTCGAGTAGTTCAACTCAGCTGCATTCAGCTTCCTACTGGCGTAGGCGACTGGTAAAAGTTCCTCCGGCTGGGCTTTTGATGTCTGCAAGAGAGTTACACCAATACCTATACTGCTAGCGTCCGTCCTTAATACAAATTCCTGTGTGATATCGGGTAGTGTAAGGATGGGTTTGCTGGTGAGTTTTGCTTTTAGCTCTCTGTAAGCTTTTTCACAATCAGCATTCCATTGGATTTTATCAGGCTGTTCTTTCTTCGTTAAGTTAGTTAATGGTGCACACAGAGAGTTAAAGTGGGGTATGTACTTCTGATAGAACCCACATAATGACACGAATGATCTCACATCTTTCTTCGTTTGAGGTCTGGGTGCCTTCTTTAACTTCTCTATATTCTTTGGGTCAGGAGACATATGACATGTAGAAATAGTGTGACCTAAGAATTCCAACTCCTTACAACCGATATAGCACTTGGTTGGATGTGCAGTCAATTCAGTGGCTCTCAGTCTGTCAAACAACATGGAGAGCACTACTATATGCTCTTCAAATGTGTTTGTAGCAACAAGAATGTCATCCATAAAGTTAGTGATATGGGGATTTTGTAGAGGTTCCAATAATTTCCTCATCATTCTTGAAAAGATACTGGGAGCATTTTTCAGCCCAAAGGGTAGTACATTAAACTCGTAGTGTCCGTCTGATGTACTAAATGCCAGCATTTTTCTAACTTCTGGTTTCACTGGTATTTGGTAGTATCCCTTGCTTAGATCTACCTTCGATAAATACCTAGCCTTACTCAGTGTAGAGAACAGCTGGTTGGTGTCAGGTAATGGGTCCACCTGAGATTCTGTGATCGCATTAAGCTTCCGGTAGTCAATACATAACATGTGTTCACCACTAGGCTTCCTTAATAGCACCACACTTGAGCTATAGGGAGATTCAGACTTTGAAATAATTTTCTCCTTTCAGAGATAGTCAATCTCATCCTTGTGTGCTTGTGCTTGCTATTGTTCAGTCCATGTCCGCAACAATGCTTCCCGTGGACCGGGTATGGGGACGGCAATACAACAACGTTGCCGGACCCACACCTATTTCTATTGTAAGGGGCAGTATACCGAAGTGGGGCCTGTCTCCATCGATTGGTTAGTACAGCCCTGGTTCCTACCTCCTATGGTTCGGGTTTGTTTCTGCAGCTTTTTTAATACTGGTTGCTGACTAACCAAATTTTCCAAAGGATCAAGGCCATGGTGTTCCGACAAATATCTAGTCGGGGTGGGATGTCTCTCGTCCCCTCTCTGTACAATACGGAGAGTTGCCATGGTTACTGGTGTAACAGTAGATTTGTTGTGATTTTGTTTTCTCTTTATCACTGCATCTACCTGATGTTTTCACTTGTGTGTTTTCTTGGTGGGCCTACGTCCGCAACAATGCTTCCCTAGGTCCTGTAACTGGTCTACACTTCTGAATGAGGTTACCTGGTTACATTCTGAACAGGATTTCATATACCAACTTATGTCTTCAATTATTCCTGGCCAGTAATATTGCAATGCTATATTTTGACCATCCAGAGAATTTCAAAAGCAGTTGACCATAAACTGATGAAAGAACAAGCGGGCTTCAGAAAGAGCAGAAGATGTGCAGATCATATATTTACCCTCAGGAACATTATAGAGCAGTGCTCAGAATGGCAGAGACAGCTGTACATTAACTTTGTTGATTTTTGAAAAGGCTTTCGACAGCATACACAGGGACAGCCTATGGAAAATTCTGAGGGCTTATGGAATTCCCAGCCGCATTGTTTCCATTATAAAAAGCCTCTATTCTAACTTTACGTGCAGTGTTGGATCGAGCAATGTAACTTTCGAAGTGAAAACAGGAGTACGACAGGGATGCCCCTTATCAACAACATTATTTTTGACAGTCATAGATTGGGTGATGCGCCAGACAACAGAGGGCAGTCCAAGAGGAATTAGATGGACAACGTTTTCTACACTGGAAGATTTGGAATATGCAGATGACATTGCACTACTCGCGCATTCACACCAACACATTCAAGACAAAACCGATAGACTGAATAAGTATGGCCAGCAGGTTGGCCTGAACATCAATTTGAAGAAGACAGAGGTCATGACACTAAATGTGGGCAATCCTGAGCCAGTAACAGTAAGGAACCAGAAGTTAGAACAGACAGACACATTTACTTACCTAGGAAGCATAGTAACACCTGACGGCGGAACAAGCAAGGACATTAACAACAGAATGAATAAAGCGAGAACAGCCTTTGCTGTTCTCAACAACATTTGGAAATCTTCCCAATACAGCACAAACACCAAATTAAGACTGTATGAGAGCTGTGTACTTTCTGTGCTTCTCTATGGTGCGGAATGTTGGAGAGTAACAGAGAAGGAAATGTCGAAACTGTCCTCCTTCCACACAATCTGCCTAAGGAAAATTCTCCGAATCTTTTGGCCAAACACCATCAGCAACCAAGACCTACTTATTCGGAGTAACCAGGAGGACATGCACACCATCATAGCTGGCAGACGCTGGAGTTGGGTTGGCCATGTCCTCAGAAGGGACCCTGATACCATCACAAGAACAGCTATGCTATGGACCCCCGAGGGAAAGCGAAAGAGAGGCCGACCAAAGACAACTTGGCGGAGAACTGTGGAAGCTGAGATGCAAAGAATGAACCACAGCTGGGGCACTGTACGAAGGATGGCCGCCGACCGAGCAAAGTGGAATCAATTTGTTGCTGCCCTACAAGACGCCACCAGGCGTGATGGCCGCTGACTGCTTTGACGGTTGGCGGTTATGGATTAAAGAAGAAAGAAGATATTTTGACCAGTGGCCCCTTTTCCTCTGTGACCACTGCCTGATGTAGCATGCTCTTGCTCCATAATTTCCTCCCTATAGAATTTTGGCACTACCAGCTGTCCATGCCTTTTAGGTCCTTTTCCAGCTTGTCTGTAGAGTAGGCCATTTTCCATATAATAGTCTCCTTTCTCTGGAGGGTTATGGGCCTTTGGCAATTTGCCGAAACAAGGCTTCAATGTGCTGTCCGCTGTTTGAGCCTTTTTCATCTTTATACGATGAATGTTTATTGGATCTCCCTCCTCCTTTTTGGTGCTCGACCTGGTATGGTTTGCTGCCATGACAACAGGTTTTATTGGGTCACCCAAAAAGACATATTTACATCCTATTACCAGCGGGTATATAGGATCATCACTTACTGCTGCTCTTATCACTCCTTCCACATAGCGAGTTCTCACGTTGATCCTTGCTATGGGAAGTGTCATGGTGCCGGTTCCCTGCATTGCCCCTTGTATGTCCACTGTTTCTGTGGTAAGTTGATCAGGGTGCACTAGGGTTGCACTCACGACTGAGTTTAATTCCAAACCTGAATCATATAAGCACTGAATTTTAGTGCCATTACATGTCACTTCCTCACAGACAGGGGTATGACGGAGGTCATTCTGACTAACTGCCAGTTCCTTCCTTCCCTTGTTCCTTGTTGTGAGACACGCAGCGTAATAAGGAGGGTTCTTCCTTCTGCAGTATTGTGGTTACTCATTAGACAAGTTTTACACCACTTTTCTTCCTTCCGGTAAGGTGTCTTATCCGATCTTAGAGGGTTTTTGTCCTTTTGGTCAAATCTTTGTTTGTTCCTTGTGGTATGGTCCTTTTGTTCATATTTGGAATAGTTTTGTGATGATTGGAAGTTTTCACTCTGCTTATTCTTATTTCCTAATACTTCTGCCTGAGCTGCTTGATATCTCTCAGCAACAGTTACAATATCTCCCAATCTCTCTGCTCCTTGTTCCATGATAAACTTCCTCATTTCTTGAGGCATGGACTCTTTCACTTGCTCCATCATTATCATTTCTTTCAGATCCTGACACTTCCCTAAACTACTCCATTTTTCCAAATAGGTTTCCAATCTAGCAGAGAATTGGTGATAGTTTTCTCCTGGAAGAAGTTTAGCTGTTCGGAATTTCTTTCTATATGATTCTGAGTTCTTTTCATATCTCACAAGCAGTGCCTGCTTCAGGATTTCATAATCTTCCTGGTCATCTCTTGAGAGCTTCAAATATACATCGTAGGCAACACCTCTCAATCCCTGAGATAGTTTAAGACTCCACTTTTCTTTCACTAAGCCATAGGTAGTGGCAAGTCTTTCGTTTCTATCCAGGTACGACTCAATGGCGTCTTCTTTCTCAACAAATGGGTCCAAAATTCATGGCCCCGCTTGAGGTGCTCTGGCTGGAGCTACTCTCAGAGTGAGGTGAGCTACTACCATTATTGCCAGTAGTTGCCTGAATTTCAAGCTCTTTTAATCTCAACTGATGGTCTCTCTCTGCTTGTAATTTCCTTTCCTCATTTTTAGCCTCCCATTTCTTGGCTTCAATTTCTAATCTTTTGGTTTCTCTCTCAGCTTCCAGTCTTTTGTCTTCTCTCTGAGCTTCCAGTCTTTTGTCTTCTCTCTCAGCTTCCAGTCTTTTGGCTTCTCTTTCAGCTTCCAGTCTTTTGGCTTCTGTCTCTAATTGCAACTTTCTTTCTTCCCTATCCATGTGTTTGTCCACTTCTGTTGTGATATACTGAGTAAGAGCATCACCTGTCATGTTTAATTCCTTACCCATCTGCATGATCGCAGTCCTGAACTTCACTAGATCAGCCGTGGCGTTACTTAGAGAGGGTATGTAAATTTACTATAACCAAATTATTGTAATTAAACTTAATTACTTTAAATGAACAAAAAATTTCCGTGCAACTTTGTGAGCATCAACTATTTACTGAGTACTAAATGGTACTCCATCTAAGAAAATAATTTTTTAAAAATCCTAAAATAGAATTTTTTTTTCAAAAATCTGTTTCTTATGTTATCTATGGGTGGCACAAGATAGATGAATAGACTAAGTATGGCTCAAGATATAAAGAAATATCCCGGAACGAGCCCCCAGTGTGGCGTGAGGTTTTATTTGGCTCTAATATCAGTATAGTACTGACAATTACAGAAATAGAATTTCTGCAGAAAATGTGAAGTCCCAGTGTCTGAGAGAACTACTGGTATCACAAATTAGTTACGGCTGTGAATGTTCTGATCTCGAAACAATAGTAGAGAGGAGACCGACATAAAGTGCCACCTCCGCTGTGTAACTAACTGTGATATTTAAAAACAAGGAAACAGATTTTACTTATAATAATAATAATAGCCCCTTCAGTCATAACTGACTATGGGAATGCGCCCCTGAGGTGACAGCCCTCAGCTGCTTATTTTCCTTGTGCTCCTTTCGACGTTTTCTCCTCACCTCTGCTTCTTGTGTGAGCCTCTCTTCACCCAATCTGAGGTGGCGCCGTAAATAGCATCGCCACTTAGTGCGATCGGCAGCTTCATCCTCCCATGTTGCTGGATACATGTCCAGTGCCCTCATATCTCTCTTGCACACATCTTTGAACCTCAGCTGTGGTCGCCCAACTGTTCTCTTGCCATCTGCTAATTGTCCGTAGAAGATATCTTTTGGGATGCGACCATCTTCCATGCGGCGAACATGGCCAAGCCAGCGAAGTCTGCGCTGTCTAAGAAGCGTATACATACTTTGAAGGCCAGCACGTGACAACACCTCGACATTTGTCACTTTATCTTTCCACGAGATGCCGAGGATGCGGCGTAGACACCGCAAATGGAAGGTATTGAGCCTTCTTTCTTGCGTAGCATAGGTCGTCCAGGTCTCGCTGCCATATAGGAGTGTGCTGGTGACGCAGGCATTATATACCGCAGCTTTGGTCTTCATTGTGAGTTTAGAGTTTCCCCAAACACGCGATGTGAGGCGGGCAAAGGTAGCTGCAGCTTTGCCAATGCGGCTGTCGATTTCTGTATCCAGTGAGAGTTTGTCATTGATGGTAGACCCTAGGTATGTGAAGTGGTGCACCACTGCCAATTCATAGTTATCGATAGTGATAACTGGTGCAGCACCCACATCCTGACTCAACACATTCGTTTTCTTTAGACTTATTGTGAGGCCAAAGTCCTTGCATGCTTTAGTGAAGCGATTCATGAAGCTCTGAAGCTCCTGTTGGCTTTGAGTGACGACTGCAGCATCATCAGCGAACAACAAGTCTCTTATAGTGACCCTTCTGATTTTTGTTTTTGCCTTCAGCCTTGAAAGATTAAACAGACGGCCATCTGACCTAGTGTGAAGGCATATTCCTTCAGTAGCATCTCTGAATGCATGTTTCAAGAGTAAGGCAAAGAAGATTCCGAAGAGGGTCGGAGCCAGAACACAGCCTTGTTTAACGCCACTTCGTATATCAAAGGGCTGTGACGTGCTTCCAGCATATTGGACTGTTCCCTTCATGCCGTCATGGAATGACTTTATCATTTCCAGCATTTTAGAGGGGCAACCTATTTTCAGGAGGATTTTAAAGAGTCCATCCCTACTAACCAGGTCGAATGCTTTTGTGAGGTCTATAAAGGCAATATATAATGGTCTTTTCTGCTCTCTTGATTTTTCCTGAAGCTGGCGGAGAGAGAAGATCATGTCTGTTGTTGATCTGCCAGCTCGGAATCCACACTGTGACTCTGGATATATGCGCTCAGCTAACTTGTGTAGTCGCATTAAGATGACTTTGGCAAAAACCTTACCAACAATACTAAGAAGAGAGATGCCTCTGTAGTTATTGCAATCACTTCTGTCTCCTTTATTTTTATACAGTGTTACAATCTTGGCATCTCGCATGTCTTGAGGAATAGTTGTCTCTTCCCAGCACTGGCACAGCATCCTATGCAGGGGATGTAATAGCGTGCTCTTACAGCATTTGATTAAATCAGGAGGAATCCCATCACTGCCTGGTGCTTTGCCAGAGGCCAAGCTATCAATGGCCTTGCTGAGTTCCTCTAATGTTGGTTCGGCATCCAGCTCCTCCATAGTTGGCAGACTGTTGACACCATCAAGGGCTGCAGGCGTAACGGTATTGTCTCTAGCGTAAAGCTCAGAGTAGTGCTCGACCCACCTCTCCATCTGCTTACCCTTATCGGTTAGCTTCTCTCCGCTGATGGTTTTAGCGGTGCCGTCTTACTTTTATGGGGGCCAAGTGCTTTCTTTATACCGTCATACATTTGTCTAATGTTGCCTGTTTGCGCTGCGATCTGGATGCTCTCACTGAGCTGGAGCCAGTAGTCATTTGCACAGCGTCGAGCAGTTTGTTGAACTTTGCTTCTCGTAGCCCTCAGGATCTGTAGGGTTCTGGCACTCGGTGAACGTTTGTATTCATTCATAGCACTGCGCTTAGCTTCAATGACAGGTGCCATCACATCTGATGAAGCATCAAACCAGTCATTTGACTTTGCTGTTTTCTTACTAAAGGTGGCAAGTGCAGTACTTTGAATGGTGTTCCGTAGATGCTCCCAGTTCTCTGTAATAGTATCACCATGCTGAGGGCTACTGAGCACTTTCTCGAAGGTCGCAGTGAATTGAGCGATCATGAAAGGGTCTGACATCTTGCTGGTATCAATGCGTGGTTTCCCTTCATGTCTGACACGATAGAGTTTTCTTGGTTGTGCTCTGATTTTGCAGCAAACCAAGGAGTGATCTGTATCACAGTCTGCACTATGGTACGAGCGTGTGGAGAGCACAGACCTGAGGAGTGGCCTTCTGACGAGAATCAGGTCAAGTTGGTGCCAGTGCTTGGATCGTGGGTGTCTCCATGACACCTTATGCTGGGGTTTTGTCTGAAAGTAGGTGTTGGTCACGCAGAGGTCATGGTGGACGCACAACTCTAAGAGCCGTTGTCCATTTTCATTCATCTTGCCAATACCAAACCTGCCCAGACATGAAGGCCATGAAACATTATCGGCACCCACTCTAGCATTAAAGTCACCAAGGAGAACAAGCTGTTCTTGCCTAGGTATGTTTTTGATTACTGCTGCTAGATTCTCGTAGAACTCATCTTTAGCTTCTGAGGCAGAGTACAGAGTAGGAGCATACACACTGACAAGGGTGATGGGACCTGTGCTAGTTTGCAGGCGGAGCGTTAACAGGCGTTCTGATCCATTCTCGCCTGGTTCAACCATTTTAGTTAGCGATTTTTTGACCGCAAAACCTACTCCGTGTTCTCTAGCTTTATTAAGATCTTTCCCTTGCCAATAAAATGTGTAGTCCTTCTCGCTCACCGTTCCAGAGCCCGCCAGGCGCGTTTCCTGAAGTGCAGCTATATCCACCTGAAGTCGTTTAAGCTCATCATTAATTATGGCTGTCTTCCTTACATCGTTTACATCCTGTAGGTTTTCGGATAGTCCAGTCAACATAGTCCGGACGTTCCAGCATCCCAATCTGAGAGTTTGCTTATTTCTATTTTTTCGATAATTGCTTGGTGCAAAATTTTCTGTCCACAGTTCGGGTTTGACCCTAATCCCCATGCACCCAATGGGGAAAGCAGACAGTGGCGGGACAACACCTTAATGACTGGGGGCTGCCCAGCTTGAAGCGGGCGGTAGCTGTCCAGTGAGATCCTAGAACCTCTCCCACTGTCGGAAGTAGCCCCTGGCGCCATGCCCTACGCCAATTGGGCAAAATGCTTATAACCGGTAACTGCTACTTCCCGTGTTTTGCCGACACCTATAGGGTGAAGCTGGAGTGTCCTCTCCAGGGCGTGAGCTTGGGCACAGTTATATGGAGATCAAGCCGTTGCCCATGCAGCATGTTCCCCCTCTCCACACAGCCGGTAGATCCAAAGGAACGGCAGTAGCCGATACAGTTTGGTACCAGCCATGTCGCAGGAGTTGCCAGAATAATGTCGAATCGACATTAGACTGCCTTAGGGACTCCGACTCCGGATTTATCCTCAGGGTTTACTCCCGAAGCCAATTCCATAAATGGATATTCCCGCAAGGCAGCGGTGGTTTGAATTCAGAGTTCCTTCTCTTAGATAAGCTACCAACCAAGGATCACGAGATTTTACTTAACAATGATAAAATTGACAAGTCGTTCAAATACAATTTCCTTATTATTTATTTAGTATATACACTATCTATTCTTGTGCTGAAGGGTAAATGTTGAAAAATGGAATGTAATGAATTTGTAAGTTTACATATGATTTACAAATATTTATATGTAAATATATTACAAGTTTTCCAATTATAGGAACAAAAATTATATCAGCTGTGCTCTTATTCAATTATAGTACATGTATCAGCTGTGCTGTTAATTAAGGATATAACGTTTATCAGCTATGCTGTTATTTACGTATAATTTATCCACTATGATCTTATTATTGTCTCTTGCTACGCTAATTCACGTTTTCTTCATTGACTTAGATTTTGCTCACAATGCCGACAGAAATGGTACTAATGTGTACTCATCTCTTAGAAGTTCTGTCCTTCTTGGTTTGGTTGACACAAAACACCAGCTGTTGATCGTTTCGTTAGCCCACCCAAGACTGAGGGGGACTAAAGATGTAGAGTCTGGGCAACCTCTATGCTCCTGCGGAGTTCCAGGCAGCAGGATTGACGACCCACGATCTCAGTTTTGATGACACGAATAAAACCTGTAACAAGGAAAAATAGGGGCTAATTTCTTTCTTCAAGCCCACCTATTTCTAATGTGGATGAAATGAGCGTGTGCCTCAGTGTCTGCATGTAGGATGAATGACAACATGGCTCAGTATGATTTAGCAATAGCGAGACAAGACAGGTGTCTACTTGCAAAACATTCTTATTGATAAACTAATTCATGGATACATTCAATAATATAAATTCAATGCATGAATACATTCAATAATATAAATTCAATACATGAATACATCCAATAATATAAATTCAATACATGAATGCATCCAATAATATGTACACCTAGGTGTGATACAACCATTTCCTTCCCCCTATAATATACCAGGCCCTCTCTGACAAGTGCTATACTAGCTGGTAACATATATCCTAACAATATCGTTATGTTCTTATGATAGGAGTATATGCCACGAGGACTGTTTGGTGATATATCAGGTTGGAGTTATATGGGACATTAGATTGGAGTTAGATGAGACAATAGATTGAGTCCTAACAAGGACTGTTTTGGTTATATTGCAGTTGGCTTGATCTGAGATAATAGACTGAAGTTATAGGAGACAATAGGTTGAGTCCTAACAAGGACTGTTTTGGTTATATTGCAGTTGGTCTGAGATAATAGAGTGAAGTTATAGGAGACAATAGATTGAGTCCTAACAAGGACTGTTTTGGTTATATTGCAGTTGGTCTGAGATAATAGACTGAAGTCATGTGAGACAATAGATTGAGTTATAGGAGACAATAGATTGAGTCCTAACAAGGACTGTTTTGGTTATATTGCAGTTGGTCTGAGATAATAGACTGAAGTCATGTGAGACAATAGATTGAGTTATAGGAGACAATAGATTGAGTCCTAACAAGGACTGTTTTGGTTATATTGCAGTTGGTCTGAGATAATAGACTGAAGTCATGTGAGACAATAGATTGAGTTATAGGAGACAATAGATTGAGTCCTAACAAGGACTGTTTTGGTTATATTGCAGTTGGTCTGAGATAATAGACTGAAGTCATGTGAGACAATAAATTGAGTTATAGGAGACAATAGATTGAGGTATGAGTCCTATTAGTCTTCGTCTATTCAATCATACTAGGAAATACAATCATTATACTTAATTCCCCCAAGATACAATCAGTAACCTGATAGGTAGTATAAATGACACACAACAAATACCAACATTATAGACCTGCTGAAAGCCTATTTTCCTAAAGGTTATCGTAAATATATTTACCCTCTAAGATTCAAACCAGCCAGATTTTGACTCGACTTAGCAAAGCAGGCTGCAGGTCATTGCACTCCAGGTAAGCTATAAATCAAGGTGACAGCTTCTCCTCTTCAGTCGGTCGGTATCTCTGGCGTCGTGTCGGTGATGTGTGATTATGCATAAAATCCGCCCGATTATATAGATAGGTGAATTCTTAAGCAAAGCTTTTGATTGGTTCCTGGCCGAGCAAGCTGATTGGTTTCCTGCAGTTTAGTCCCAAGCGCCGTACAGCCTAATTTTATTCAGTTTTCCTCCGCCATATTGCGTGAACAAGATGGCCGTTAATTTATTCTGTCTCAGAGACTGGTGAACGTTGCTCGTTGATTGGTTGAAGCAAATCTGTATCTCGACATAGTGATTAACAAAGTAGTGGGTTACACTCGTTTCACGACACCGACGCCAGCTCCTTTCGTGGAAAAGCTTTACGGGGATTCAAATAGCCTCAAACTGACTACTGCTTTCATTGAGAACATTCAAGTGGACGTCTGAGAGTGTACGAAGAAGAAGAAGAAGATACCATTTCAATCCTTCTATTCTAGTCTCTGCATTTTCACTCAAAACTCAGCACAAAAAGTTCTTATTTCTTCAACACTCTCTCATCAATAACCATCAAAAACCACCACATTAATCAATTATGTTTTAATTTATTTACATAATTATCAAAATAAACAAACTGCAGTGCCCGTAATCTGTCATCTACAGCACCTAGCACACAAGACTACCATATTCATTTAGACACTAGCACATAGCCCTTCTCATATAAAGTGATGCAGTGAACAACTACATTGGCTGAGAACTAAGCTTCAACTCCTATAGCTGAGGGCCACACTCATCTCTGACTGCCTCACTTAGACTTCCTCAAGATTAACCTTTGTTTCATGCTTAAAAAAACAAACAAAAAATTCGCTCCATACTTAGCTCCCATTGTTTTATGTCCTAATTCAGAATAACATGGTTTTCACTCAGCCTATAGCTTGCTAAAATGCAACTGAAATAACAAGAATTTTTTTTATTAAATAAAATTTTGCCTCGTTTTGTCGTGGCGCGGCCCGTTCAACCTAGTCGGTTAAATTAGGGCGTATGCCCAAATATAAAAAACCTTTAGGTCTGATGACGTATATTATTTCCAACACAAATAACCAAGAAACTACAGACTTTCATAAATGGGGGCTTGTGTAGAATAGAAGAACTGAAATGATATGACAAGATCACCAATGTGGAAGTGATCGAGGAACAAGAGATGAGAAACAGCAGCTGGTGAGTGATAGTACACACACTGAGGAATCCTGCTGATGGCATTGCATGGCAATCCTTGTTCAGGAATCTCCAAGGTTGGGGAATGATAAACACATGGAGAAGAGAACTGAAGACAGAAATTCTTCTTCGTACACTCTCAGTTGTCCACTTGAATGTTCTCAAAGAAAGCAGTAGTCAGTTTGAGGCTATTTGAATCCCCGTAAAGCTTTTCCACGAAAGGAGCTGGCGTCGGCCATATGCACTTTCTCTGTACGGTACCACATATAAGGGGCAACTTTGAAGCAGATGTTCAGCAGTCATTTTATCAGTGCCACAGTTACACTGATCGGTAGTTCCTATCTTTAGCTTGTTGAATAGATGGTATCTCAATCTGTTGTGGCCAGTGCAGAGTCTGAAGATTACCACTTGTTCTCTTCTGTGGAGCTGGTAGTAAGCATCATTCTGTGTGTGCCCTGGGTGTTCTACATTCCATTTGTTTCTGTAACTGATTCTGATAAAACTCTTTGCCTCCTCAAAAGTTATGCTTGCATCAGGCTGAGGTAGATGTGAACCTTCTTTTGCCATTCTGTCAGCCTCTTCATTGCCGGCGATGTTACAATGAGATGGGATACATTGGATCACAACACTTTTGAATCGTTGACAAAGTTTGTGGAGCACTACTCTGAGATCATCCAGGTCTGTATTATTTTGGCGTTTCAACGTTGCAATTACTGACAGTGCATCAGTAAAGAAAGCAACTTGTCTCTCTGCGCTTTCTTCTGTCAATATAACCTCTGCTGCAGTTTTCAAGGCCTCTGACTCTGCTCTGAAGTTGCTGGAGAATCGACCTGTCGCCACTGACAGCCTTTTTTCTGCACCAGTGCTTAAGGTCAGAAATACACCCCCACCTCCATTTTCTGTTGCATTTGTTGCTGATCCATCTGTGTATGCATGGGTCCAGGTGTTGCGTGGATAATGTTTCTCTATGTATTTTGTCGCTATGGATTTTCTATCTGTTACAGTTTGGCTCTTTTTACTTTCAATTCCAGGAATGTTTTCTATCATTTTAGGGAAACGATTTTGTTTCCAAACTGGAAGCTTGTGTGCAGAAATGACAGGATAAGAAAGACCTTGAGCTGATGGCACAGGACAGGAAGACTTTGCGCTTAACTTGCTGAAAGTCTATGCTCTTTGGGAGCTTAAAGTGTAACAAATGAACATTATTTCCAAACCATCTTGTACCTTCCTGAGTAACACTCGCTCCCTTTGTTACATTTAACAAAGAAATGTACAATTGTTAAATTCTTTCCCCTTTGTACCCTCACTGTCATATGTTCTTGCTGTCACCCTAATTACGAACTATCTATATCAAATGATCACTATAAAATGCAACTTTCATGCGTATTAAGTACCCAGAACACAGACATATCATTTTGACAGTCATGAAAGATTATCATAATAAATAATAATAAAGCTGATAACTTATAAATTCACACAAAATACCACCTCAATACTGTCCACAACAGGGGTTCCATGGGAGATGGTGAATGAAAATTTAAAAAAAGGTGTTTTTTAACTTTGTGTGCCGGGTGATGTTAGCGCTCGCAGTGCTGTGCAGTGTCCGAGCAGCCCCGCATGGCACTGTGCGCAATAGAACCATATTCACTCTTGCACATACTATATCTCATTAGCATCTTGTAGAGAGGAGAAGTCTGTGTTAAGACTTTTAAACCTACTTGGATAAGATTAACAAAACCAAGTTCCAAATAAAAAAAAGTGAAGTTTCTTCTCCCTACACTACTGCCTTGAATTAGAGTTGATTTCCTTTGTGGGGAGGGGTAACCAAACAAAAAAAAAGAGTTGGCTAAAATAAACAGATCCACAGAAAAAAATCATCATCTGCTCAAAGAAGCACTGACTATTTTAATTGGGTTATTATATTTACAACTAACTGTTCACGCTAATGTATCGTGAGCTGTAGCTATAATAATTTTTATGAAGGCGTTCCCCGAGACCTGAAAATTGTTTCAAAGGATCCTCCAGGAGAAAAAGGTTGAGAAAGGCTGGTCTAGAACAATGAGATCAAAATAAAAATACAAAATGTTAGAGGAGCTTTCATTGCACTGGCAAATATATGATCAAAAGAAATCAGGCCCAACATAAAAATCAGAATTTTCAATACAAATGTCAAGTCAGTACTATTGTATGGCTCACAAACCTGAAGAACAACAAAAAAAAAAACAACCAAAAAAGCTACAGACTTTCACAAATGGGTGCTTGCATAGAATGGAAAGATTGAACTGGGATGAGAAGATCACTAATATGGAACTAATGACGAGAACTAGACAAGCGCCAGTGAATAAGAAATGAGAAGACAATGCCAGAGATCGATAGAACAGACATTGAGAAAACCTGTTGACAGCATTCCCAGACAATCGCTGTTCTGGAATCTCTAAGGTAAGAGAGGTAAAGCAATACCATAGAACACATGGAAAAGAGAACTGGAGAAGGCATGGAAAGATCTTTAGCTGATGGTACAGGACAGGAAGACTTGGCAGAAGTTTGTTGAAGGCCTATGTTCTCTTGGGAGGTAAAAGAAGAATTGTCAAAAACAGGAGTTCCCAACCTGGATATTTATGAATCCACTAGGGGTACAAGAAGCCTGTGTCAAGGTTGGTACGGGGAATATTTGGTAAAAAAACTAAATTATAGATTGTCCTCAATTTACAACGTGTGTGACTTACAACTACTCATTCTTACGACTGCTATCATAGAAGTACTGTACACTAATGTTTCATTACTTATTACAGTACAGTAATTTTATGTTACAATTTTCATAGATTGTATTACTTCACTATAAACAAAGAGTACAATCTGTTTAAATATATAACAAATCAGATATTTTAGCATTCAGACATGTTACTTGTTAACATATCCTTATGGTTTATATAGTATATGCTGACTTACGACAGAGTCGTCTGAGGTATCTGTCTCCTTCTTTTTGTCCCCCCCCCCTTTTAACTTTAAACAGTTCTTAGAAGTTTTTTTAGTTTTTCTCGCTTTCAAATTTTACATTTTTCTATTTCTCGTAACGTCAGAAGAAATTTGATTGCTTGCATCTCTTCTTGGTGATTAGCTGACGCCTTCTTCGGTGTCAATGAGGACGTCTTTGTTTGATTTTGTTTCTGATGTACAAGGCATTTACATGCTTTTTAGCATTTCTGAGAATAAAGCTCCCGTTAACTCCGTATCTGATTCTTCAACAGTCGCGACCAGCATGTCTCAAACAACGGGTATTTTGCTACTACAAGTCTGTAACCCTTTATCCAAAATCCTTGGGGACTGGATTTTTTTCGGTTTTCAAATGTCGCACAAATTCACCCAAAACAACCCAAGTCATCCAATCTGCATTAAAAAATATCCCAGTCACCCAAAATGGTAGAAAATCGCCCAAATCGTGATAGAAAAGTCGCCCACAGAAACATTAAATTTTCAGAATATACCGGTTTTCGTATAAAAGATTATAGACCTATAATGAACTAAATAAGCAGTCTCTGTGACTTGTCTTGAACATGAAAGCAATGAAAAATGAACATACACAAAAATGCTGTGACTGACTTCCCCTAATGTGAAGGAGTGACATAGTTATATGGCTGTTAAACCAAAAATTAAAATTTTATATAACAAACCCTGCAATTTCTAGAGAACAAAACATGTCTATGCAAAAATCGCTAATTGCAAGATCTCACTTTACTAATGAAATAATAATGTAAGAAGGCACACCAATGGACAACCTTTTAAGGCCTGAAACAGGGCCATGGGTAGTTCCATTGTAGATACTGCTGTAGGGTAGTAAAAAGTTAAAGACTTCACTATACTATGCTTTGACGTGGGGATGCTGATTCTTTTCCTTACTACCTTGCCTTTTCTCACTCAAGAGCAGAGTCAGGCATCCTTTTAAAGCTTGGTTGACTGAAGCATGAGGCCACCAAGTTTCAAACCAGGCAACTCTGCCTCGAGAAGCGAGTGGTCTAACCACTCTGCCAATCGACAACAGGGGAAACAAGTAAAGCAGAAGGTCTAGGGAAACATGGAAAAACTTTCAAAAGGGAATGTTCTAGGGAAACATGGGAAAATCCAAACAGAATGAGGTCAAGCAGCTGAACTGGGTAAGACCGGCTTGGCGTGCACAAGACAGACGTGAATGGGAAAAAAATCAGTACCTTATGCTCCAGAGGGAGGTTGCAGAAACAAAGAACAATCTAATAATAACCTGTTAGCATAATGAGACAACAGCGCAGATTAAATAGTCACAAAGGCTGCTGCGTTCATCACAAATTAACCATAACAAAATATTCACTTTCGCTTCACAACCTGCAATCGTGACATCTTCAACACCGTTTTCAAACAGTCTAAAATAGTATTTCTTTAATACTTTGCATAATTCACTAATGTGGCGGGAGCCGGGTGGAAGAATAGATAATAACAAGATGCTGGTGGTAGATTGGACACACACTGAGAAAACATGTTAGGATTACAAGAGTTCTTGTTCTAGAATCTTCAGGATACGATAGGCAGAAGAAGACTTAAAAACACACTGTGGAGAGGATTAGAGAGAGAAATTAAAGGGATTGAGGAGACACAGAACAGGAGCACCTGGCACACATTTTCTGAAGGCCTATGCTCCGTAGGAAGTTGAGAAATAATGAATGAATTAACCATGCTAAACTAAAACATGTGTCAAACCTCCGAAACAAATACTGCTACAACACTTTACTCATGATAAATGGTCTAAAAGTACTCAAAAAATAATTGCTGCCTTAGGTATAATTGCCTTTAATGTGTTGACAGCCTAATGTCAAATGTGAGGCAGGATGAAAAAAAAAAATCAACAACAAAAAAAATGTGAAAAGACTGAAGAAAATATTTTCAAAAATATTTTTGGTTCCATTTCCTGAGCCTCAATTGGCAAAAACCAACTGCTACATTGACACATGAAAGACTAAGACAATGCTAGAAGGCAAGGTTCTAAACACTGCATTCATAATGCAGCGTCAACTGAAGGGTCAGTGCCGTGATTTCACCAGATCAGCTAAGCAGACGGAGATGAAAATTTCTCCTTCAGTTCTGATGGCGACACGTTCACACCAGTCTTGCTTAGCCTGTTGCCATGCTCCTTCGTGAGCATCTGTAGCTGACAATATATCTCCTGATTTTCTTCAACTTCTGCGTGCCAATGTCTGGAGACAAAAATAGATTTAAATTAAACCGTTGTTTGAAGAACAGTGACACTATGAGCACAAATTAATTAAAATGCAAATACAAGTGTAAACATATACAGAGAAATTGGAGCTGTAACTTAGAAAAATATTTTGATCATTAATTTTTCTCCCTAACACTCAATTGCAGGGGTAGGCACCCCAGGAGCTGTTGTGATCTGAGGTACACTGAGCTGGATAGATATCATCATCATCATGTGACATATTCTTTCCAGAACGTTGTCTCCATTACAGCTGCTCTGAACGCATCACGATTCTGGGCAAGTCGACCTGCATCAGCCAAAGACAAGTTCAGACTCTCTGTGATGTCCTGGGTCCACCGTCGTCTAGGTCGACCCCTTCCCCTTTTTCCAGGGACCATGCCTTCCATCACTGTTTTTTTCCAGACTATTATGTCTTTTTATATGACCGAAAAATTTCAGCTTCCTTATTGCGATGGTATTTAGGAGCCAATGTTCCTGTACGTTTAGTGAGTGCAGTACTTCTCTGTTGGTCTTTTTTTCTGTCCAGGGTATTCTCAACATCCTTCTGTAGCATTTCATTTCGAATGATGTAATCTTTTTTGCAACTGTTTTATTGAGTGTCCAAGTCTCGCAGCCGTATGTTGCTACTGGGAATATACATGCTCTGATCAGTTGTAACTTTGTTTCTTTGCTTATGCCTTGCCATAGGTTTTTCATCTGTATTAGCTTATGTGAAGCAATTGCAAGTCTTCTTTTAATTTCTACTGCACAGTCGCCAGAGCTGTTAACGATTGATCCTAAGTATTCGAATTCATTGACACTTTCCAGTTCTTCGTTATCAATTTCAATTTCTGGTTTGGTCTTTACTTTGTCTGTTGTCAATACTTTGGTCTTCTTGGTGTTTAGGTACAGATTCTGGGCCTCGCTGTGTTTTTTGGTGGACAGAAGTAATTGTTCAAGTCCTTTTGGGTTGGTCGATAGGAGGACTGTGTCGTCAGCATATCTGATTTCCGGGATCTGGTACCCGCCGATGTTAAATGAGTCAAACTCTGTGTGTTCTTGGTCATCTCTTACGTTTCTCATGATATTCTCGGCATAAATGTTAAACAGGTAAGGGGAAAGGGTACAGCCTTGTCTTACTCCTTTCTGTACTTCAAACCATTCTGATGTTTCCCCCTCTATTCTCACGGCTGCCTGTTGTTCTTGGTACAGCAGTGCGATGAGTTGTATAAGGTGGTTTGGAAATCCCATATTTTTCATAATAGCCCATAACTGCTGCTGTTGTACACAATCGAAAGCTTTGGTGTAATCAATGAAACAAGTATGTAGGTCAACGTTGAATTCTCTACACTTTTCTATGATGATCCTCATGTTGAATATATGATCTCTAGTGCCTCTACCTGGTCGAAAACCCGCCTGTACTTCATTTATTTCTGTTTCTAGCTTTTGTTGCATCCTTTTCATTATGATTTGTAAAAGTATTTTGCTGGCATGGCTTATAAGAGCTATAGTTCTGTAGTTTGTGCACAGTTTCAGGTTGCCCTTTTTTGGCAAGGGTATGTAAATTGATCGTTTCCATTCCTTGGGCCAAATTCCGCTTTGCCAGATCTTGCAGCATAATGCATGGTATATACGAGCGCTGCCTTCTCCTCCTGCCTGTATCATTTCAGCTGTTATTTCATCACAACCAGGAGATTTTCCACTTTTTAAGTGTTTGATTGCATTCCGGACTTCCTCTATGGTAGGTTCTGGTTCACGTTCCGCTTCATTCATGACGTTGTTATCTGCCGCTTTGTTTATTTCCGTATACATTTCTTGACAGTACTCCTTCCATCTGTTCAGAATATCTTTACGTTCTGTTAGAGTGTCGCCTTTCTTGTCGTTTATTGCTCGGGGTGATGATTTAAAGTTGCTGTTTTTCAATGTTCTTACTTCAGAAAAACATATTCTTACTCAATCCCTGTTCGCGCATTTCCTCTATTTTCCTGCAGGTGTCGTTTATGTATTGTTGTTTGTCTTGTCTGACTCGTTTTTTAATCTGCTTTGTGTATTCCTTGTACAACTCCTGATTTTCTGTATCTTTTTTGGACTTCATTTTTCTTCTCTCTACCACCAACTTCAGTGTTTCGTCTGAGATGTATTCTCGTCTCTTTATACTTCTTTTAGGAATTAACCTCTGTGCATTTGTAATATATACATCTCTGATGTTATTAGCAAGTTCATCTGGTGTCATTTCCTCCTGTACTGCCATAAGAATGTCAAATTTGTTCTGAATATCGACACTGTACTCTTCTGGTATGGCGCTTGTGTCATAACGTATTACTTTGTCGCTTGTAACGACTTTTTTCAATTCGATCTTGAAGTTTGCAGCAAGAAGTTCATGGTCGGAGTCACAGTCTGCTCCTGGGAACGTCTTGATGGATGAGATACAAGATCGCCACCTTTGTTGTATTAAGATATAATCTATTTGGTTCTTGCTTTTTCCGTCCGGTGACGTCCATGTATATAGTCTTCTAGGGTGTTGCATAAAAAGAGTATTCGTGATGACTAGGTTGTTTTCTAGGCAGAATGTTGTCAAGCGTTCTCCTCTCTCATTTCTCTGGCCCAATCCATAACTTCCTTTCACTCTTTTTTCATGTTCTAATCTTTCGTTTCCAACTTTGGCATTAAAATCTCCCATTATTATCCTAATATCTTGCTTATTTGCTTTCTCTAATGCATTTTGCAGTTCATTGTAAAAATCTTCAATTTCCTGTTCTTCAGCAGCTGCTGTTGGCGCATATGTTTGTATAATTGTGATGTTCTTTCTTTTTCCTTTCAGTCTGATTGTGACAATGCGGTCATTTATGGGATTATATCCTAATAGGGAGGCAGCTGTCCTTTTAGACAGGTAGAAGCCGACGCCGCTCTGACCTCCTCTCTCTTTGCCTGAGTATATGAATGTTCCTCCTGATGGAATCGAAAAGTGTCCCTGGCCCGACCATCTGTGCTCTGAGATGCCCAGGATAGATATATCTCCATAAAATTAATGTATGTTTTTATTTTTTAATTTAGCCTCGTTTTAGTCTGTTATACTAGTGAGCATGTCCAAATATAAAAGGTTTTTAGGTCTGATAACTTGCGGGCTTTCACTGAGAATGCTTTAAACCTGAGAAACAGAGAAAAACCATGCTTTTTTTAAAGTGTGGTTGGTACAGGGCTAGTCCAAAATGTACCTAGGTTAAACAGTATTTTTTTCCCTCAGTCACCTAGAGACCTATCAAATAATTCCTTTGGATCTACCAGTTGATCGACTGGTTGCCTACCCCTGCCCTAAAGTGTGAACAGAATGATTGCTATAACCTCACATAAGCATATAAATGAAGCAAAACTTTCTCAAATCCTTTTCTACACTCACCCAGCACTTCAAACACCCCCACTCCAAGAGAAAGAAATGATCGCAGCAAACCAGCACATTAATTTTCCAGGTGTTTTATTAAACTGCTCAAGATTTCCTTTGTCTTCTTCTTCTTGTACTATGCCACCAGGGGCATCAGTGATCATGTCTCACCACGACTTCCTGTCCCCTGTGCTGTCATTTGCTTGTTTCCAAGTCAGAACGTCAAATTCAAACGTCCAGTATCTTCTCTCTATATTGTTCTCAATCTCTGTTTCCCTCAATCTTTCCTGTTGTCACAATCTATTCCAGCTTTCCTCTTCCCATAATATGTCCAAAGATTGAACATCGCTTCCTTCTAATATAAGTAATAGCTTCCTATGCACACTGGTTTCTTTCAGAACATTTTTTAGCTGCCCCTGTTATTCTTATCATTCTTGTGTGAAACCATATCTCTGTGGCCTACGGGATTTTCCCGCTCGTCTACTAATTGTCCTGGAGTCAATTCTATATGTCAGGAGTGGCTCTATATAAAACTTTATTATTTCCAATGACAAAGATTTGTTGCATAAAATACTTTCATTGAATACAGCGTTGCCTGAGCTACTCTGCTCTTTAACTCACTGTAACCCATGAGCCGAATAGTGTGGGTTTATATTTTTATATGACTGTTTAATGTGTATGTACTTTGCAAGACATCACAAACAATTCCTTACATCACATAAGAACTCATAGCACTTCAAAACATTCTTCAGCCAATAAGTTTGATGCATGATATATGTGTCTGCTGAATTAATACGTTTGTCTACTGCCTCTTTTTAAAACATCAATATGCATTCATTTTAGGCCAAAGGGATTTCTCTGGGTATATCAAAAAAAAAAAACTTTCAACTTTCTGGTTTTTCCCCGTTCAAGATGATATCAAAGGTCTCGTTAGAAAAGTTCATAGCTTTAGTTTTAGAGGCATTTATTTGATAGATTTGCAAAGGTTCTCGTTATTTATTTAGTTTTAGAGGCATTTATTTCGGAGACCAATGTTCTGTCTCATTTTATTAATTTCCCCCCCCCCCCCCCCCCCCCCCCCCCCCAAAAAGTAGTGGGTGACATAATACAGCCTTGTTTTTCACCCCTGTTTCTACTGTAAACCATTTTAATTCTAACCAACTTATTTTTAAAATGCCACATTTACTTCAGCAGTGAATTCTGGGAAAGTCATTTTTAATGACAGTCAATATTTCTGCCTGTTCACTATTTAAGCTTAGGCTTTTAGATTTACCTCCTCACTTTAGTATAAATCGTTTCCTGTATCTTGTTTTCACCTGTTACTATTCTAACTGTTTCCTCAGTGAATTTCAAGTAGTTTATATTATGCCCACCAACTGATTATTCCTGGCATGGCCTCTATGGATCTATTACACTTTTACCATACAAACTGAACAGATCAGGTGACAACACACTTCCATGCCAATTAACCTGTTCTTTATTATTCTCAGGTCTTTGATACTGGTTTTTCAGCTAATATTTTTACAATATCCTTTCCATATTATCTTTATCCCTTTAATGCCTGTTTCCAACTCTCTTCTCCATGTTTTTATTTTTTGGGTCACCCTCTACCTCTTACCCAGGGGATTCCAGAACAAAGACCACCCTGTAATGCTATTAACAGGTTTCTTCAATGTGTGCTCTTATCTATCGCCAGCATCTTATCTCCTGTTCCATCAGTTTGTAATCAGTTCCACATTGGTGATCTTATACTATTTCTATACTTCTGTTCTACGCAAGCACACATTTATGAAAGTCTGCAACTTCTTGTTTATTGTTTTTGTTCATGTTTCAAAACCATATACAGTAAAAGTCCAAAAATCCAGATGCCAGAAATCTGGACCACCTGAGAATCTGGGCTTTTTGAAAACTCAAACTTTTTAAAACTTCAGTGCAAGAACTGATGGAATCTGTTAAATTAGCTCGGGAAGACAACACTCTATGCAAACTTAATGAAGATGACATACAGAAGTGGATATGCACTGAAGATGATGCTGAAGTTGCAGCCACTTTCACTGATCAAGAAATCATTGAAAACATCACAACTCCTGATAAGATAGAAGATAATTATTCAGAAGAATCTGATGAAGAAGTCGACAAAGTTGAACAAGAAAAGATATCTTGGGCTACTGCAGAAAAGTACATCATGGAACATAACCATAGCTTTAGTCTTCAAGGTGTCATGTGCACATGGTGTAGAATAATCTTATCAAAAAGAAATTACACAGTCGTAAACAAGGTGATATACAAAAGTATTTGAAGGAAACAACAGAAGCATCTGCCGATCAAACTAGTGTTCTATCGACAAGCATTGCAGCAGACGTATTAGAAGCTGTAAGTGTTCCATCCAGACGCAACAGAAGTCGCGGAAGTGAACGAATAAATACACTTATTTTGATAAATGAGGCCTTCTGTATTTGTTAATGAATAAACAAACAAAATTTGCCTGTTCATCTCCTCTTTATTCTTCCTTAAATTTGCATTTTAAAAGTACTGCCTGAGAATCCGGACCACCCTAATTCCCAAGCAGTCCAGATTTTCAGACTTTTACTGTAGTAGGATTGACGTGACATGTGATTTAAGGTTCTGATTTCTCTCGCTCCTTATATGCAAGCATCCATGCAAAGACACACACATGAGATCTGAAATACTCACAAGACTTTAAAGACCCCAAAATCATATTCAGCATACTGATGACAACCATGAGAATGAGTGTATAAACGATGCAGGCAACCAGAGACAGAAGACCCTGGTCATGAAAGCAGTCTTGAAGTTTGAATGGAGCCTTTCTCAAGAAGGAGCTGAGATTTCTTGAGCCAATATCATTATTATTGAGATCTTGTACTCTGTACCTTCTCCTTCTGCCTGTTCTGAGACTGGAAGGGGCCTCATTATTGACATACGAGTTGGCAGAATCAGGTCTTTGCCTCCTCTTTACACTAATATCCTGGTTCCCTAGGCACATGTTAATTTTATTCTTGGCCTCATCTAAATCAAAATTTATCTGCCTCCTGTTTAAGAAATCACTGTCTGACTGCAAATGAGAACTGAGTTCAACTGCAGCATTTGTTTTTATTGGTAAGTCTTCAACTGTATGAGTTGGTGTGTCTGACAATGCATTTTCTGAACCAGCCAGTCTAACACTTTCTAGCATTAAACTCTGACAGTCACAAGTACTTTCGCTAATTTCTGCATCGCTACTGCTAAACTTTTGAGCTTCGTCAAAATTATCTTTTTTCACCTTCACACTTTCATGATTAAAAGCAGTGTCTGATTTCTCCACCTTCTCACCTTTATCAAGAATACAATCACAGTTTCCTTTTTTCCTCTTTTCACCTTCATTATCAGAACCACAGTTTCCCATCTCCATGCTTTCACTTTTATCATCAGAATCGCAGTTTCCTTTCAGTCGCTTTTCATCTTCATCAGCACAGCCACATTTCGCTTTCAGCACACCTTCACTATCAAATTGACTGTTTGCTTTCTTCAGGCTCTCACCTTCACCATCAGATTCACAGTTTGCTTTCTTCAGGTTCTCACCTTCACCACCAAATTCACAGTTCGCTTTCAGCATACCTTCAACAAAACAATCTTTGTCTTCAAAATCACTGGTAAACCCACTGTCATCACTAAAAGAACTGGCACAGCTGTAACATATGGCAACTTCGGTGTCTTCTAAGCCACCATTACTGCCTAAGACATTTTCAATGCTTTCATCTTCTACTGAAGTCCTAGCCTTAAGATCTAAACTTCTTTCAACAATTCTTTCGTTAGGGGTAGGTCCACTCTTAATCCCACAGGACATCTTTGATATCATTGTCTGGTGAAGTCACTACAAAGAGTGATTAATCTGTTCAAAGATGGTACTATATGAGTTCTTCAATGGGTTCCTTATGGTCATGATACGACTTCAGCAGTTTTAAATGGAAGTAAAGTGGAACAGCACTTTCAGTCATAAAACTGGTGGTGCATGACTTGAGCTGTTCCAAACGGAGTGGAAAGATGTTTTCAGTAATAAGGCTAGTAAGTAAGGACGATTATTGCAATCATAAACTGCATTCTTGATTATTTTCATCTCTGCTATCAGTAGAACTTTAGACAAATCTGCAAAAACAGAAAAAAAAAGGAATTACCACAATTTTCCCAATATTTCTTTTTCTTAAACAACGACCTGAAATAAATGAAATTCATTAATTCCTAATCATTCTCCCTTTTATCTCCCTATGGAGCAGACAGCCACCAAAAGTAGAAATACTCATTCACATTATTACCCTCGTTTAGGTCAAGGAAAATTCACCAAGCAAGAAGTGCTGACTCTGAGTTACCAAGAGTATTTGTGCATCATCATAGCGGATAGATGCTGGAATTGAATTGGTCACAACCTCAGAAGAGACTCTGACACCATAACCAAAACTGCCATGCTAAGACCCCAGAAGGAAAGTGAAAGAGAGACCGACCAAAAGCAGCCTGGCAGAGAACAATGGAAGCAGAGATGCAAAGCACAAACCAGAGCTGGGACACCACATAAAGTATGGTTGCCAACTGAGCAAAGTGGAGACTTTTGCTGCTCTACAAGAAACCAACAGACATGATGGTCACCGATAGCTCTATCTGTCAGTGGCCAAGGACCAAAGACGATTATCCTCGTTAGAGGTCTAACCTGGAACTCATGCGAGAGAAAGATTAATTCCTTTGCATCCCCAAGGTCTGGAATAATGAGGAATGTTCTTTTATTTTTTGTGCAAGCAGCTTCTCTGGAGTCTACCACTCATACATTAGGGATTCCGATACAAGGAATATCTTTTCCGTCAAGACCTATTAGTTTATGTTGCTGTTAAAAACCTTTTAACACATGAAGCACATAAAAATCCTTTTTTTTTATCTCTCTAAATTTTTCTGCGAGTATTCTTATCTAAAATTTTGGTTCTATTTTTCTGCTGTTTTAAATGGCATTACACAGATCTGAATTTTTATCAAAACCCAATTCCTCTAGTACTTCTATTGTTTTCTTTATATTTTTAGGTTGTCCACACCTGCTGATTTTCCTTTTCTCATCATATTCAATACTTTCTCTACTTCTGGTCTGAGAATGTTTGGGCCTTCATTAATATATGGTGATGTTTTGTTGCCTCTATTGTCCTTGAATAGTTTTCTGACACATTCTGTCCATCTTTCTGAAATATTCATTCATTCATCACCCATCAGCTCCCCAAGGAGCATAGGCCTTTAACAAACTTTATACCAAGTCTTACCGTCCTGTGCCATCTCCTCAAGGTCTTTCCATGTCATCTTCATCCCCTTCATGTCTGTCTCCAGCTCTTTTCTGTGTGTTCCTTGATCTCCCTCTACCTCTTACCCTGGGGATTCCAGAAAATGGACTGCCTGGTAATGCTACCCATCAATAGGTGTCCTCAATGTGTGTCCAATCCATCTCCAGTCTTCTTCTCATGTTCCACTGGCACTTGTCTGGTTCTTTGTCATCACTTCCACATTAGTGATCTTTTCATAACACTCCAATCCTTCTATTATTGTATGCAATCACCCACTTACGAGTATGAACTTTCTGGTTGTTGTTCTGCATGTTTCATAGCCATACAATAGGACTGACATGACATTTTAATTGAAAATTCAGATTTTTGTGTTGAACATTTCTTATATCTCCATATATTTCCCCATGCAATGAAAGCTCCTATTTCTGATTTTTACTTCTCACCAAACAAGATTTCCCATTCTTGTTCTTGATACAGTCTTTTCCTTGAACAATCTTTTTTTTATTTGACATATCCTTCATTTCTTGATGTATATTTCTTGTCTTGTGTTTCAATCTTTCATTCCACATCTTCTATTTCCATTTTTATAATCCCCTTTTCGTTTGTCTTCAGGGTGACTGTAAAAAGTGCTCCCCATTTTTAAATCCTCACTTGTACCTATTATATATATATGAAACAAATAAAACAAGAAGCAATATTTGCCAACTAACTAAAAAGTTTAATTTTTTTTTCTGGAGGGAAAATAATAAAAACAAAATTTTAAAGCCACTAAACTGACATTGCAAGAGAGAGCAGAAATTACAGTCTGATATAAGGTCATGTGTTGAATACGCTAGATCTGTCGTTTAGCTGTAATGTTAGTCAGTAAGCATTTTATATAATAAAATGGCATTCAATTCTCTTTATTTTTTATGCTTATTTCATTTAATTTAGTTGGATAGGAGTGAAGAAACAGCTTTTAAATAGGAAGTTTTTTTTTAATCACAAAGACATTTTTTACATATTTCTCTCTGGAGTGGTTTTTGTCTTAAATCTTTCTGCCATTTTACTTCAGATTTCTATCATCGTTACATGACTTTTCTTGAACTCCTTTTTTCAGCAAACTTTTGTTCGCTGACCATACACATATTCATAAACAGTGAAATTTTGTACTAGCTTTTTTTCTTCTGGGTTTTCTCTACAACTCTGTTCCAAGCTTTCAGTTAGTAAGCTTTTACATTCACTTTTGAATTCGAGAAGATATTTTTGTTCTAAGATTGGCTGCTTTGGTGCTGAAGTATTTATATAAAGTATATAATGTTTTTTATTTTACTTGCTTTCAGCTTTATAATTATTTTAATAACCACCAGAACATGATCTCATTATATATATATATATATATATATATATATATATATATATATATATATATATATATATATATATATATATATATATATATATATATATATATATACTACTCGTCAAAAGTCAAGGGCCACTTAGAAAAACCTTGGTTGAAACCATAAAACAAATCTGATATAAAAGTAATTGGTATCAGTCAAAACGGCATTTATTGAATACCAAATTGACATGTCACGTAAAGAAATGGAAACACACATTCAAACGCAATGAAAATGTGAAGTGTGTCACCCATCTTTTCAAAAGTCACACAATAGATATTGGACAAATAGACATTTCAAAATCGGGTATGACCACCGTTTGCAGCAAGGCATTCAAGACAGCGTAGACGCATCGAGTCCACAAGGGTCCGAAAAGTATCCTGAGGAACAGCTTGCCATTCCTGAAGCAGAAATGCAGTCAGCTGTGCAACATCCATTGGCAGGGGGTGATTTGTTGACAATCTTTGACCAAGGACATCCCAGAGGTGCTCAATCGGAGAAAGGTCAGGTGAATGAGCTGGCCACGCCATCCTGATGATCCCATGTTGCTGAATAAACTCATTCACCACACGAGCTCGATGGGGTCGAGCGTTATCATCTTGGAGGATGGCATTACCACCTGTGGCCTCTAGAGCAGGCTGAACAATTGGTCTCAAGATTTCGTTCTGGTATCTTGGGCCAGTCAAGTTGCCTTGGATGATGTAGTGTGGGGTCCTGCCGTGTCTGTAGAAGCCTCCCCAGAACATGACAGAACCCCTACCATAACGATCCACCTCTCGAATTGTGTCATCAGTAAATCGCTCTCCTGGTCGTCTCCAAACCCGAATCCTGCCATCATTGAATGACACAGTAAAGCGAGATTCATCAGTGAAGAGAACTTGACTCCATTGTTGCCTTGTCCATCGGATGTGCTCGCGACACCAAGCAACACAGGCTCTGCGATGAGCAGGAGTAAGAGGGATTCTGACTGCAGGACGTCGAGCAGCCAGTCCAAATCCATGTAAACGTCTGCGAATGGTGCTTTGACGGACATTAACGTTTACAGTTTGTCTCAGCTGACATCTTAGAGTGGAACAAGTCACTGTTCGATGGCGCAGGGCTGACAACAAGAGGTACCGGTCATCATGTCTATTGGTGCATCTAGGGCCACCTGGCCGGTGGCGATCCTCCACACTTCCTGTGGCCTGAAATCTCTCCAAAATTCTTTGGATAGTAGAGTGTGACACTGCAAGCCGTCTAGCAACCTCACGGACAGATAAACCACTTTCAACCCACGCTATAGCCCTCATTCTTTATAAGGTGTCAAGACGTCTTCTCGGTGGCATGGTTTTTGCAAGTGATGAAACTACCCTAAGTCTGCTGATTGTAAAACAAATTAAGAGTGAACTCTGATCCCGAAAAGTTGCCATTGCACGGGGATTGTCAATCAGCACGATTACTTCACCTGTTTGGTTCTACGGAAGTTTGAAAAAACAGATTAAAAATGTGAATTTATGGTCAGCAAACCAAATTGCACGTGATCATATGGTTGTCGGTGAGTTGTTTTTATGCTTAACGTGCTTAGAGGACTGTCAGAGGAAGATATTGCACCCATTTTTACTAAAAACTTCCTTCATTTAATCATTCTATGCGCTTATATAAAAGTGTATTGAAAATAATAGGGTGGCCCTTGACTTTTGACGAGTAGTATATATACACTGTGAAGCTAAGAAACCCTTGACCTTTAAATATTTTTAAAACTCGGCTGAAAATGACATGATTATTATGAAATTTGGTACAAATGGTGAGAAAATGTTTACCAACATTTTGCCTATTTCAAGTTGGTGCTCAAAATGTCCGCCACCAGCTGCAACACATGCGCGAAGTCGGGTGCGCCACTTTCTCACTGACGCGTCAATTGTGCGCTGTTCTAGCTCATCCCATGCCTGCTTTATCCGCTCTCTTGGCTCATCCACATTGCCAATTTTCTTTCGGTAGACATTCTCTTGCAAAATGCCCCAAATCCCATAGTCCACAGAGTTAAGATCTTGACTATTTGGTGGCCAAAAATTTGGTTCGATGAATTCAGGTGTCTCCTGAGTGAGCAGCGCAACTGTATCCCTATCACGATGAGCAGGAGCGCCGTCTTGCTGGAAGATGAAGAATTCTGACATTTCCCTCATGTCAGGAAGAAGGCACTTCATCAACAGTTCATTGCGGTAGTAATCACCATCCATCTTGATACCAGGTTGAACAAAATGAATTCCAGTGCTGCCCAGTGATGAGACACCAACAGAAACCATTACTGATTTGTTGAACGTTGGTTTTGCTCGCAGCAACCAATTAGCAGATATGTTTCTTTTTCTGATGACAACCGGTGCATACACCCAATCGTTCTGACTACTGGTAGGCTGAGCAACAGTAAAAAGTTTTTCATCTGAGAAAAATATGAAACTCACTTTATGCTCTGGGAAGCGACGCAAAAGATGTTGGCACCGGGAAAGCCATGACTCTTTGTTGCATTCAGTCAACTCTGTCGCTCGATGTTTCTTCAACCATTTTAAATTAAGTTCCTTTTCGATGATTCTGCCCACGGATCTTTGAGAAGCGCCTATCTGACGAGCAATTTGACGTTGGGAAAGATGTGTTTGCGGACATCTTTCTTGACTTTTCACAAGCTCCTCAACAGCATTGATGTTGTCATCGGTGAGCGCAGTGTGTGTTCGGCCAATGTCTTTACGACGTTCAAAAGTGCCGGTTTGGTCTATCTTTTGCAAACGATATGTCAGTCCGCCTAAAGTCCATCCTTTGTTTGGAAACTCCTTAAGAAGTCGTTTTGCACCATAATTTTTGTTTTGCCGAAGAAATTTGATTGCCATTTTGCAGCAGACGAATTACAGTTGTATGCAGCACCACCTGCAAGGCGTACAATTGTTGCGCGAAATTTGAGACTCGAAATTTGAAAAGGGAAATTGTTATCATAATTGTCACCAAATTTCATTATAATCGGGTCATTTTCGGCAGAGTTTTTAAAAATATTTAAAGGTCATGGATTTCTTTGCCTCACGGTGTATATATATATATCAGCTCCAGGATATGTCTCTACAATTGTGATACTGGTTTTTAATATTTGTTTCTGTGTGGATCATTATAAAGTAAATGTGATTCCTTCTTGTATCTGCCTAGCTTTCAGTGTGCATAGTATATTCATGTTTTGCTAAAACAGTGTTATATATAACTTGCTGGTTTCTTCACAGAATTGATTAACAGAATTCTTCTTTTGATAGAACGTGGGACACATTCGTCATTACTGACTTCTTTACTAATGAAAAGAGTCACCCTTTCCCTATCACTTAGACCGGCATATTCGTCACCAGGGGACCAGCAATTTACTTAAATAGCTGTTCTATCATTCTGCCTTTAGTCCACTGCTCACATACACATGGTGACACATCAGCGGAAAACAAGGTGCAAACAATATAACGTTAGTAAGAGACAAGCAAGGAAATCTCATCACCACAGCACAGGGGCAGGAAACAAGATGGGCAGAGCACTTCAGAGAAACACTGAATAAGGAACCAACGGAGATGCAGCTGAATGTTCCTGAGGCTGAAAGGGACCTAGACGTTAATACAGACATTCCACGAAAAGAAGAAATCATCACAGCTATCAAAGGGTTTGAACTAGCAGCAGAACTATTAGAACCACTATTTGCACAAGTCTGGAAAACAGAGACAACACCATTGGAGTGGAGTAAAGGAATAATTGTCAAATGCCCAAGAAGGGCGACCTTGCAGACTGCAACAACTGAAGAGGAATTACTCTCTTCTCAGTTCCCAGTAAAATACTAGGCAGGATAATTATCCAGAGAATTTCTAAAGCAGTAGACCATAAACTGAGGAAAGAACAATCAAGACTCAGAAAGAACAGAAGATGTGCCGATCATATATTCACCCTCAGGAACATTATAGAGCAGTGCTCAGAATGGCAGAGACAACTATACATTAACTTTGTTGATTTTGAAAAGGCTTTTGACAGCATACACTGGGACAGCCTATGGAAAATACTGAGGGCTTATGGAATTCCTAGCTGCATTGTTTCCATTATAAAAAGCCTCTATTCTAACTTTACATGCAGTGTTGGGTTGAGCAACCTAACTTTTGAGGTGAAGACAGGGATGCCCCTTATCAACAACTTTATTTTTGACAGCCATAGACTGGGTGATGCGCCAGACAACAGAGGGCAGTCCAAGAGGAATTAGATGGACATTTTCTACACTGGAAGACCTGGAATATGCAGATGACATTGCACTACTTGCACATTCGCATCAACACATCAAAGAAAAAAACTGATAGACTGAATAAGTATAGCCAGCAGGTGGGTCTGGACATCAATGTGAAGAAGACAGAGGTCATGACACTCAATGTGGGCAATCCTGAGCCAATAACAATAAGGAACCAGAAGCTAGAACAGACAGACACATTTACATACTTAGGATGCGTAGTAACACAAGACGGTGGAACAAGCAAGGACATCAACATCAGAGTGAATAAAGCGAGAACAGCCTTTGCTGTTCTCAACAACATTTGGAAGTCTTCCCAGTACAGCACAAACACCAAATTAAGATTATATGTGAGCTGTGTACTTTCTGTGCTTCTCTATGCTGCAGAATGCTGGAGAGTAACAGTGAAGGAAATGTTGAAACTGTCCTCTTTCCACACAGTGCGCCTAAGGAAAATTCACCGAATCTTTTGGCCGAATACCATCACCAACCAAGAACTACTTATTCAGTTACCAAGAGGACATGCACACCATCATTGCTGGTAGACGCTGGAGTTGGGTCGGCCACGTCCTCAGAAGGGACCCTGATGCCATTACAAGAACAGCTATGCTATGGACCCCCGAAGGAAAGCAAGAGAGGCTGACCAAAAACAACTTGGCGGAGAACTGTGAAGGCTGAGATGCAAAGAATGAACCAGAGTTGGGGCACTGTACGAAGGATGGCCGCCGCCCGAACAAAGTGGAAGCAATATGTTGCTGCCTTACAAGACGCCATCAGGCGTGATGGCCACTAACTGCTTCGACAGTCGGTGGGTAAGGATCAAAGAAGAAGATCAGTGGATAAGCATGGGAAACTGAAACGCGATTACCCACGCCTGCAGCTACAACAGAAAGACGATTCTTTACGGTGGGGTGGCTTGGTGTTTTTAATGCGCAAATTGCGCTCAGTGGTGCAAAAGTTCAACGCACTACTAAGCTGACAACGCTAAAATACAGCATCCTCTATTTCATTAAATTTCCTGGCTAGCGGCCACGATATACAATGATGGGAGTCTCTTCAATTAACTTAACTCTGAACCTTATTTCAATGGCTAAGTTAAATATTACCTTTCAATATTCCAAATATGTGCGACACCATTAACTTTTGATTTTACTTAACGAATGCAAATTAGCCTAATCAAAACAGTAGGCTACGTCATCACTGAATTCACAATACAGATTTATAAACAGTCCAAGCTCCAAATTTATAGTGTAATGTCACATACAGAGTAACTGTCACCTAGCGTGCAAACGTAACGATAATAACATTGCCAACCAGCTTTTTTTTCTAAATAAAATTTCCTATCTATCCTGCAGGATAGATAACATAAAAAAAAATAAACAAGTCCATTTGCGCTCTCTATGGCCTTGACACTAATATGCCAGATTTTTCACGACGTCAGTAACTTCAGAGTGACTAATTTTTATTTTAGCAGCGGGAGTCAAGGTTCAAATTTTTTTTAGCAATTATTAGTCATTACGGGAACAATCCTAAATGCACCCAAGCTTTTAGCATTGTAAAATGCAAAGGTGCGCTTTTATATTTTATATTTGTGTGCCCCATCGTGTGCAAAATATGTCTTATTCAAAATTATAAGAAGCTTCCAATCCGCACAATCCACTGGGTCAGGTCACGTCAACAGGGTCAAGTAGATTAGATTCTAGAACCGTGCAAAGGAGAACGACCTCTGTTCTGATAAATTACTGTATGTATGTGCGTTAGGTACCATGTCGTCTATGGGAATTGACGGGTCGTTCTCATTGCAGTTGCACTCTGATATAACTGAAAGACTTTTGTCTTTGGTTGGAAGAAGCGTTGCTCGCCAGAAAGTGGCAAACACTTCACAGATACCAAATCGTTCATAGTTGGAATCCGCTAAGATGATTAGGCGCCCCCGTTTTTAACTAGATCATCCTGTAGTCATGATAACATAAAATGGAAAATTTAATTTCCATGTTTTCTGCTAATGTTCATCTTTACGGCGGCTCTAAAACTCATTCCTGCGTGCATGCCAAGCCAAGACATTATTGAAAAAGTCTCTTCCCCCCCCCCCCCCCCCCCCCCCCCCCCCGTGGCCTTTGCAGCAGGAGACAAAATAACTACTTGCCATTACCAGCTCTGCGAAAAAAAAAAAAGATTAAATTAAAACTTGAGTTACGTCTTTGTGGTTATCGTTTGTTTTTGATTTGCATGAAGTAGTATTATGTCTAAGCCATGTAAGTTAGTTTGGTTTGGTTTGTTGAGTTTGTATTGTAACAACGAATATCTGTCCTATTGTCATTTATTATCAAACTGTAAATTAGTTTCTTGATTTTTTTTTTTTTACCTCAGTATCACTACTTCTTCTTCTTTGGTCCTTGGTCGCTGACTGACAAAGCAATCCGTGAATATCACGCCTAATCGTAAATTTTCGGATGAACAATATTCAAATTTCGAGTTAATAATCCGTTACTGGGAGTAAGAAAAAGGGGTTCCACGCCATCCAGGGGGCTCTTTAAATATGCAAAGCTAAAATACCGCGCTCTGGTTCTGGGCTCTCCAAATGAATCGTCACGACCTACACTGAGCCACTTCTCAGCTCCCCTTACCTATCATGGGGTCCACATGCAAGCAACCAGGTAAACTGTTGGGTCTGAGAGGACAGTCGAGAACATGGGCAATGAAGAAGCTTAGTGAAACTGCGGAAAGGGCATCGTGCTGGCTGTGGAACAACCGCAATGGACTATGGAACTCGTTACAGTAAAATCTAGCCCCACCTGCGGTATAGGAAACACCCTGAATTTTTCTAAGTCCGCAATACATCGAGATTTTCATTGTATTTGTGAAAGGACGGCGGCGGTACAAGAAACAGGCGGTGCATTATGTGGGGCGAAGGTAGATTTCAGAGGCCGGCACGCAAAGAATTCAAGCCTCGTCGGCGTCACGCAGGCGTGTCAGTGGTGTGCTGCGGAACGACGGCAATAATTTGTCTTCTCTTTGTTACTTTCACAATTGCCTCCTGCTGGCGGAATTGTGGATTTTAAAGCTGCATCCAAGGTGGAATGGGTTCATTATCTACACAAGACAACAGGAGGCTGAGACACCTGGGAGTCATGACCAAGGTGGGTCCGCCCCCCCCCCCCCCCCATCCTTTAGAGTGTAAATGAGAATAATGGGCCGAAACACTTGATCGAGGGGGAACATCTTCTGATGATCAGATTTCCTCCTGTTGTATCGCTCTGTATAGAGTTTCCTATCATCATCAATGTTACGTCTGGGGTTCAAGTGATTCCTTCAAGCTTAGTGTGCAATGCTGGATTCTCAACACGTTTCACCACAAGGGGAATCCCTGGAAGTGTATGGGTGACTTCAAGAGTCTATGAGGGTGTAATTAGCCTCACAGACAGAGGTTCCCACATTCAAATCTACATACTATATCATTGTGTATAGCTGGTGGTCATATAAGGGATGACTCCAGATATGCCTCCATGCACGATCTCATCTAGTAAAACAAACTGCCAGATAAACAACCGCTGCATGAGTATATAACTGCGGAACCAGCTTCAGTGGTGGCTACATGCTCCGCCATGTGCGCAAAGAAAAATGATGATTGAGAAGGGGAGGGAGGGGGGGGGGCTCTATTGCGTCCTTGATTTTACATGCATTACCTTCATATAAACTATTACCACACCACAAGATCTTTCATATTAGGAGACATGCGCCATAATATAACCGACGGACCTTGTGTCTAGGTTGATGTGGTAAACTTCTAAATACAATATCTAAATTAGGATATAACAGTATAGTGCATAAAGTCAAAGATAAGAAAGTACTAAAAATTTTCGGTGAGAATCGTAGGTTGTCGCCTACGCCTTCAGCGTATTATTTGATAACGCAATGGCCGAACCAAAAGGGTACCCTATTTTTCAAATTCGTCATTGAGACAAACGTTCCACTTCCCTAGGTCAACTAAGTATTTGCCTAACATGCATTGTAGAGGGGAGGGGAAACGGAGAAAACCCAACGCAAATCACGTCTCACATTGTTCTAAAAATAAAACTACTTGCTAGTATTGCCTTAGGCGGTTTTTCAAATTGCGATGAAAAGGTTAGAAAAAGTGGACACTACGGTCAGGGAAACACGCTTAGCTCTTGTTGCGAATGACGTAATTCTCGTGTATTACGAGAGACTCTCGTAAGTACATGGAAAAAGAATTGAACAGGAGGTAGTTTAAAAATCAACAACTAACATGGAAAAAATATGGAATATTAAACCAAGCCACGTAGCCCCATAAAAATCATATATTCGTGTACCTGTGGCTTTGCTGACTAAGAATATGTTATCAATTATATAAATAGTCCATTAGATAATCAAATATTGGGGATAATACATAGAGAATCGGAGATACTGTCAGGTCAAGTCATGTCTGCTTAGATTGGATAGCATATTTTTTTGGGGAAAAAATTAGGTGAAAGATAGGCTAAGATAGTACGATGAAGGGGATTGGGTGGAATTTGAAGTGAGGCGAAATATTATTGGCCGACCTCGTACTAAACATATATTACCCGAGTAACGTAGTAGAAAGTTGAATTGTATTTTTGAAAGACTTTGTTTACAAGTGAAATAAGGATAATCATTGGCCAGAGTAGTTGATATTGGGGGAAAAGTATTAGGTGAGGACGCCATTTTATAACAAAATTTTGCCAAGGAGCGATGAGAGCAGGCTAGGGCTGTGTAAACAATATTTCTCAAAAGCCTGGATAGAACGGCAGATCGAAAGTGTGCCAGTCATCGTTCACTTGTGTATTTCATTGAATAAATGTGGTAAGATTGACTTTATTAACAAGTATCTAAAATAAAAATTGAATGTGAGATAATAATGTATGACTATAAGTAAGTGGGTCTGTAGCAAACTTAGGCAGAGCCTAGAGATTTATCCACCATGTGGTAGACTATCAGAGAGGTGTTAGACTACAAGAAAATATGTATGATTGTCATCAAGGAGCATAACACCTATCCTATTGTATGGAAAAGATTACAGCTGGAATTGCAGTGGCGTTGTAACTATTAAGGGAGAGGAATACTGGTGTACATTGTCACATCAAAAGATAATGGTGGCATAGGTTGGCATAAAGCTATGACCCTTTTCGTTTGTTTGTAATGTACCTGTACTTAAATGTGGAATAGTATTGTATACTAGGTATAAAGAAGGATGCATAACCTTCACATTTCAGGGTCCTGGGTACTGACGTTAATGTAGTACCAAACGCTTGAGAACTGCTCGATTCAGGACTCTGTATACCTCGAGCCCATGCTAGTGGCCATTGCCTATCAAACAGGTGGAACAGATTGTCAAGCGAGCAGAGGAAACGATCTACCTGTATTTTTCTGCCAAGTTAAGTTCTTGTTCGGCACCTGGCAGCTCAACTTAAAAGAACTAGAAAGTGATAGTGAAGAAAACTGTGAATAGTTATTAATATTTCCACAAGTGACAAACGAAAACAGACATAACTTAAAGGGAGTGATTATAACCAACAACCTATTGTTTGATACCAGTATTACCTCAAAGTAGAAGAATACAACTACACACTTATATTAGGATAATATTGTATGTATGGACAGAAGATCTACTGTGTTATTGGACTGTTGTAATGATTCTTTTGATTTCACTTTTGATTGTCAGTCCTGGTTCAATATAAATTAGAATCAGGATAATAAATTGTAAAAAATTCTATTTACACAAAGTTCAACCACTGTCTTAATTAAGATAGCCTTTTAAAGTGTCGTTTGTATGTTATTGTTGTAATACTGTTGGTTGTTGTGGATAATAAACTATTTGTTTGTATGTTAGTTGGTTATTGCACACTACACTCTACATTCATAACCGTAGACACTACACGAAGTCATTTTAATAATAATATAGATTAATTTTGAATGAGATCAAAAGGGTGGTAGCGGAAAGGTACTCTGAAAAGTTTACAATACTATTTGTTAAATTCAGAGACCTTCATAGCTGATCTCATTTAATACAATAATAATACATAACAACAATTCATAACATCAAAACCCACCACAGTTGAACAAGTCGCGTCTCGCCAAACGAGGCAAATCTCATATTTTAAAAAAATAGTAAGCGGCGGGGGGAGAAAGGGATAATTATTTCACTTGACTTGTTATTCAGTTTCACTCGAGTTTACTCAAATAGGAATTAAAACGTAGCAGTCATTCTAAAAGCACGTTGTGAGAGAATGTAGAGTTTACCGTACACCAGGTGGAGGTCGTTTGCTTCTGTTTACAAACTGCGCCCCCTGTCATGAATGTACCGCATGCTCGCTGTAAATTAAAATGCATTTTTTAAACAGGTCTTGTCCTGGTATGAAAATACCATGTCAAGGTGCGTAACCATTACAACTTATCTCTGTGATAAGCTTACCTGGTACAATACTGTTGTGCGTTCTGGTTTACTTCAGTAGTTAAAAGTATGAAATTAAATATAAGCCCACACACCCCTAACTCTCACACCCCCTCTCTTTATGCCAAAAATAGTTCGAAAAGTATGAAGGGTATATGATTGCATCATCTGGTGATATAAAAGCGAACGATGAAAAGTTAAACACTTCTATTAAAATCTAAGGGTCTTTTGTGTTTGGATATGCGCCCTAATATAACCGACTAGGTTGAACGGGACACGCCTCGCCAAAACGAGGCTAAACTTTATTTTTTTTTTTTAAAAAAGGAAACACTTCTTACGCAGAGGTCCTTTTAAGAAAAGAGACTATACTTTTCACGGTATTTTTTTTTTAAGTGTGTCTTTTTCAATTTCTATTTCCTTAGTTATATTTGGGAGAGAATTAATGAAGGAGATCAAAATTCGACAGCTAAAATATTTGGGCATTATAAAAACACGATAACATCAAGAGATGGAGAGGAAAGTGTCTATCAGAATGCACCATCAAGACAAGAGACAGAAGACGTTGGAGATCCATTGTAGCTGACCGTTGTGGAGATTGCAGCTAATGACTATGGTATGGGGGGCGCTCGGGTTACCTGCTGCGGAAACTTGCAACGAATTTAAAAATCAGTTTTGTAAACTTGTTGTTGTTCCTTTTCCTTCATAGCACACTCATACTCAGTGCCCGATTAAGGCTTTCCGTGGCCCTAAGAAATGAAAATATTATAGTGCATCCATTCTATACTTATATATTATATATATAAGAAAGAGAAAATATGTACGGTATGTATTATTTGAATTGAAATAACAAACATGAAATGTTCGATTTAAAATAGTTTCTTACTGCGAAATCCATAATTATGGTCATGAAAATACAGTTATTCCACGAAGTGTGTCTACTTTGACACAAAATAGAGCAAGTGAATTAAAGCTATCCTAAAACACTGTTCCCTTAGGGTTTTCGTTCTTTGTTAGCTGAAACAAAGAACTTTCTGCACAACCATTAGGGACAATCAGTATTCAGAAAATACGTAGAGTGTGGGAAAATCCAAATGTTGTCATCATTATAAATATAAATACTCAAAATTAAGATGGAAATGATCGTATCATAATTCAATCAATTGTATCATTAAGCCGCAGAGCGATAAGGACGGAGAAGTGTGAAATCGGGCTGTAATATAAGCAAAACAATTATACTTCTTCGTCTTTGCCCTCAGTCCTCTACATTAATGACTCTAATAAAGACAGTAGTCAGCTCAAGGTTCCTGACATCTCGTTCGCCCTCAGACTTCTACATTAATGACTCTAATAAAGACAGTAGTCAGCTCAAGGTTCCTGACGTCCTGTTCGCCATCAGACCTATACATTAATGACTCTAATAAAGGCTGTAGTCAGCCCAAGGTTCCTGACATCTTGTTCGCCCTCAGACATTACATTAATGACTCTAATAAAGGCAGTAGTCAGCTCAAGGTTCCTGATATCTCGTTCGCGCTCATACTTCTACATTAATGACTCTAATTAAGGCAGTAATCAGCTCAAGGTTCCTGATATCTCGTTCGCCCTCAGACTTCTACATTAATGACTCTAATTAAGGCAGTAGTCAGCTCAAGGTTCCTGACATCCCGTTCGCCCTCAGACCTCTACATTAATTAATCTTTATAAAGGCAGTATCAGCTCAAGGTTCCTGATATCTCGTTCGCTCTCACTTCTACATTAATTACTCTAATCAAGGCAATAATCAGCTCAAGGTTCCTGACATCTCATTCGCCCTCAGACTTCTACATTAATGACTCTAATAAAGGCAGTAGTCAGCCCAAGGTTCCTGACATCTCGTTCGCCCTCAGGCTTCTAAACGAATGACTCTAATAAAGGCAGTAATCAGCTCAAGGTTGCTGACATCTCGTTCGCCCTCAGACTTCAACATTAATGACTCTAATATCGTATATTTCCGATAGGGTAATTAAGATCACTTTTGGTCCCTCCTGAATAGGACTAGAACAGGTGATATCTCAGTGGAAGATAAGGTAAAGAAATAGAATTTTACAAGTGAAATGGTGAAAGGTAAAATCTGTCCCTGGATTTGATAAATAATCAAACCAGCCTATCGATTACGACTGAGAGTTTGGATCGGACAGTTTCCTATAAATATATATATTGATATATTTAACCACTCACATATATTCACACAGATAAGTGACGACAATTAGACGCACATACGTGAAAACTATATCTATGAAATAAGGATCTTTTTTTGAACAAGCTGACCACCACACATGAATAAAGTTATGTAAATTTTTATTTATCATAAAAAGAAACTTACATCGACAATATTGAATATCAAATCAAATACAATAAACATAGGTTAAGAATCAATTAAAGAGATAGACTCATAGGTGAAATTCTTTCCCCCCTCTGTTGCCAAGATCCCGTTATAAGAGAAGTTATAGCCCAAAGAGTCACAGATTTATATGCTAAGGTCCAAGGTTTTCCCTCTCTCAGTAAAAGAACAGAGTTTATATATATTAATCTATCCTAAGAGGAAACCAGCATTAGCAAAAACTTGCATACAAGAGAAAATACAAAGTTATTACATGGGTTAAATCCAGGGCCGGATTAAGCTAGTGCGGGGCCTGTAGCATATGTTAAGAAAGGGGCCCTATATTTAAAAAAAAAACAATGAAACAACACAAACATATTTGAACACACACATTTTTTAATTTGCATAGTAATTATCATTATCAATTAATTCATGCTTGTAATCCTATAAACTTGCCACTCATGTTGCTGGCGTTGTCATAACTTTGACCACGGCAGTCTTTAATATCAATGTCATTTGCCTTTAAAAAATTAAGTAGACTTTTAGTAAGCTGTTCAGCACTATGACCTTCCATATCCAAAAATGTCACAAATCTTTCAACTGGTCCAGATGGCAAAACATAGCGCAGAGTCAAAGTCAGCTGGTTCATATTAGATATTTCTGGAGTAGAATCCAATGAAACGGAATAATACTTGTATTTCTTCACTTCACAGAGAATGTGATCCAGTATGCTGGATCCAATCAGATTGATGAATTCCTCACACATTGTTTTAGATAGATATGATGTATGTCTAAATCCTTTGTTTGCATGAGTACTTATATGCTCTGCCAGAAAAGGGTCAAACTTGGCCAGTAATTCTAACAACCCTAAGTAATTCCCATTATAAGGGTACCCAACAATTTCATCACTGCCACGAAATGAAAGGCCTCGTTCTGCTAAAAACTTCACAACTTCAATTATTCGCTCTAGAAGTTTGTGCCAATACTTTTCTTGAATGTCCATTTGTTTCACAAGATGGGAATCGACACGTTCACCTTTGTTTTTACGCATCAACAGTGAAATTAAAGCTTGTCTATGTGAGGAGCTTTCTTCATGTCGACGCAATAGATTGCTTGCATTTTTCCAGTCATTAAACCCTTCCACAGTAAACTTTGATGAACATTCTGAACTCATAAGCTTGCATGGGAAACAGAATAGGCGCCCTTTACTTTCTGAATAGCATAACCATTTTCTTGCATGTTGCTTGTTTGTAAGTTTATGAATATGTGTAAAATAGACTTCTGACAGTATCGAGTTTTCTTTTCAGTGTCATACAATCGCACGGATGAAGAGAAGGCACTATCAACATGTTGACATTTTTCACTTCCCTTGGATATGCAATATTCATGCTCACAGTCATCTATATTGTTCGGCCAGTCACCAATATCATTAGAGTACTACTTCGTTTCACTTATTCTTTCACATTCAGACTCAGTGTATACTGGGTTTTGCTGTATGTTTTCTGCTGCACAGCCTGCACTAGTACTAGTTGTTCCTGTACTTCCAGCTTCAGCGGTTAGAGTACCACCACCATGAACATCAAAATATTCTGTCAGCTTACGTGTTTTTGATATCACAAGTTGATCTCTTCTTTCTTTTTCTTCCTTCGCTTTACGTTTTTCACTTCCAGAACCATAATTACGTCCAATATCTCTGTGTCTACTGCTCATTTTTTGAGTTTTCTAACCTTACAAATCAAGAAATTTTAATCAAGATCGAAAGAGAGTGCGAGCACGCCGTATACCTCAATTAAAACAGGAAGTTTCCGTTTCCTAAATTCTAGTTTTTATTGTTAATGCAAATTCATTTCACAAAGAACGAAACAAAATTAGAGGGGCAGTCGCCTAGAGCCAAAAAAGTGGCTTCCGTCCAAACGTGACCAAATTTTCAACGCCCCTTAAAAGGCTTCCGTCCGCAAACAGTTAAGATTAAAATAATGAAGAGTCACCCTCTTATGCTCTTTCTCTCACAATTTCGTGACACCAAATGAAAAGGCGCTAAATATGGCATAAATCACAAGACCATTGGTTTAACGCTCGTATTTTTTTTTCTTCTCTCTAACCAGCGGCACTCGAGCACAATGACATGTCATTGTGAGGCTGGGGGGAGGGGGGGCAGTGGACTTTCCTTCCAACCCTGTCAAGAGCTTCGCTCCTTCCCATCAACGCTCGTATTAGAAGATGACCAAAAAATTATGTACATATTTATTGGCGCGGGGCCCCTAAAAGCGCGGGGCCCGTAGCATATGCTACTTGTGCTACTACGTTAATCCGGCTCTGGTTAAATCATAAACGAATTATTCATCCCTGTTATTCTCTCGCTCTGACAGCTGTGCTCATAGACAACATGCACACTCTTACCTAATCGTTGTTTTTCATAACATCTGGAACAAATTGTTCAGTCACTCACAGACCATCAAAGTTTGAGTTTACTGGCGAGTGAAACCCCAGTTTCTCGAAAAGACTAATTAATCAAAATGTTGGGAAACGTTTGTCTCACTGTTGTAATAGGAGGCTGATGAAGGTCACTTCAATCTTTGTCCAGTTAGGAAAGTACTTATGATATCTAATGTTCACAGGGTACAATAGCTTGGAACTTCACTCGTTAAGGTGAATGTCAGGTACATAAATTGGTTTAGGATAAATCTCCTTCACCACACAATGGTTGTTCTATGGGAAGTGTCAAATGTTATTTCAGTCGCCACCACAGGCGAAGTATATATGAACTTGAGAAAGAAATCTGGATATTCTGTAAGTCCAGTTACTATTTATTCTTAATATTTACTTTTGGGCCAGTACTCTGTCGTTCTTCTGGGTGTAAAACACTAGGCCAGACAGGTCACTTGCAAAACCCGGTAATTATATTCAGAATGTTCTTTAGGTAATGTTCTTCTCAGTTACATAGGTACTGAAAGCCGCTGGTAAGATTTAGGGTTTATGACCCAAATACTGTATAGGGAAGAAAGAAACACATAAATACTCAACCCTAATAGTATATCTAATCCTACGCGTAAATAATATTACTTCGTTATTCCACTTAACTAGAAACCATAAGCTTAGAGCTAGTCTCATCGTTAAAACTCCCGAGAAATAAATTCTAGTCATTTAAAAAAATCAATCATCATGAATTAGAAATACATATAAATATATTTCGTCACTACTCATGAGTCATCAGTGCATTTACTTAGTTAGTCAAACTATTCTCTTGCTGCTTACTAGCAGTTTAATCAAATTTATTAATAGCCGAATGAGTTTAGCTAGAAATTATAATTTATTCTGCTTCCCACTGTAACGCAGTAACTTAGAGAAAATATAATTGACTTTCATTTAATCACTCTGCACAAAAGAAACTAGTGAAATAAAATAAGCGATCACCATTTAAATCACTCAATCACTACTATATATATATATATATATATATATATATATATATATATATATATATATATATATATATATATATATATATATATATTTACCTCACGCAGACACTATTAAAGACTATTTTCTCCAACGCAAACTGAGATTTTACTTAATAAAGTAATCTAGAAACGTCGCTAGATATGTCTAGAGAGACTGCGGAGTTCTGGAATGAATTTAGTCTAACCAGCTCTGGTATAAATATCTCTCTGATGAAAGGACAAATGGTTACGTCTAAAATCCCGAGACAGACTCAAATTCCAGATGTTTACACCTAGGGAAAATCTCCATATTCCTTACACTCGTTCTGCGCATCAAACAAATTTCTTCGCCCTCATGCCGAACCAGATTCACTCTGTTGCGTACGGACTCATTTGAGAACCGACGTAACGTAAAAGACCAGACCCCGTGCGAAGATTTCTTCGACTTACAGGATCACACGAATACTGCTTGCAGACTATGGCCATAAACGTAATACACGCGAACTCGTCTTAGATCTAAGATTCACTGATGTTAGCACCTACGTTTAGTTCTACATTCCAATTATGTGAAACACGCGAAATCAAAGATCCAGATAAAATAGAATCTACATATATTATCGCCTCCTCTCGCCATCTGCAGAGTTGGTCGTAAAAGAATTAATAGCGAGAGTCTATGATGTGGCGGTTCGCATGTTGTAACTTAACTTATGTGATAAAATACTCCATGTTACCACCGCTCTCATTTATATTTTTTTTCTCGTTCAAAAATCTATGAATAAATTCTGTATTTGACCTTGGTTGAAAGCCAAGTAAAATAAAACTGTTAGAAAATGTAACTAACGAACTAGTGAAATCTATTAATAACTACTGCCTAAGCAACGGTTGCTAGGGCACTAACACGACTGCAAATGGTTTAAAAATAAAGAATTTGAAACTTAGTAGCGCCAAGCGTAGAGCTCCACCCCAAAACACACACACGCGTTTATGCTCTATCCATCCTAATATTAATGACGAAATCGGTGAAATTTGGCGGATAACCAACCTTGTCGTCGCGTTTTGTAAGGGAAAAAGGGGGAGAGACAGGGTGGATGAAGATTCAAATCAGATTTTATCGTTGTGTTTTGTAAACTTAGATAATGGCGTTTCTTGTAAAAGTAAAAGGGATGTTTTGGATTAGAGCGATAATATTAATAAATAAACTACCCTAACACAATTCCCTTATATAAGGTATCTTGTCTTAGGAAGGTAGTTAGTTATAGTGAGTTGGGTAAAAAAAACAAATAATCACAAAATAATTACAAAGATGAAAAGGAGGAGGAATAGTTAGATGAAAATTAGATAGGATGTAAGAGGCCACAGAGCAGTTTAATAAACTAGTCTAACGTTTAAAAACGGTTCATAAATAGCTGAGATATGACAGAATTAAGGCAACCAAACTAACCAACGTTCTGATGAACGTACATTGTTTATGGTCCCACTATAGTCAAAATTTGGACGCGTTGTTCTGATTGGCTGGGGGAAGGGATAATATGAAATGCATACTAGGTTAGAACGCCATTTTCAAAATAAAAACAGCAGTGTGCAGATGAGAACAGAAGGGGAGCTTTTCTGTATAAGTCTTTACCCTCTGGACGACAGCAGATTGAAATTTGTGCCATTGTTCTGCTAGTCATCTGTTTCATTGTGTGATTGATTCTGTATTTGCGGTAAGAAAAATGCTTTTATAAATTTTATATGTATGCAACAGGCCACAAGAGTTGTGAGCCAGAAATATGTTATACGACATTGCATAAGTGGGAGCTATTACGACAAGCCGATAAAAACATGCCTAAAGCAGACCTGAGAAGGGGAAAAATGAAATTAAATTATGTTTAAATATTACCATTGAAAAATCATATGACAGTAAGTCCATAAACTACTGGCAGTCCTCTGCAGGCCACAGTGTTCAAATATCACTTGGAAAAAGAAATATGATGCCATACCAAAAGAGTTAAACATATCATTGTAGAACCAAAAAACAGAGAAGTGTATACCCCAGCTGATGCTATGGAAGATAAATAATGTTTAAAGGACAGTGGCGTTGAAGCCATGTGGGAAGAAGAAGGTACCCACTGAGTGTGAAGAAGTCGCATAATTTAGGGACTGCAGCTATTGGTTAGCATATTTTCTGATCATCATGAATGTGTAACGTTGTTTAGTATTAGTTGTGGAGATATAAATAAATAGAGTATTTAGGGAGGCATTGTTATTCTGTTGCAGGGTTGAATCGCCAAATACAAGTGAGACATAAACTGGAGCTGCTAGGTACGAGGCAATCTGTCCTTTGTGTATACCTAGAAAGAAATTGAATCAGCGGACTCCAGGAGACCCTCTTGTGTAGAAGTGTGAGCAGTGTCTACAGCAAATGACTTTCTGTCAACGGACTACCAGATAAGCCCTAGTGTTTAGGGGCTATTGACAAGTTGTTCTAAAATATTCTCCCAACTCTGAATAAACATTTTGGGTGACATGATGAGACCATCAGTCCCTCTAATAGTGACATATCTTCATACATTATAATTGCAGCAGGGGATACATTCCTAGGAACATTTTATTACTGATATTTGTGGACAAGAATTCCTCCTTAGTTATTTAAACGTGTACATAACCACATTTTTTTTTTAACTATTCCTGTGTCAGAAAATTTGAGACACAGGAAAATAAAAATTGTAATATAATTCTATAAGTTAACCTCTGACTTACGTTAGTTCTTTATATATATATATATATATATATATATATATATATATATATATATATATATATATATATATATATATATATATATATATATATATATATATATATATATATATATATATATATAGTTATAGTTGTGTTTTAGTCATTAACACATCATTACACCTACATTACCCTAGACACTTGCCATTTAACTTAATATCAAAGTTAAAATAATACACAGAGTGAGATCTACATGTGGTAGCACATAAGTACCCTGAGAATACATCATCATCATCAACTATTAGACTCAGGGGCTTATACAGCTTGACCTCACTCTGTTGACACTTACATATTAACACCATAACAATCTAATCCACCACAACTTACAACGAACGAATTCCGGCAGAGGTGGTAGACCCATTGTCTCCCCTTTCCATCATCGACTGATCTCATTACGGCGATTATTATGATCGCTGCCGAGATAATTACAGTTGATCGGGACCCGGTCTGCTCGCTAGCCTGCCTCAAAGAGAAAGCAGTTAAATGTTACCCGCCATAAACTGCTTGCTAAATTATAAGAAAGACAAAGGTTTGAGTATAGGAGGGCTCGATTCCTGCAGGAGTGGGTGACTAAGACGAGAAGACGAAAATAAAGACAAAGGGAAAGATATACGAAATCGATAACATAACCTCTGTCACAGACGTCCCCGCTTAAGATATGGAACCATTCCATGTCCACGTTATGGAAATAGATTTCCTATATCAGTGGTGTCTGGGTGACTGTCATCTTCCCTCTCATCTTCCTCCTCCATCTCTGACCAATTCCTACTCATGAAGTCTGCTCCCACGTTTTCTCTTCCTCTGGAATGTCTTCCGTGCGCGCTTGCAAGAGTGTCGCCGTGTTTGACCTCGTTGAAAGATTTCGTGTGTGTGCAGTAGAATTTCCCTGCCACTATCGTCATCTTCGTCAATTTTGGCGATCGCCAGGAGATGTTCGGAGGTTGGCACTGGTCTTTCCAAGTATTTCTTTATCAGATTTACATGGTAGACCTTCTCCTTTCCTTTAAGAGAGATCTGGTAGTTAGCCTTAGAAATCTTTTTAAGGACGGTAAACGGCCCTTGCCATCCGATGCGTAGTTTGTTGCTTCCGGTTGGCAGTAACAACAAAACTTTCTCCCCTGGTTGTAGTTCTCTCTCTTTCGCGACTTTCCTGTATCGGTTAGCGTGCTCTGCGCGTGCTCGCTTAAAGTTGTTCATCCTAGTTTCAACCTTTCCTTTAAATCCGACACATATTTACTGGCTGAGACGACGTCTCATCAGCCTTCTGGTCTGTCAGTGACTGAAGTAAGGCTTCAAACGGCCCCTTAATAGGTCTGCCGAATAAAAGCGTGGCTGGGGGAAATCCTGTGGAAGGATTTGGGGCTTCCCTGTAAGCAAATAAAGCTGCAGGTATACAAAGATCCCAACCTTCAGGTTTCAGTTGTCCCAGTTTACTTAACATCATGTGGAGGTTTCCGTTGACACGTTCTACTAACCCATTTCCGACCGGATTATAAGGCTTTATGTAGATGTGCTGGTTCCTCAAGATCTTAACGATCTCATCCATTAACAGGTTTCGGTATGGAGATCCGTTATCCGTCAACACTTGTTGAGGGAATCCCAACCGAGTAAAAATCTGCACGAGGGCTTCTGCGACATACTTGGCATCCGCGCATGTAAGCGGTATAGCTTCTGCCCATAAAGTGCATGTGTCGACTAAGGTCAGGTCGAACCTGTTCCTTCTTTTAGTCCGTTCCAAGGGTCCTGAAATGTCGATCACTACCCGTTCAAATGGCGTTCCCATTATTGGCATTTCACCCAGGGAAACTGGGGGTGTACGTTGCTTGGGTGGCACACGTTGGCACTGGGCACATGATTTCCCATACCTGATGATATCAGAGTTCATTCCTGGCCACCAATAATGAGTCGATATCCGTTGGTTTGTGGCGTTCTGTCCCATATGTCCCCTGAAGGGAAGAGAGTGCCCCATTTCTAGGATTTGGCTTCTGTACTGTTTCGGTACTAGGAGCTGATTGTAACCTTAGTCAGGCTTGCCCGTTCTGCGATAAAGTACGCCATCCTTAGAAAAAATGTCCCCGTGCTGTCTAGGGTCCTTAGTCATGGGCAGTTTCCTAAAGCAGGGTGCCAAGGTAGGGTCCTTTTGTTGCGCCTCTTTAAGTTCCTTAGGTAATAAATTTGGCGCAGGCTCCCGTTCCTTCTTGGTGTGCCTTCTTGTAGTTACTGCTGCCACAATTGGCTCTTCCGGTTTCCCAATAGACATATATCTACCGCCAAGTATGACTGGGTAGATCGGGTCATCCATAACAGCCGCTCTGATCACACCTCTGACAAAGTCAGAGTGTATCTCCACCAAAGCGATGGGAAGCACTGTAGGTGCATCACTCTTGGAAATTCCACAAAATTGGACGGTTTCTCCTGTCTCTTGACCGGGTTTGACCAGGTGCCTAGCGACAATGCAATCATAAGAAAGCCACGTGTCAAATAAACAAAAAGTTGAAGAACCGTTCAAAATAACAGTACCTCGCGTTGAGGGTTTATCCCCAACAGATTGAGAATCACTGACATTAATTCCACCTTGCGATACTGTTAGCAAGCATTCGATGCGTTTAGGCTCCGCGTGCTCGCTCTGATCATTTGTCCCGTGCTCAGGGGTTTTCCCTTTTCCACCTTGTCCTTTCTGACCGCGCTGCCATGTAGGACGGTCGGGTTGATCAGACTGCTTGTTATTGTTGGGGTACTTGTTTTTGTAGACCTTAGACTTTTCGGGAGGGGGGTTTTGAGGTCCAGTTTCTCTGTGGTTACCTTGGTGAGAAGCATGAGAAGATTGGTCTAGATTATTCTTTCGAAAAGGCTCTTCTGTCGGTTTATGATTTGTGGCCGGCAGTTCGGCCAGCGCATTATGATATCGCTCAGACTTTTTCCAAAATGTCTTCAAGCTTTTCTGCCCCTTGCTCAGCTAGAAATCTCCGGGTGTCAGCAGACAAAGTGTTCCTTATCTGTTCGCATATAACGAACTCCTCAAGACCTTCATAGGTAGAGGCGAGCTGAGAAAGCTCAAGGCACTTTGTCAAGTATCCCTTCAAACGAGACGAGAACTGCTGAAAAGATTCAGAGTTCTCCTTTCTGCTGTTGCGGAAGAGTTGCACAAATTTGCGAGCGTTCATTTCAAAACGCTCAAGCAAAGCTTTCTTCAACAAGTCGTAATTGTCTTGGTGGCTACTTTCCAGTTTAGAGTACACATCATAAGCAGACCCTTTTAGGGCCTGGGAAAGTTTCATACACCAACGCGACCTCTCTAAACCGTACAGAATTGCAATTTTCTCAAATTTTTCTAGCCATGTGTCAATCTTCTCATTAGGACAAGGGAAAGATTCTAGAGTGAAAGACATAGCGTTGAGTTAAAGAGATTGAGTATTAGAAGGATCACTTAAGGAAGAATGAGGAGAAGACTCTCCATTGCTCGAGGTAGATGCAGCACCACGGCTTTGGACTTCTAGAGCTTTAAGCGCCAACTCGTGCTGTCTCTCCTTCTCTCTTTCTTCATGCTGTCTCTCCTTCTCTCTTTCCTCATACTGTCTCTCCTTCTCTCTTTCGTTCGCCCTGCGAATTTCCATTTCCTCATCCATCTTCTTTTGCTCTTTAGCTTCGGCTGCTTTCCTCTCCGCATCATATCTCCCAAGTTCATCCCTGACAAAAGCCTTCGCTTCCTCTCCTTGTAAACCTTCTTCTCTCGCTTCGTCCCTGAGGATCTGCCTAAGTTTCGCCCTCTCTGCCATTGCAAATAGGTGAGTGCGACTAGTCGAGAAAGAAATAAGAAAAAAAGGATACACTTGTTCTCTACCACTTACGAGAAAATGCCAACCAAAGATGATATATTTTAACTGGGATACCTCCTTCTAAATAGTAGTATCTAACTATCGCTGCTATTAATCGGCACTAAAAGCTCTAACTGCAAGCGACTATGCCAAATAAATGGTACTTAAGATTAATCACTAAGAAAATTAAGTTGCTACAGTGGAAACAAAACAATTATTGCAAAAATTTTAAGGAGAAAAAAATTCCCTTAATATTATAAATCCACTACAAGTTCTTCCCTGAAGTCAGTTAGTGAAAGGGAGGCAATTAACAGGACAAAAATATAAGTCCGAACGCGCTCCTTAACTTAGTTCAAACACCTTCTGCTCCAGAACCCAGTGAATGTTATACACTAACAAAATCTATTACCAGCGGCTTTGTATTACAAAATCAATACATAACATATTCTGACAAAGATCACCCTGTAATCAATTGTATAACTCTAATAATGCTGTGGAAAAACAATAGATATTATGTGTGTGGCCAGCAAGTCAATATCAGATCGTTTGTCTAGAGGATATTATTTTTTTTAAATACCAAAACCCACGAGACAATCACACTCTCTCTCTAACTAGTCTATAAAGATTACAGATCAAAAATGCCGGTAAACGAGAAATTTCTTGTCGCTCTACTCAGGATTAGAATTCAATTCCCGGAAAAACGAGCCCCCATTTTGTCGTATATTTTCGATAGGGTAATTAAGACCACTTTTGGTCCCTCCTGAATAGGACTAGAACAGGTGATATCTCAGTGGAAGATAAGGTAAAGAAATAGAATTTCACAAGTGAAATGGTGAAAGGTAAAATCTGTCCCTGGATTTGATAAATAATCAAACCAGCCTATCGATTACGACTGAGAGTTTGGATCGGACAGTTTCCTATAAATATATATATTGATATATTTAACCACTCACATATATACACACAGATAAGTGACGACAATTAGACGCACATACGTGAAAACTATATCTAACGAAATAAGGATCTTTTTTTGAACAAGCTGACCGCCACACATGAATAAAGTTATGTAAATTTTTATTTATCATAAAAAGAAACTTACATCAACAATATTGAATATCAAATCAAATACAATAAACATAGGTTAAGAGTCAATTAAAGAGATAGACTCATAGGTGAAATTCTTTCCCCCCTCTGTTGCCAAGATCCCGTTATAAGAGAAGTTATAGCCCAAAGAGTCACAGATTTATACGCTAAGGTCCAAGGTTGTCCCTCTCTCAGTAAAAGAACAGAGTTTATATATATATATTAATCTATCCTAAGAGGAAACCAGCATTAGCAAAAACTTGCATACAAGAGAAAATACAAAGTTATTACATGGGTTAAATCATAAACGAATTATTCATCCCTGTTATTCTCTCGCTCTGACAGCTGTGCTCATAGACAACATGCACACTCTTACCTAATCGTTGTTTTTCATAACATCTGGAACAAATTGTTCAGTCACTCACAGACCATCAAAGTTTGAGTTTACTGGCGAGTCAAACCCCAGTTTCTCCAAAAGACTAATTAATCAAAATGTTGGGAAACGTTTGTCTCACTGTTGTAATAGGAGGCTGATGAAGGTCACTTCAATCTTTGTCCAGTTAGGAAAGTACTTATGATATCTAATGTTCACAGGGTACAATAGCTTGGAACTTCACTCGTTAAGGTGAATGCCATGTACATAAATTGATTTAGGATAAATCTCCTTCACCACACAATGGTTGTTCTATGGGAAGTGTCAAATGTTATTTCAGTCGCCACCACAGGCGAAGTATATATGAACTTGAGAAAGAAATCTGGATATTCTGTAAGTCCAGTTACCATTTATTCTTAATATTTACTTTTGGGCCAGTACTCTGTCGTTCTTCTGGGTGTAAAACACTAGGCCAGACAGGTCACTTGCAAAACCCGGTAATTATATTCAGAATGTTCTTTAGGTAATGTTCTTCTCAGTTACATAGGTACTGAAAGCCGCTGGTAAGATTTAGGGTTTATGACCCAAATACTGTATAGGGAAGAAAGAAACACACAAATACTCAACCCTAATAGTATATCTAATCCTACGCGTAAATAATATTACTTCGTTATTCCACTTAACTAGAAACCATAAGCTTAGAGCTAGTCTCGTCGTTAAAACTCCCGTGAAATAAATTCTAGTCATTTAAAAAAAATCAATCATCATGAATTAGAAATACATATAAATATATTTCGTCACTACTCATGAGTCATCAGTGCATTTACTTAGTTAGTCAAACTATTCTCTTGCTGCTTACTAGCAGTTTAATCAAATTTATTAATAGCCGAATGAGTTTAGCTAGAAATTATAATTTATTCTGCTTCCCACTGTAACGCAGTAACTTAGAGAAAATATAACTGACTTTCATTTAATCACTGTGCACAAAAGAAACTAGTGAAATAAAATAAGCGATCACCATTTAAATCACTCAATCACTACTATACACACACACACACACACACACACACACACATATATATATATATATATATATATATATATATATATATATATATATATATATATATATATATATATATATATATATATTTACCTCACGCAGAAACTACTAAAGACTATTTTCTCCAATGCAAACTGAGATTTTACTTAATAAAGTAATCTAGAAACGTCGCTAGATATGTCTAGAGAGACTGCGGAGTTCTGGAATGAATTTAGTTTAACCAGCTCTGGTATAAATATCTCTCTGATGAAAGGAAAAATGGTTACGTCTAAAACCCCGAGACAGACTCAAATTCCAGATGTTTACACCTAGGGAAAATCTCCATATTCCTTACACTCGTTCTGCGCATCAAACAAATTTCTTCGCCCTCATGCCGAACCAGATTCACTCTGTTGCGTACGGACTCATTTGAGAACCGACGTAACGTAAAAGACCAGACCCCGTGCGAAGATTTCCTCGACTTACAGGATCACACGAATACTGTTTGCAGACTATGGCCATAAACGTAATACACGCGAACTCGTCTTAGATCTAAGATTCCCTGATGTTAGCACCTACGTTTAGTTCTACGTTCCAATTATGTGAAACACGCGAAATCAAAGATCCAGATAAAATAGAATCTACATATATTATCGCCTCCTCTCGCCATCTGCAGAGTTGGTCGTAAAAGAATTAATAGCGAGAGTCTATGATGTGGCGGTTCGCATGTTGTAACTTAACTTACAGCGAACAAATTCCGGCAGAGGTGGTAGACCCATTGTCTCCCCTTTTCATCACCGACTGATCTCATTACGGTGATTATTATGATCGCTTCCGAGATAATTACAGTTGAGCGGGACCCGGTCTGCTCGCTAGCCTGCCTCAAAGAGAAAGCAATTAAATGCTACCCGCCATAATCTGCTTGCTAAATTATAAGATGTTGTTGTTGTTGATTTCGTCTACTATGTTGCTGTAATACCCTGTTCAACCTGAAAGTTGGTTATAATTGGGGTATATAGGGTGTTTACTATCTTCGGTGCTAGCCTGTTGTTAGTCCTGAAAAGGACTGGTCCTAAAAAGGACCACTAGCTGCCTGTCAGGATACCTCTTTGCTCTTGTCCATTCGGGGTGTCGTGGCGTGTTAATGGTGTACATTTGTTGTTTTCCTATCTGGCTTGTTAGGTTTTGTGAGTTTTTGCCCTCCTCGTTTCTGCTTCTTGTGTCTTCCTTTTCTCCTGTATCTGGGAAAGCGCTTTTTCTATCATTGTTGGGAGTAGCTCTTCCCACGTTTCCTCGATGACTTCTTCGTTTGATTGGTCGTTCGTTTTAGTGTCTTTTGTGTTTGATGTAATTTCTTCAATGGTCATTCTTTCTGCCTCTATTCTTTTCAGTAGTTGTTCGTTTCCATCTTTCAGTTCTATCAGTTTCCTTACATCTTCTTCTACATGTTGCTGAATTCTTTTCATGTCTTGGTGTATTATTTTCATGTCGTTTATGAATTGTTAATGTTTCGCGCTTTCCGAGCTGTCATGTATTTCTTCACATCTGTCAGTTGAGGTTCTGTTTTTGTGTGGCTGGCGGTTTTCTCTCTCCTTTCGCAGTTGTTGTTTCAAATCTCTCACTTCAGTCGTGAGCCGTCTGACTTGTTCCGTTAGGCTGTCTTGGCGCCTATCACCTAGAGTACTTGCCTTCAGTGTGTTTTTTGCCTCTTGGTACGATACTCCCTTTCCAATGGCAACTGTAATTATTTGCCTTGTTTGTTGGTATTCGGGACATCCTCGGTATCGTGCTCCGTGCTTTCCGAGGCAGTTGGTACATTTTCTATTGTTATTTGGTGCTTTGTAGTCTTGGTCTTTTTTGGCCTTTGGGCAGTCTTTGTATTCGTGGCTGCCCGCACAGTATCTACAGACCGTCTCTTTTCTGCACGTTTTCCTTGTGTGAGAAAATCCCTGGCACTTTGAACATTGTATCACTGGCGGGATGAAGGCATGTGCTCTTCGAGGTCTATTCTGGATAGTGATGTTTTCTGGGACTGTTTTCCCCTGTAGAGTCACTATTATCAGTCTGGTGTCTTCTTTGTTCCAGGATTTAAGCCTTTCTGCGTGTGTGAATCTGTACCGAGGGTTTTCGGCCTGGATGTAGCTGAGGGCCTCTGTGTCTGACAAGCTGGTGTCTATCCCTTTGATGACTACTCTCTTGGTTTCAGTGTAGATTTCTGCTTGGATTTTGATCCGGTGTGGTAGCTGAAATTCTTTAGGCCCGGATGCCAGAGCAGTCATCAGCGATTTAGTTTTTTCTGTATCATTCAGGGCAAGTGTCACTCCCTGTTGGTGCCTTCTGATACTAATTATGCCTCTTTTGCCTACTACTTTCTCCAGGACATTGATTACTTTGTCGTCCGGGAGTGCCCTGAGTGTGGCTTCTCCTTCGGACAACTGCGTAATTTTTATTTTGCGCTCTTGATCCTGTTCTTTGTGAATACTTTTTCTTAGTTCGCCTGGGCGGTATCTCCCATCTGCTACCACTGGTTGAGTATTTGTCTTTGGGCTCGGTGCCCTGTCCTCTTCTGTCTGCTCGTGATTTTGCTTCTCTTGTTCACCTCGGAGGACTTGGCTGTTCTTTGTAGGATTCTGGCCTATCTCGATGTCTGACACTGGAGCCGCCTCAAATAGTGCTTCTTTCATCTCGGCATCATGTGGTGGTGTCAACGGTGTTTTGTGCAGCTTCTCTGTGGTAGACAGGGCTTCAGCTGACGATTTGGGTACTTGTGGTGGTGGTCCCTGGGTTTTAGGCCCCTGTCTTCTTTGTTCTCTTCTTTCCAACATCTGTTTTATTGGTTCTAACGCTTTCATCTGGTCTTCTTCTTCTGACATCTGTTCTATCTGCTCTAATGCGCTCACCATGTAGTCATATTCTGGGTCTTCATCATCAAGTTCAGAACTGCTTGCATCTGCTTTCTGCTCTTCCTCGCAAGGAGTCTGGTCATTCGGGCTCTCAACCGGGTCGATACACGTTGCAGCTAGCTCCGTCATCGTATCAAGAGTTGGAGAAATTTCGGTCCCCGCACGAGTACTTGGGGCAGTTTTGCTCTCTGGCTGTCTTTCTTTGTTGATTGTGTTATTCCCCTGGCTGTTCTGGTATAGGAGGGCTCGATTCCTACAGGAGTGGGTGACGAAGACGAGAAGACGAAAATAAAGACAAAGGGAAAGATATACGAAATCGATAACATAACCTCTGTCACATCTAACAAAGGCAGTAGTCAAGGTTTCTGACATCGTGTTCGCCCTCAGACTTCTACATTAATGATTCTAATAAAGGCAGTAGTCAGCTCAATGTTCCTGACATCTGCAAACAGTTTTTCGTGGAGTGAGGTAGGTTGTTGTCATATGCTACTCCGTTCATTGCCTGTAGGTTGGGCAGGACTGCAGCAGGTGTTCGGCTGTCATAGGGCTGGTACCGCAGATGCAGAGATCTGTTGCACCAATTTAGTACTTGTAGTATAGATGGTATCTCAATCTGTTATGTCCAGTACGCAGCCGAAAAATGGTGACCTGTTCTCTCCTAGATAGCTGATGAAATGCATCATTTTTAAAATGGCCTGGGTGCTCTTTCCCATTTGGACTTGAATGTAGCTTTTTGCCATTTCGTAAGTTGTCTCTACGGTATATCATTTTGTTGTAAGGCTCCTCCTCCTTAGCACGTTTTGTCTGCCCCCTCATTTCCTGATATGTTGCAATGGGCTGGTATCCACTGGATTGTGCACTTGTTGAAGCATTTGGCCAGTCTCGAGAGAGAGTTTATCAGATCACACAATTATACTTACTTACTTAGTCGTTCCTTTTCTACCGTGAGGTGTAGAGGTTTGTAAGAGAGAGCGCCATACTATTATATCGGCTGTCTTCCTCCTGGCTTGGTTCCATTCTAGTCCTCGGTCCTTTAAAGATTGTCTAATGTTGTCCTCCCAGCGCACTTTGGGTCGTCCTGGAGGTCTGGATCCCTGGCTCTTAGTTTCCCATGCTTGCCGTGGTAGCCGATCGTCTCCCATTCTGCAGACATGGCCAAACCATCTCAGTTGGGACTGTTCTACTTGGGTCTGCAGGGATTGCGTTTTTAGGCCCTTTAGGCCATGGTCTGGTTGCGGACCTTGTCTCTTCTTGTTACTTCAACCTCCTTCCTCAGATACCTCATTTCTGAGTTTTGGATCTGGTTTTTGTGGGTTGTAGTCATTGCCCATGACTCGCATCCATACGTCAAGACTGGGACATAGGTGGAGAGGTATACAGCCATACACAATTATTCTTCTTCTTCTTCCGTCCTTAGCCAACGACCGGCAAAGCAGTCAGCAGTGGCCATTACGCCTAGTGGCGTCTTAAGGGCAACAGCGAATAGATTTTCTTTGCCGTTGTTCCCATCACGCCTAATGGCGTCTTTAGGGCAACGACAAATCAATCCGTTTGTTGTTGTTTCCGTAATCAAAGTGACTGGCAAACGGGTGATCAGCCCGTTGGGATACACAATTATACGCCAGCCCAAAATCCCTTGCATAGTTGGATATACTCCCTAATATAATCGACGGACCTTGAGTGTAGACTGAACGAGGCACCATATATCCAAAGTATAACCTACATGGGATTGAACCGGGTATCCCATGCATGAGAAACATCTATTTCTAATACATGATTAAAAGCAAACAAACAAACAACAGCGTGCCTCGCCAAAACGAGGCAATACACATACTTTAAATAGTTATGCAATCATGAAGAACCAGGAAAGCGGGAAAGAGAAGCTACATAATGAATAATTACAAAGTGTTACCTGCACAAGATCTGGTCTCATCACTGAGACATTATTCACATTTCGTGTTCGTGTGTTTTGTTTCCTGGTGAAGACATATTTGGTCATAATTTTGGCTATCCGTAGAACTATTTATTATGAAATAAACTTGACGCACTACGTTGTGTATCCATACAACAAATGAACCAATCAAACTTAGGCAACAAGACGACTACAGTAAATCCTGCGTTCTTGTCTACAAATATAACACATAGTACAAAATAACTATAGGATCCCCTCTTACAGCTCAACAAGGTAATGAGTGTTTTTCACTGTTACCGTGGACTAAAAAAACATAGGACAGACAGAGTTCAAAGTCCAGTCTTATTACGCTAGACACAATAAACAAAATAAACTTGACGAACTTGACAGGTATTATTAAGACGATGACCTGTGAACGAACCCAGTGTTAAGTTCATTATTTTCGTGTGCGCTCCTTTCGGAGCATGCAGCCATCATTGCAGCTGGTGCCCTAGCAGGAAAACTGTTTCTGTGGCAATTTGTTTTATATGATGAGGTTGCCAGACCCCTGTGCACAACCCCCTTTATATTAGTTGCCATATACGACATGCCTGATGGTGTAGTCGTCATTTTCTTTCTTTGACTCTTCAGAAATTCCCAGAACTACACGGGTATGGTAAAGGTTGTCCCATAACTGATACTGCCGTAGGGAACATGTGACGGTACTGCCTTCCCTGCTTTGCAGTAGTGGTCCAACAGTGGCCAAAACTCAAGAGTATCTAATATGGGCTTCAAAGGTGTCTATCTTCGCACATGACTACATTTGGCAGATATGCAGATAGAAGGTTAATGACGATTCTACCACAAAGGACTTTTCACAAGATATTCAGATAAGCGAAAACAATGCTGCGTCTGGCTCAGCACGTTAATTCTAAAATCTGCCGACTACTTTTGTGAAGGATTAAGCAATGGTTTGTGTTAGCTCGTTTAAGCCCCCACCTCTGATTAACTCAGGGGAATTCTTATTATTCTGGTACCGTATAGCTAAGTTTAGAGTGTGTGTAGTAAATTGACTGAGACAAACATGCAGTAACTTTAAAATGATTAAACCAAAGTTAAATTTGATTTGTAAAATTATAAATAACAAAATTTAATAATCACTTAAGTTTTAACAGTTTGAAAATAAATTAATAGTTTAGAAGAAAAGTTTCATCATTGATGGATAATAGAGACGATGAAAAAAAAATTCGCTTTGGCAGCTTATACATGGAACTTAGCTGCCAATGACGGTTCTGCTCATTCTGATGAGTTGGTTCTTTTTACACTGCTCCCGCTCGTCGCTGGTCAAGGTTGTCGGGTGTAGCTCGTTTCACAGAAATGTCAAGGAGAGTACAAAGTTGGTCCTTCGTCTTAAAGCTCAGGCCACTGTTCCTTCTTGATCCAGAGATAGTACTTGCTGCTGGTACCACCAGTAACTATGCTAAAGAATATAAACTAAACGCTCTTCTGAGTATTGCGTTTTCCAACCCATGGTTATGGATCCCTGTCTTCCCATTCCACCATCTCATTTAACTCAGAATTTACCCTCGATGAGAATTAAATTTAATCCCTCGGGATAAAACTTTCTTTACATTTAAATTGAAAAGCTTTTACAGTTACTTTTACATTTAAATGAAAGGTTTAATAGTACAAATAGAATATGTTTACATTTACATTTCCACTGATTGAAAAGTGTTCACAATATAAAGTGAATATGTTTTAATTTATTAAAAAGTTTGAAACTTCCATTAATTGTAAAATGAATATGTTAATGTAGACATTTACACTGGTTTGAAATTGTAAGTATTATAATTAGAATGTACATAATTTCTTCATCTTTTCATCCCTGCTCCATATGGAACCTGTGACTACTTTATGCTTTTAGTTCTCTTTAAGAAACTAGCAATAAAGCAATCAACTGCCAGTGCAGTGACGGTTCATGAATCATCATTCTATACGCTGAGGTAGCCAGCCTCAAATGACGGGGACATCCACTAGCGACTGTCATATATTAAAATTCACATGGTAATTGTGACATATATATGTAAATATAGCCTCATTAATCCTCAGTTATCCGACCACCTTTGCTTCCACATTTAGTGTTTATAATTTGCTACGCAAAAACCACGCAATTTCTGACTGTCTGATTGTTGAGGCAGGAGATTGGTTGTTGCTGCAATTGCTGCAGGCTGGCTTCTTCTGTTAACACTTGCTAAGATCTGGCCATGTTTTATATTGCTTCAATTTATTCATTTATTGTATCGTGCTGTTGTTAGTAAGTTACGCGAAGGTGGGATGAACATTTGTCAACATCATAATATTTCAATTCCCAACGTTCATAGACTTGATAAGTCGTTCCTTGAGTCCACACAATTTAATACATTGATTCCATACATAAACAGTTCACACATGGTCATCATGAAGAAAATATATATTAAGTTCAGTTCGTACTTCGTATATAATTTATCTGCAAATCAGTCCTTGTCAAATAGCATGAATTCTTATAGGCAGAACGTCGTAACTATATGTACGCGCAGTTGGTGGTTCCAACGGCCGACAGTGAGATTACGCGTCTGGCAAATTACTAAACCTAAACGTTAATACGGGGACTATTACATTAACAGGTTCAGTCACCCTGGAAACGTAAGAATACAAGGACACACCATTATAGAACTAGGGACCACGTCTTCTCAGTTCGACGGTCATACAAGAAAGGGTCCGGTAACCTAGTCACCCAGCGTGACCTTACCGACGCTCCCACGTCATAATCGATCGTGTGTATCGCGTTCAATAAACTAACAATTATTTACATTATATTAAATGTGGTCACTCCTAAGGCTGCACGCTGCTAACCTCTAGCAGACGATGCTAATAAAACCACCGTAGCAATTCCCTGTACACTGGGGGGAAAAAATCGATAGATTTTTTTTTTTTTCATAACCTATCTGAATGAATCATTCCGAAAAAATTTAACAAAAATGCGACATATGGCCTACGATGTTCTGACTAGAACAGTGTCGTGGTCATGTCGACTAACTAACAGTCATATAATCTACTAACGGTCATGTTATACAGAATTGTTATACACAAATGTTATATTAACTAAAAGAAAATGTGTAATGTTGATATATATATATTACTCAATTAATTTTAAAGTCTATCGAAATGAAATGCCACGTCAAGACTAATCTAACTAATTAAAATTAAACTAATTAATTATACTAAGTGTGTATTAAGAATCAAGTTGTTGAAAATCTAATGCAAGAAAATGAAAGACGATGTTATGAGAAAAGACAAGAGAGAAAAAATCAAATGAGAGGTAAAGTAGAGAAAGAAAATAATGTATAAATTTAAGTTAGTTATGTGTGTTTGACCATAATCATATGTGTTAAGTGGGTAATACCTATCTAACTTAACTAACTAAATAAGAAACTAATATGTAATATAATTATGTAATTCATTATTATATATAAGAATATTACTTAGAATTATGTGAGATTCTTTTCTTTTATTCATTTTTTTTTCATGTTTCATTTTTTTCTTCAATTTCTTTTCATCTTTTTCTCACATTTCATTTTAATTTCCATTAATTCAACAGCTAAGTTAAAATTAATTAACATTGGATGTGACGATCCATCCGTAGTCTTGATCCTTGTGAATTTCCATTAGAGAAGACTGTTTAAGTGTTCTGATTCAGAATAAATATAGATATTCTTAACGTCCAAGAATTCCTATCACAAACTGCAATTAGTTCGAAATGTCATCAAGTATTATTTTCAACGTTGTTTCAACCAGTTTTATCCGGAACGGACACTAACCAAAGTCCCGGCGTAAAATACGAATACATTGTCTTTTGATTTAGTTCATTTCATATGTCTGTAGTACGCAGATACTGGTTTTATAGTCAATTGTTCATTTCCATGTCGAAATGTACCGTTAGTACTATGTCGCTTGGGTAAGTTTCTGCGAAGAGTATCATTATTTATGAATCGACATCAGAAGGATTTCTAGAGAGAGAGAGTATCTGCCAGGATGTTCTCTGATCCTTTAATGTATTCGATAGAAAAGTCAAAAGGCTGAAGTAGAATGGCGTATCTTGTCAGCTTCGGGCTCTTGTGATTAGCACGACGTAGTGATGCCACCGCTTTTTGGTCCGTCTGTACCACAAAGGGTGCGCCTAATAGGAATTTTTCGAGCTTTGTGATCGCCCAAATGACGGATAATAACTCTCTATCAACTGTTGAGTACTTGATTTCTGGTGGCTTAAGTTTCCGTGAGACGTACAGTGTGGGATGGAGGACGTCGTCATGATATTGGAGCAAACATGCGCCAATTCCGTAATTACTCGCATCTGTACGGAGTATAACCTTTTTGGAAGCATCAGGTAGTCTCAAAATAGGTGGGTGTGAAAAAATATCAATTATTTGATGGAATATTCTATCACATTCACCAGTCCATGTCACCTTCACTGGCATGTCCTTTTTTAACAGTGATGATAAGACAGCCGTGATAGATGACAGGTTAGGTACGAATCTACTGTAATATTGGACTAGTCCTAACAAGCTTCTAACCTGTTTCTTCGTTTGAGGAACGGATACGTTTAAAATTTTAGAAACCGTACTAGGAAGTGTTTGGATATATCCCGCTCCAATGATATGTCCCAAGAAAGTTATTTCATGAAACGCTACTTGTAATTTAGTAGGTTTAGCAGTTAAATTATTCTTTCTTAATGTGTCCAAAACATATTTGAGTCCCAAAAAATGTTCCTCAAATGACGAACTAAATAAGCAAATGTCATCAATGTATGTGATGATGTCTGATCTATCTGACAAAATGTGTCGCATCATGCGAATAAAGGTAGCTGGAGCGTTAACAAGCCCAAAAGGCATCACATTCCACTGGTATAGACTTTGCGGAGTGGAAAACGCTGTGTAGTATTTAGCTTTTTCGGTTAGTGGTATCTGCCAATAACCTTTAGTTAAGTCTATCTTAGTGAATATAGTTGCGGTAGATAGACGTGGCAGTAAGTCGTCGAGAAGTGGATGTGGTTCGCTATCAACTACAGTTTGTGCATTTAATTTTCTATAGTCGACGCATAGTCTAATGTTATTGTCCTTCTTTCGGACAATAACTAATGGAGAAGAAAAGAAGATTCTTCTTCCTGGATAACAGAAAGATTAGAATAGTGACATGTAGGTACAAAAGTGTCATCTAGTTCATGAAAAATAGCTTGTAGATGTTCAGGACGAGTATGAGACTGTTTGAGCATATTTATGTGAAATATTTTGTGATGTCCCTTAATGTCCAGGACATAATCAACATCAGAAATCTTATCGATAACCTGGTATGGACCATTCCATGAGATAAGTAGTTTATTATCGTTATGTGGCAATAACACATAAGCTTGATCTCCTGGAAATAATTGACGTAATCGTCTAGTATTGTTTTGGAAAATTCTAGCTTTCGCTTTAGCAGCCTCAGATGAAGCTGTTGCTGTTTGGCAAGCATCAATAATGTTATTCCGGAGATTAATTACGTACTCATAGGATGACTGGGTATCCTGAGTCATCTCGGAGTCAATCAATAAATCCTTTATTAGTCCCATCGGACCTCTTGGTGTAGCGCCAAAGACCAATTGAAATGGAGAGAAGCCAGTTTGTTCGTGTGGCACTTCTCGATAGGCGAACAACACAGCTGGGAGTACTCTGTCCCAGTCCTGTGGATGGTTAACTGTAACTTTATGTAACATTTGTTTGAGTGTGCGGTTAAGTCTTTCTACAGCACCATTACTCATTGGGTGATAAATGCTACTGAGATTTCTATCTATATTCCAGGTCTTCATTACTTCTGTCATAGTCTCAGATATAAATTGAGATCCGTGATCTGATAACAGCTTCCTAGGAAAACCTACTCTAGAAAAGATCAGATGTAGTGCATCGGCTACATCTGTGGTAGTGGTGGTTTTCAATGGGATGGCTTCTGGCCATCGTGTGCATAAATCGATGCACGTGAGAACAAATCTATGTCCTCTGGCTGATGGTAAAAGTGGACCAATAATATCTATGGCCATCTTGTCAAAGGGTCTCACAGATATGTCACAAGCCTGAATAGGCGCCGTGTGAAAGGCTCCACGTGCTTTCACTTCCTGGCATATCGTACAGGAGCGTACGTACTGTGAAATATCTCGTGACACTCCTGGCCAGAAAAATGAAGATAATACTCGAGAGCGTGTCCGAGTATATCCCATGTGACCTGCGCACTTAGAATCATATGCGTGTTGAAGTATGTACCGTCTAAAAGCAAAAGGTACCATGACCTGTTGTTTTACCTTAGTCTTATCCATAAAACATCTTAATAATATATCATTCTTAATAATAAACCAATGAGTATTCTTATTGTCTAAAGAAAGATTGTCAACTTTGTTGACCAGAGCAAAAAATTTTTTTAGTGATCTATCTTCCTTCTGTTTTGCAGCAAAGGATGCTCGGTCAATCGAAGAATGAACCTCAATATTTTCATGTTTGTCTGTTTCCTTTTTATCAGTGTCCATAGTCTCTAATAGATTCGTCTGTGCTCTGGTTATCACTGCATTTCCGATGCATAGATTATTTTTTTCCCATTTAATAATCTCTTCTGGTGTGCAATCCTTACTTCCATGTATGCGTCCCACCATAAGGTCTGCAATTGGGTTCCTTAACATGCAAACTTTAACGTTGCCTGTGAAAAAAGGTGTATTAACATGTATACGGGCAGTTGGATAAAATTCTATTGTCCCTCCGAAAGTCATGCATCTGACATGCTCTCCAGTTGCACAATTGGGATGAACAAGTGACTGACGGACTCCGATCGTTGTAGATCCAGAATCTCTTAACACTGAGACGATGGATCCATTAACAATTCCCCTGTTGAAAATCAGTGAGCCTGTTCCGTCATTGACTGCCAGACCGACTTCTGGGAGAATGTGTCCGCAGTTCAGAACCGTCTCTTTTGCCTTCTGAAATAAAAGATTACATTCTGGGCAACTATTTGCCACGTTATAATTTATAGCAAAACATGCAGCAGAAGACTGTATTGCATTATCGTTAGGTGGGACCTGAACTCTAGGGGTTGTATCATTTGTAACTGCTGCCCCAGTATTATGGTTATAATGTGACGATCCACGAGAACGAGATCGATCACGAGAATAATCGTTAGAATTATCTCGTTGTCCCCTGTAGTAACTGTTATCTCGATGTCTCGAGCCACGATTATTACCATTCCAATTGCTGTTATTATTGTGGTTATTTGATCTATTATAATTAGTATTATGTTGATTGTTGTTGTAGCTTGAATGGGGTGAATAATTCCTATTCCTTGATCTACCTCTGTTCAAATCATTGTTATTGTTGAAATTATTATTATTATGTCCTTTGTGAAAATTAACATTGTAATTTCCCTTGAATCTACTTCTGTCTACATTGTGAGTTCTTGGTTTGTTATTGCTATAGTATTCCATATTGGAAGCCACAGGTAGAGGTTCCCTTATCAAAGAGTTAGAAATGTTCGCATTCGGATGCGCAGTGCAGTAATTTAATGAAATTTTTTCTAACTCCTCAATAGTATCTGGTTTACGTTCTTGCAGATAGGCAAAGAACTGTGGGCTGACAGAGGATAACACTTTATCCCTTAGTAACAGATCAACTAACTTGTCATACGATTTGTTGACACCTGCCAGTTCAACCCATCTGTTAAAAGTATTGCGTATGTTAGCAATAAAACCTGTAAAGTCCTTATTATTATCTGGCAAAATACTTTTGAAACGTAATCTACAGGCTTCTTCGTTCAAGTGGAAACGACGTAATAATAAGGTATTAATGGCATCATAGTCTGTGGCTAATGTTGGATCAATATTTTTGTGCTGCACTTGCAAGTTCGCCATCCAGAAATTCCTTGAGCTTGAGTGCCCATGCAGTTTTGTTAAGGTTATTGAATTTGCATATATCCTCAAAGCGTGATAGCCATGTTAATAAATCACCAACGTGTAACTTGAATGGTGGTAGCTTGAAATAATAATTGACCTTATTTTGGTTGGATGAAGAAGTATTCTGCGTATCAGTATTATTTATATTTGCAGCTACTTGAGCTTTTAAGTTTAATTCAGCCATACGCATTTGTATTAACTCCTTTTCTTGTTGCCGTGCAATTTCCTCTCGTCTCATTTTATTCTCTTCCTCCTGTCTAAGTTCTTTTTTTTCTCGTCTAGCAATTTCTCTTTGTCTATTTTCTTTTTTCCTCCTGTTCTGCCAATTCTGCTTTATATTTAGCAAGTTCTGCTTCTGCGAACTGACGAAGTTCCTGTGATTTGAAGCCATAATATTTTCCAATTTTAACAAAATGGTCTAAATTAAGCATCTTGACGTTAATATTGTAAGAAATTATTGATCTGTAATAATCAGCAATAAAATCCAAGTAATTATTATACTTACTCAACGTATGAATACTTACTAAATAATTACAATGTTATTGAACTTTTATTTATAAGTTCCACCAATATATAATATTTTGTAATAATATTATGTGTGCCCACTAATATAAGTCAGAAGTAGTTATGCTATTTATTTATTTAAGATGCCGAATTTATATCACGCATCCAATTTTATCCTCCAATAATTATGAGTATTGTCCCTCCATAATTAGTTTATTTAATTAATTATATGTGCTAAGTCAGAATGTAGTACTGGGAAAATGTACTAATAAACATGCAATATGTCTGTCATTTAAGTCAGACCATAAATTTATATTGAATTATCAATATATAATATATTATTATGCCTTAATCATGAGCTATAAAGTGCATTGCCACTTTCTTGAACCACCACTGCAAATTGGTGCAAAGTCCCTAATCCATCCTTAAATTGCATAAAAATTAATAAAATTCATTTACACTCTGGTTATTGACTAAATTGTAGTATTATTATTATATGATAAATGTATGAGATGAAGACACACAAGACAATTAGTCAACCAAGGATTACAAAACAGTAGTACGATACGACAAGGACATTTTCACAATTAAAAATGAATTTACAAACTAAGTAGAACAAGCGGAAGTACCGTAAGCAAGAAGGAAGGTCACGGATTGACCTGAGGCAAGATTGAACTCAATCTATGACAGAACACAAGAAAAAAAATTGACTGCAAAAAGTAATGACGTCATAGGACTCATGAACGGACATATATTAACAATTCAAATAAATTATAGCAAGATGGAGAAAATACGCAATAGTTACGAACAAATTACAGAAATGAATAAAAATTGGAACTAAATACACTATAATACACTGGTTATTACTAGACTAGACATCTAACATGCAAGGTTAATTAATAGCAGATACGAACGGATGAAATCATCGGAAAGTCGTCGATGGATCCTTCGTTAAGTGCAATTAACTGACGGCCTTATAATGCGATTAAAACCAATTTGGACATCCAGGGAGCCATGGAAATTGGTTTCAATTCTCCTCCCAACCATCCCACGAAGCAGGAACAACACAAATGGTGAAAACAGATATAACATAGATACATGAAAAATAGAATAGACATGCCTGTACAGACGAAATGGACTTAGTACTGTGTTATCTCAATGACAACAGTCACAAAACTAGACTTATCTTTTAACGCGTCGTCCGATGCGATCTTCACCAACGGACTAGACCAGTGTCTAGAACTGCTTGCTCCTCGTTGGCAGATAACGACTTTTCCATCTTTTGGTCTATTGTTATCTTGTATTTTTCATCAAAACTGGAATGCGCTGACTTTGTCCTTTGAGCGTTAGCATGTACGCACGATGTTGTGACGTCAGATTGAACCTTCGTAGTTACGCGTGTCACGTCATATTTATGAAATCACGTGATTCTCTTACAATCGTAAACAGTCCGTGAAAATTTGCGAAAAATTTTTTTTCTTTTCTTTCGATCCCCAAGCAATGGCCTACCAGTTGTTGAGGCAGGAGATTGGTTGTTGCTGCAATTGCTGCAGGCTGGCTTCTTCTGTTAACACTTGCTAAGATCTGGCCATGTTTTATATTGCTTCAATTTATTCATTTATTGTATCGTGCTGTTGTTAGTAAGTTACGCGAAGGTGGGATGAACATTTGTCAACATCATAATATTTCAATTCCCAACGTTCATAGACTTGATAAGTCGTTCCTTGAGTCCACACAATTTAATACATCGATTCCATACATAAACAGTTCACACATGGTCATCATGAAGAAAATATATATTAAGTTCAGTTCGTACTTCGTATATAATTTATCTGCAAATCAGTCCTTGTCAAATAGCATGAATTCTTATAGGCAGAACGTCGTAACTATATGTACGCGCAGTTGGTGGTTCCAACGGCCGACAGTGAGATTACGCGTCTGGCAAAATATAATTAATACGGACTATTAATTCCTTCCAACTTAGGTTTAGTCAATTACTAACCTGGAAACGTTCATCTCTTTCATAGAATCAGTGGACTGACCCATGTCCATATTTACATACAATATAACTGTGTGGCATTCCATGCCCGACACCATAAGAATACAAGGACACGTCTTCTCAGTTCGACGGTCATACAAGAAAGGGTCCGGTAACCTAGTCACCCAGCGTGACCTTACCGACGCTCCCACGTCATAATCGATCGTGTGTATCGCGTTCAATAAACTAACAATTATTTACATTATATTAAATGTGGTCACCCCTAAGGCTGCACGCTGCTAACCTCTAGCAGACGATGCTAATAAAACCACCGTAACACTGATCCATATTTTTAATCCACGCCTCTTTTTGTCTACTTGACCATACCAAACGAGCTCGCGAGCTTGTTTACAAACTTTCGAAACCGTCATTCATTCAGGGGAGCGAATCACGTTTGTTTACCTGAGCTTTATGCGAGCTGATTTGTCAATATTATGATAACTGACATTATCTACGTACAAAACACGTGGAAGGTAACAGCTTTTGAAGTTTCTCTACGAAGGGAGCAAATCCTGTGATGTTTATACATTCAGGGACAAGGTATCTCTTTGATCTCGAGAAACAGGAAATTCGCAGACCGGAGTCCGCTACATAGACGAAGCTTTGTTGTTAGCAGCGGCCGACGGAAGTGACCCAGGAATCTTTGATCGGGGAACTAGTTTCCTGAATGTCCGATATACGCGAATAGTGTGAAAAATAACAGCCTTCTGAGATCAAAATACGATGATCCTATATAAACCGCGTGTGCCTCCAACCATTATCAGTTGTCGCTCAGATTTTTTGGGATAGTCTAGCTCGTTATTCTAGAATCATTGTGAAAGTGCGTTATTAGCATTTCGTGGAGATTGTTTCATTTCTGAGTGTGGCAATAGAAATTAGCATTTTTCGTGATTTAATATGTTACGTTTATCATTATAATTCATTGGGATTTTCTAGGTGTTAAGACTAGCGAATTAAATAACGCATGGCTATTTTTATTCTAGATGTTTCAGTTGTAAGGTAGATTTAATCACCCGCTATCACCCAGAAAGAGATGGTTCAGTTGACTAATCAATACACTAGGCGACTGATAATTGACGGAATACAATTCACTTCTAATTCATTATGTGTGATTAGATAAGTGACTAGTGTAATATCATGTGGCGAAACAAATAGCTAGAAATGACAAGCGACATTTGTTAAAGTGATTAAAGATTAAATTATAATTGACCAGCAAGGATAGGCTAGACATAACGTGCGCCTTGTAACTTAATCAGGGATGACGGAGAGGATGAGAGATGTCTCGTCCTCTTTCCTTGTGTGTGTGTGTATATATATATATATATATATATATATATATATATATATATATATATATATATATATATATATAATTAGCAGTAAGTGTTTCATAATGTTCCTATATCCTCTAGGCAATCTGATCAACGGCAACCAGCGGTTTTTTTATGTGGCTATATCTTGAGCCTTATCTCGATTTTTACTGAGTGGAAGTAAAGTTGTCTTCTGTTGGCTGACGCGTCTCCAAGTTTCAGTTGTGAACAGGACGGGCCACAGAGACGAACGAACATTGTAATAAGTAAAAATAATAACGGGGACTTACCAAATACCCAGATATATTTTTTTGCACTTTATCAGCCCATTGTGGAGAAAATAACAATAACTGTTCTCCTGACTTCTGATCTCATCGAGTTTTTCAATTTGTCCTGCATCTGATTACGGTTATGGGACAGAAGAGCCAAGTCATCAGCAAAATCCAGATCATCCAACTGCTTAGTCAAAGTCCGCTGGATTCCATTTCTGCTGTGTGTTGTTGAGGTTCTCAGAACCCAGTCTATTGCTAATAAAAAAAGAAATGGAGACAAGAGGCATCCCTGTCGCACTCCTGTTCTTATCCCAAGCGGTTCTGTAAGCTGTCCTTCATGACGAACTCTGCATGTCATGTCTTCATATGTTTTCTTTATTAAATTAATGATCTTCAGGGGAACTCCATTGTCAGACCTAACTTATACCGTGCATTTCAGCACATAACAAATATTTAATCTTTGGCTCATTATCTCAAGAGGTACGACCACAGCACAAGATGGTTGACAATAAATAAATTTTAACACCTTTCACAGGTAAATTCCCTTTTATTAAGGACTACACACAGTGGAGCCACACACGGCTATGAATACATATGAAACGCATGTAAATATAAGAATGCCAATGTCACTTGCCTAATAACAACTCAATCTATCAGTTTCCTATCCACTGACATGACTCTATTCAATGAACATTACAATGACTTTCGCTCACCGGCGAGAAACCTGTACTATGATGAAGCAATACTTAATCACCAATAACTCAACTAGAACGGTCTAAGAAAATGCCGCTAAATAATGCACCATCACTCTAGAATTATGCAATAACTCCACAATGCATGAAGAAAATGTCAAATACTACAACTAGATAATCATGGCATTACACTTCCCAGCAAAAATACTGACAGGGAACATAAGGACGACCTATCCCCGTCGCTGGCCAGAAGTAAACTGACTTTTGAGCCTAAATTCATGTCCACTTCCCGTCCACTGTCACCTGACCGGACGGGTTTTTAATTTATATCAATGTTGTCACTTACAGCGTAACCAACCTGATATTTCGGCGAACATATTGCCGTGACATCCATAATGCCTCATCAATTTCCAAAGTGATTCTCTGTCTACACTGTCAAATGCCTTTTCGTAGTCCACAAATCCGATGTATAATGGTGAATTCCATTCCAGACTTTGTTCAACTATTATTCTCAAAGTGGCTATCTGGTCTGTACAGGATCTGTTTTGTCGAAAACCTGCTTGTTCATCTCTCAGTTTCTTGTCTATGGACTTTTTTAATCTCTCAAGGATAATCCTATTTAATACTTTTCCTGGCACTGATAGTAACATTATTCCTCTATAATTTGTGCACTCTTGTAAATTTGTGAACAGACTTGCATAAGTGATAAGCCCACATCCGTAACACTGTGTCTGAAGGGTTCTTATCCGAGAGAGTCACCGCAAAAGTTGCAGATAAGAAGCATAAAAGACCGTAGTGTGTTATTCAAGGACCACCTTTGCAATTAGCTGGATAGTAGCATTGTGGCCACCTGTCTAGGTGATTTAAGTATCTTGGACATCAACACCTGATGTAGTAGCATTGTGGCTACCTGTCTAGGTGATTTAAGTATCTTGGACATCAACACCTGATGTAGTAGCATTGTGGCCACCTGTCTAGGTGATTTAAGTATCTTGGACATCAACACCTGATGTAGTAGCATTGTGGCCACTTGTCTAGGTGATTTAAGTATCTTGGACATCAACACCTGATGTAGTAGCATTGTGGCCACTTGTTTAGGTGATTTAAGTATCTTGGACATCAACACCTGATGTATGATGAGAAGTGTCTACAGTGAAAGGACCTGAATTAGATAAGTACTCATTACTTTGAAGAAACAAGATCCAGAAGTCACCAATTGCCCAAAATGATGAACAAAGCAATGTCTTACACCTTACAATTTTCCAATTTGTGATTTGTATAAATTCGTATCTGCAACCTTAATCAAACTTCTATTTTAATAAATAAATGTACAAGTATATTTTATAAATCGCAGTTGATTGATTTTCTTTAAATTCCAGTTTATGTTTGAAAGTGTGTTATTATGTGGAAATTAAGAGAATTATTTAATATTTAAATTGGTTGGGATAATTAACGAGCTGCATTTCACATCAACTATTACTAGAGACACCCTTGGAGCATAGGATAGGTCTAGTGAGAAAGTGACTGCTTCATAGCTCACTTCTACTGCTAACATCTAGGACTATACAGTTAACTACCTGACTTGTCCTTACCATCCCTACCGCTAGTTCACCAGTTCTCTTCTCCATTTCTGGGAACTATATATATATATATAATTTCTATCTAACCTCCATCTCGCCATAGACCTGTCGATTATTTGTTGAAGTTTTCGTGGTTTAACTTTTCTTTTTACAAAATGGGGTAACTTGTCTGGTTCTTGTCATCTCTTGTTCCACTGACACTTGTCTGGTTCATGTCACCTCTTGTTCCACTGACACTTGTCTGGTTCTTGTCATCTCTTGTTCCACTGACACTTGTCTGGTTCTTGTCATCTCTTGTTCCACTGACACTTGTTTGGTTCTTGTCATCTCTTGTTCCACTGGCACTTGTCTGGTTCATGTCATCTCTCGTTCCACTGACACTTGTCTGGTTTTTGTCATCTCTTGTTCCACTGACACTTGTCTTGTTCTTGTCATCTCTTGTTCCACTGTCACATGTCTGGTTCTTGTCATCAGTTTCACATTAGTGATCTTGTCATACCACTTCAATCCTTCTATTTTACACAAGCATTAAATTGTAAAAGTCTGTAGCTTTTTGGTTTTTGTTGATCTCCAGTTTTCAGAGCCATACAGAAGGACTGACTTGACATCTGAATTGAAGATTCTGATTTTTGTGTTGGACTTGATTTCTTGTGATCTACGTGTACTTCCCAATGCAATAAAAGCTCGCATTGCCTTCTTTGTTCTTATTTTAATATCATTATCTGTTCCTTTAACTTTGTCTATATCTCTGCAAAGGTATATGTATGTATCTACATCATGTAGTGGTATTTCGTCACGTACATCATCGTTTCTGGCCTTTATTCTCATTATCTTTATCCCTGTGTATTTTCAGACACACTTACTCTGACCTTTCATCAAGAATTTTGTTGAAGTTTTTAGTGGCTTACAATTTCTACAGAGTGGGGTAATCAGTCTCATGCCCAATCCTCAGTGGCGTAACCACAATGTAAGGGACACCGAGGCACAAATTATGTAGGGCTCTCCTTTTATAATGGGCTTCTGTTTTGGAACCTTAGTTTGGTTTGGTTTTAAGGACTATCTTCGTTGCACACGGAAAACTCCATTGTGACGAAATGGACGACCTCTTCGCGATCTTTGTTTCACTCCGGCAGTATCGGTAGATTTGTGGTAATGATTTTTATTATGTGCTGTCAATTATCGCACGTTTCTTTCTTTCTTTCTTCGTTATTTTTCTGCTTGTGTGGCAAATATTGTGTAGGTGCAAACATGACACTCCTCTCCCCTGTTTAATACCTGGTCATCCTAGCATGCGGGGAGCAACTGAGATAAGATAGTCGCCAGCGTGTTTAGATTGAACCGCTGATAAGACGACTCGTTTGGTAACCCAGATGGGCAGACACGGAGTTTTTGCTTATGCATACGACAGATAACGAGATTACTGTCTGTGTGACACATGTGGGCAGACAAGTGTGACATAATCACTTCCAGGCCGACTTGTTATGACAACATTACTTTGTAATAAAGTAATACGTATTACAGATTACACATGTTGTCATGTGAGTTCCCCGATCTGTCTGTAAGTTTGTACACAAGGGCATCGGACATCATATTACCATATATGGGAGAGTTGACCTCTGCCTTACGTTCAAAATTATCCGATGCCGGCTTATGTTTTGAAACCATCACACCCTATCCGCATGATTTGAAATGATTGGATTTTTCTGATTAGATTCATAACAATGCTTGGGAACATAAGAATATAGTCTGACTATTTTCGCAGTTTTATTTCACTGTGAATTTTACGCTCGCCAAGACAACATCAGAACTCACCAGAGTGAAGACTAGATTCATAATTCCTTTTTTTTAACCGGATCTTTTATTGGAGAACCAAATAAGACTTACAATGCACAGGAAATCTCTACATTTTAATAAGGAACACCGGGACTAGGCAACTGAAGAAAACACACGGAATCAGAGAGGGAATCTATTGTCAAATTAAAGACACCCCAGACGCGTGTAAGAGACCGACTCGTCTCTTTCATTCATCTGAGCAACAAGTCTGTAGCCAGTATTGGCGTACGTTGTGATTTACATTTCATATTTTATTACTAACATGTGAACTGCCATATATGTGTATATATTACCATGTGAAGTTTAATGTGTGAAACTCGCTATCGGATGTCAAAGTCATTTGAGGCTGGCAACCTCAGCGTATAGAATGATGATTCATTAACCACCACTGCACGGGCTGGTAATTGCTTTACTGCTAGTTTCGTAACGAGAACTAAAAGCATAAAGTAGTTCCAGGTTCCCTATGGAGCAGGGATGGATAGATGAAAGAAATGATGTACATTCTAAGTATAATACTTACATTTTCAAAGCAATGTAAATGTCCCTATAAACATAGTCCCTTTAAAATTAATGTAAGTTTTCAAGCTTAAAGCAGTGTAAATGTCTATGTGAAAATATTCATTTTAAAGTAATGGAAGTTTCAAACTTTTCAATCAGTGTAAAACATAAATGAAAACATATTCAATTTATATTGTGAACACTTTTCAATCAGTGGAGATGTATATATAAACAGACTCTGTCTGTATTATTTACCTTTTGATTTAAATGTAAAGTAACTATGAAAGCTATTCTATTTAAAAGTAAAGAAAGTTTTATCTCGTGAGATTAAATTTAATTCTCATCGAGGATAAAGTCTGAGTAATTGGGATGGTGGTATGGGAAGATAGGAATCCATAACTATGGGTTGGAAAACCCCATACTCAAAAGAGCGTTTCGTTCTATTCTTTTACATAGTTATTGTTGGTACCAGCAGAAAGTACTATCTCTGGAACAAGAAGGGAACCGTAGCCTAAGCTTTAAGACAAAGGACGCACGTAGTAGACTCTCCTTGACGTTTTTGTGAAACGAGCTATCCCCGACAACCTTGATCAGTGACGAGCACGAGCAGAGTGAAAAGAACCAACCCATAAGAAAGAGCAAAACCGTCATTGGCAGCTAAGTTCACATATATGCTGCCACTTGAACTTCTTGTAATATCTCACATTCCCTAAAAACTGTGATGATAACTTTTCTTGATCCATAACTATTCAAATTATTTCCAACTGTTAAAACCTAAAGTGATTATTAAATTTTGTTATTTGTAATGTTACAAATTTAACTTTTATTTAATCATTTTAAAGTACTGCATGTTTGTCTCAGTCAAATTACTACACACACTCTAAACAGAGCTATACTCAAATAATAGATTTCCACTTAGTAAATCAGGGGTGGGTGCTTAAACGAGCTGAAAGTAATAAGTGCTTAAATTCTTCACAAAAGTGGTCGGCAGATTACAGAATTAACGGGCTCAGCAACAGCCAGCATTGTTTTCGCTTATCTGAATATCCTATGAAGACTCCCATGTGATAGCAGCTTTACTAATCTTCTATCTACATTTCTGCCAAGAGTAATCTTGTGTAAAGATAGACTCCATTGAAGCCTATAACAGATACTCTTGAGTTTTCGCCACAGCTGGACCACTACTGCAAAGCAGGGGAGGCAATACCGTCACATCCATCAGTGCTCCGATCTCCTCCCTTAGATCACACAAGGAGGATCTCAGCACAGTGCATGAACTCCGTAGCACCGGCGAGAATCCCAATGTGTGTATTTAGGAATCGCACATTCTATAAATATATTTGTGGCGAGTAAGTTTCTAATTTTTAAATTTTGCCAGGGCAGCGGCCTGATAGGGCTACTCTTTACGATGTCCAACTGCCGTGGGATTTTTAACGTGCACAACTTGCACACGGGACCTCCTATTTTTCGCTCTTTTTCGAGAAGGCTAGGCATCTGCTCTCACTTCTCAGGAGACCAGAGGGGAGTATGACATCATTAGGATCACTGGTTCTGAAACAAAATTCATAAATTATATTCACCCAACTGGAAATCGAACCCGGTACCTCTATAATTCGAGGCCGACGCCATACCTCTTAGGCACTCCGACCCCCTCTTGGAACCTTAGCTCCTGAAAAAGCAGTCAGTGGCCATCACGCCTAGTGGCTTCTTGTTGGGCAGCAACAAACTGTCCCCATTTTGCTCGGTCGGTGGTCATCCTTCGTGCTGTGTCCCAACTCTGGTTCATGCTTTGCATCTCAACCTCCACTGTTCTCCGCCAGGTTGTCTTTGGTATGCCACTCTTTCACTGTCCTTCTGAGGTCCACTGCATAGCAATTCTAGTAATGGTGTCAGGGTCCTTTCTTAAGACAAGGTCAACCCAGTTCCAGCGTCTATCTGCAATGATCGTGTGCATACCTTTTTGACTTGCACCGTATAAGCAGTTCCTGGTTGGAGATGGCATTTGACCAAAAAATTCGAAGAATTTTCCTTAGGCAGATTGTGTGGAATGAGGATGGGCTTAGCAAACTATAATTAGTAGACGGCAAATACGTATAACGTTTGTTGAGGTTTTTGGGGAATTAAGAATTTTCAACAGGATGGGGTAACCGGCCGTGTGCCCAACCCTCCTTACTCACCTCTTACGACATGCGTTGTATGTTGCATTGTTACTGTTCTTTGCTCCCCTTTCGGTCCCCCGGAAACACATAGTATGAATGATTCTACAAGGTGTTGATATTGCACAATATCATTTTTACTGTGTAACGGTATGTCACGTTGACTGATAATTTGTCTTTCCATCGCGTCCCAATTTTATTACTCTTTTAATGTTCTGGTTTCCTCGACATTTTGTATTTTCTTTTCTTTCGGATTCTTCCTGCGTGGTCCATTATTCCCCTTCTCAGACCCCACCCTGCGGTTTGTTTACGTTCTGGCCTTCAGTATAAATTCCCCACTGGTCAGCAGCGGTCAGCTAACGATAATGTTGCATAAGCGCACCTGGTGTTTGTCTGACCAGAGGAATATCTCTTGCGAGTAAAGTGTTTGATCACGAGCGAGAGGGTTTCTATGAAGAAACGGTCCGCTATCGGGAAGTACCTTTTGAGGTCTGGGGAAACAGGTTTGATCTCCGATTCAGGGGGAGATAAAACCCGCGGTTGGTCTTTGTGCGTTTGGCCCTTAGACGACGCAGTTAGAGCTCTTAATATTATGTATTGTCTATCTGGGGAACTTTCTCGCGGTTGCTGCTTCTGATGTATACCTCTAGATAACCTTTGTCTTACTCTTGATTACGTTATACGCCAGGCCAGGTGTCCGGGTAGCGTTATTTGTAAACTATAAGAGTAGAGGGTTTTAAGCAGCCAGACACACTCGTAAAATATTTCCTGCCCGAGAGGACCACAATGAGAATAAGGCAGACGATAACACAGAACTAAATGTTATTTGCCTATATTTCTCGGCATTTCTCGGGATGAGTAGACATCTATTATAATATGTATATTCATGTTAGCCTTTTTATATATATCTGATAGAAATGTGACTTGAATTCATTTTTGAGGATTTCTCCCGGTAATTTAATTCAGTAATAATGTAGCGCCGTCTACCGCCTTAGTTAAGTGGTGCTTAAGCAGTTATGGTTTACAATGGGTTAAATGGTAAACTTACGATAACAGATACTCACTAGGCGTAGAATCAGTCCGTACAGATGCTTACCATGGGTTAAGAGTAGGCTAAAATAACTGTCATTACTGTAAGGAAATGTCAGAGGTGTGGGTTATTCACTTTAAAAAACTGAATAGTGACGTGCAGGCGTTATAACTCTAAATCACCAGCCATAGATAACGTTATATCTTATGATTCAGTCACACCTGTATTATTATAGCAAGAACATTGCATTTTCTATGTATTCATTTGTGGGATGTTAATATATTTCCCCAAGGGGCGCATACGATTTATTTTGTAATGTCAAATGCTGTAAATTGTTAATGTAAATTCATTTAAATGTTGTAAGATGAATAGCATATCCACTCAGCTGTAACTACAGGGTTAGGTTTCCTGTATGTTCAGTTGGGAGAAGAGGAGCAGATTTTGCTGTCAGAACATTTACTGACAATTACATGGGTGAACAAAATATATTAGCCTATGCGGGCGCATGCTGATAATTGATAGAGTGGAAGGAACAGGAGACATGGATAAAGACAACCAAAACTATCATAGCAATGATTACAATAATTTAAATCCCATAGTGGAGCATAACTGTTTTGTATAACGTTAGTGTAATTTTATTGTTTGCTTGATGTAAAGGTCGTCTCTTTTTGGGTCTCAGTTTCAGGGATACCGAATTGCTAGCGCAAGACTCCAGTCAGGCGAAGAACGTCATATTCTATTCGATTTTCTGAAAACACCTTGCATTACGAGTTGTCACCCCCATACCTGAAACAAAACCTTTTGTCAACGCCATTCTCTCTAACGGGAAATTAAGCTCACGCAGTGTGCAACGAGCCAACGCAAAATCTGAAATCATAGTGCAGTAGTAGTTTCCTACTCGCCTTTGGATTACCAGTCAGAGCATTGCGGCTTCCAACCTATCTAGCAGCCCAGCGTCTATAGCAGAATTTAAATCACCAGACTTTGTGTGCTTAAACGGAGCACTCAGTCAAACCACAGTTCAAGCCAGCCCAAACCGGATTTAATACCAAGTACGCAAGCAAAATTCTAAGCGCCGGATAAGAGCGCAAGGCACCATTTGTCCTCAAGTAACTTCGTCTTGTGTGTGTTTCTGGATATTTAAAACCCCGCACTTATGAGCGGTCAGCCGGAGATAGACAGAGTCTTCCAGTCCCCCTCGCGCAATTAGGGTGTCACCAACGATAGCGACTACAGTGAATTTATTGCATGTTAGTTCCATCACCTATGAAGGATATCTACACGTAAAGACACTTACTGGAGCTATTGCATTTGGTCCCACGAAAGCGGACGGACTGACACTTGGTTTATTTATTTCTCGGTGTTCTACAGGTTTTATGTTGGTGGTCTGTGTGTTCGTTGGTGTGTATCAGCATATTTGTGATTATTGATGCAATTTTATGTTTGTGCTGATATGCATTATTTTCATACATTTCTTCTTTAATAATGATTCAGAGAAAAGAGGAAGAGCAGGCAGTGCTTAGACTATATAAGTGTGTTGAGGCTTGGAGAGAGAGATAACTTGTTTTTAAAATAAATCTTCTTTTAGGTTGGTCTCAAGTCCACCTCCTACTTACACCTTATATATGTGTAATCTATAATTTTGTCAGTTCACTATCTTTGTCGATTTCACTACTATTGTCCAACTCGACAAATACTCTAACACTTTAACTCAATCACGACAAAATGGGTTGCTCGTCGTGGACTTTGAGCTACATCTGCAGCAATCGCAACAGATGAGGTCGCAGTCTGGTATGAATCTCTCAAAAGATTCTATCTTTATTCTTAGAGTTTAGTGTTCTGCAGATTATAGGAATTTCTATCCCCTAGACAAACCGAACTATTTCTTTTGGAGGAAGTCTGAACAGCGCTTTTTCTCCACAGCAATCATAAATCACAAGTTACAATTATTGTTCATTTTACACATGACACAGCTGGTTAAGGTTGCTGGTATCACTGCTGAGTTTTGGGTTTGAAAATCTGACGACTATTGTTGTAAAAGTCAGAAATTTTTTTTTAAGGGTTAAATATGTTTTTCAGGAGTAGCTCTTTAATCTGAGATAAGAAGCTACAGATAGTCAGTTACTAGCTTGCATCTGTACCAAGGGAGGGTGTTCATTCGGATGATAGTAACCAATCCTCTCAATAGCTGAGTACTGACAGAAGTGGGGTGGAGTGATGATAATAAGTTTTACATCACTTAGATTTTTTTGGAGTTTTGGGGTTTGTGCTTGTCGTAATCAGAGTATCTAGAAACTTCTCGATTTTTTAAAGTTTTCCCATGCTAGCCTAGATTTTATTGATTATTGAGTGTTAATTCACAAGGAAGCTAATCAGCCCCTAGTGGACTAGGTATCTAAGATCTCTAGGTTTTATTCTTGCATAGTGGTTGCTTACCCTGATATAATGGCCGATCTAGCTAAAGTGCATAGGATTGCCCTCGAGGTAGCTAAGTACATGAAGTACGATGATAGCGAAATTCAGCCCTTTCTACAATACGCAGTGAGCATGCAGGAGCAATACGAAGTAGACGACTGGTTTAACAGCCGTTTAATCTTGGCATGGCCCTGTAAAAAAGACGGGGAGAGCGAAGCAGATATCCGAAAGTATGTAGAAGAAGCGATAGAAGATGAAAAGGACAAGCAAAGGGAAAAGCAACGGCAAGAACAGGACAAGAAATGGGAAATAGAGCGACAAAAACGGGACAAGCAATGGGAGACAGAACGACAAGAACGGGAAAAGCAACGGCAAGAACAGTACCAGAAATGGGAAATAGAGCGACAAGAAAGGGACAGAGAAGAACAAGAAAGGCGCAGGCTACACCAAATCAGAATGAATGAACTGGAAAGCCAAACCCGGAGGATGGAAACAGATACTAAATGTAGTCACTCTAGTTCCCTTGCTATTGCGCCCTTAACGGTCAACGCCCCTGTAAACCTTGCGCCCCTGACAGATAAATTGCCTGCTAAAACCGCGCCCCAACTACAGAAAATTGACTTTCCTTTGGACTTGGATCCGAAGCCCGAACAAGGAAAGAATTTATGTCGGGACAGCAGACCTAAAACCACGGGAAAGAGTACGAAACGTTCCTAGGCGTGGAAACTGCACAAAGGTGAGAGAGGTGCCAACAAGCATTATAATACGGATTGTTACCGTCTGGTAAGCGGTGAACCCCGAACCTCTCACGCTCCAGATCGAGCACCACCTAACCGACACGTGACATCGAGAAAACGGAGCCACACCCTATCACGTCATATTTCGCAAGCTTCCCGGCCGGACAGCGAAAAACCATATGCAGAGGCGTATCCCTCCAACTCAACGATCGGAGAAAGGAGGGGCCGCTCTTCTCATCACCCTGAGCTGCAAAGGTGCAACAATAAGTCGCCTGCTAACAGGGTAAAAGTTTCCAATTCGTTCCAAGGAACTTTGGAAAAACCCACCGAGAGTTTTATCTCGGGCACTTCGCGATCTAACGGGATCTTAAACCGTCCAGTCCTTTGCATGCAGACTGCGGAGCCTGTAATCCAGGAAGTAGATCTGGCATTGCAGGACATTTGCCAACTGACGTCAGTAACTTCCTCCGGGGAGGGCAAAGTTGACGTTTCTGGTGGACACAGGGTTTCAGGCGAAGGGATCCCTGGTACTCCATCTGAGTCTCTCATACTTCTCAGGGCAGAAGACAGTGAGAAAAGCTGCCTTACTACTTTACAAGGAGCTATTGTTGAGAGCTTTGGCTCACTTCATGTTAGTAACGGTAAAGCGACTCAACAAATTCTGCAACTCGCAGATAATACCTATCTTTCTCCAAAGATAGAAGCTACTGAGATCCGTTATGATTCAGTAGAACCCCCGAATGCGACCGAAGACTGTATACTACAGGCATCAGAATTCTCTCATTTTAATCGCATTATTCCAGTGGTCTCAAACCCACTGATGGACAGCAAAGTAGTCGCCGACGCCAGGCCATTACCGAGCAACTTGATCATTTCCGTTGACCAAGCCAGAATTATGAGTGGCAAGGCAAGGAAAGTTCCAGACCCGCCTTTAGACGGCAATGGTCTGAAGATTGATCAATGCTCCAATCGAAACAGGGGAGTAGGTGTGAAGAGGCAGAAGGAGAAATATGCTAGCGTTTCTTCGGCCAGCAAACTGCGTCATTTGCCGACTCGGGTTACACGCGCGCGGAAAATTCCGATAGGCTACAGCTATCTCAGGTCATTTAAGTACACGCCCGTGACACTTAAACCCATAAGAAGCTGCAGCTATCTCAGGTCATTTAAGTACACGCCCGTGACACGTAAACCCATAAGGAAACGTAAACACCCCGAGTCCAGCAATGATTTCACTGTATGTAACAGGCGGATTACCTATGCAGGGATCAGGGAGTTCAGGCGGCGCCTAAACTCAAAACAATTACGGATTTTTATCCGGATGATAAACAGGCCGAGCGAACTGTGTAACCAAGGTCAGGTTCACAGGGAAAGGATTTACGTCAGTGCCGAGTGGCCTCGCAAAATCCCATTCGCCAAACGTCTATTAGACAGAGGGAAGAAAAGAAAGGAACTCGTAGCCATACGGACAGACAGACAGGAGTTGGATACGAATTTGGCTTATAAGTATAGGATGTTTCAAGGACATATAACGGACGTCTATGAAACAGATAAATTACTGTCATTTAGTCCGTGGTGCACGAACTTTAAAAAGGGGGGCTAACTTGTCACGTTGACTGATAATTTGTCTTTCCATCACGTCCCAATTTTATTACTCTTTTAATGTTCTGGTTTCCTCGACATTTTGAATTTTCTTTTCTTTCGGATTCTACCTGCGTGGCCCATTATTCCCCTTCTCAGACCCCACCCTGCGGTTTGTTTACGTTCTGGCCTTCAGTATAAATTCCCCACTGGTCAGCAGCGGTCAGCTAACGATAATGTTACTGTTGCGAACAGAATCCGCTTGCACAAACCTTGTCTGGTAGTCAAGGGGATGTAACTCGTTAATAACTGGGTCTACTTTTTAACCTTGGTTGTTACCTGTTCTTGTGACTTAAACTGCCGTTCTATTCTTAGACCGACGGCAGGCAGTTCTCCTTGTATGGTCAGAAATCTTAAAGATTTCTTGGAATGCTTTCCAACCTGTATTGAGTTTTATTCCCTATCCTTATAAGGCGCGTTTATTCGCATCTTTCTGGGTATGTGCCCGTTTGCGGGTCGCCTGATTCGAACTGAGGTTGTCGAGCGCTTCTGCGCATGTCCAGAACTGTGGGTGGTTTTGGAAATGATTTCCGTCCTGGAGTGTACCGTAGATTTTCATGCAGAGCAGACCGTTTTGATACGTCTGTGATCTGTGGTTGGGATATTGGCTATCCTCATGTGTGTTAGCTTGGCTAACGAGGATTCCCTTTGATGATTCTACTTGCCAGGAGGCATATATGTGTGTGGTGATATTTCTGAACGAAGGTAACTGGGCTCTTATTATCAATATGTACAGTCTGCTAAGATTCTGACATTGTCGCACCATCTTCACGCAGTGAGAGCCCCCTTTCTACTAGGAAATTCACCAGATATCTCCATACCTTAAAGTTATATGATTCGGGTCACCCTAGACCCAGAGAACAGTTCCTTTACTCCTATAAACTTCGCTATGTTAGCGTCTATACCTTTTCTGGAGGCTAGGCTTAGGTACGCCTACAAAAGGTCAACCTGAACGGTACTCATAACCCGCTACGTTCGTATGGTCCGTGGTAGAACTATGTACGCCCTTGATTTACTAATATCAGGGTGGATTTGATTACACTCTTGGAGTATTGCTATGGAGCTGATATTATTGTAAGCGATAGTCAGGAAGATCGATTTACTGATTCCTGTACGATCTACTGATGAAATTATTATTATGCCTTGTTGCTGTATCCTACATTGACTGTGACCTATGTTCATCCATGTAAACGTAACCGTCGTTGTGGCGTCTTAATAAATGATCATAAAACGTCACCAGCAGTTAAAAGCTTATATGACTTCCTTCCTGTGAGTCAGTGACGTCCTATGTGGACTGTATCTTCATTTGTACCTACATCTTACCTACATCAAGCATACATACCAGACAAGACACCCTACTACACAACCTGCAACATCCATGGTGTCTAAGGAGGACCAGTATGGGCTTTCCAGCATTACAATTGTAACAGTCCCAGTATAGCTCATTACATCTGGTAAAACAACCTTCTACAGTTACCTAAGCGCACCTGGTGTTTGTCTGACCAGAGGAATATCTCTTGCGAGTAAAGTGTTTGATCATGAGCGAGAGGGTTTCTGTGAAGAAACGGTCCGCTATCGAGATGTACCTTTTGAGGTCTGAGGAAAAAGATTTGATCTCCGATTCAGGGGGAGATAAAACCCGCGGTTGGTCTTTGTGCGTTTGGCCCTTAGACGACGCAGTTAGAGCTCTTAATATTATGTATTGTCTATCTGGGGAACTTTCTCGCGGTTGCTGCTTCTGATGTATACCTCTAGATAACCTTTGTCTTACTCTTGATTACGTTATACGCCAGGCCAGGTGTCCGGGTAGCGTTATTTGTAAACTATAAGAGTAGAGGGTTTTAAGCAGTCAGACACACTCGTAAAATATTTCCTGCCCGAGAGGACCACAATGAGAATAAGGCAGACGATAACACAGAACTAAATGTTATTTGCCTATATTTCTCGGCATTTCTCGGGGTGAGTAGACATCTATTATATTATGTATATTCATGTTAGCCTTTTTATATATATCTGATATAAATGTGACTTGAATTCATTTTTGAGGATTTCTCCCGGTAATTTAATTCAGTAATAATGTAGCGCCGTCTACCGTCTTAGTTAAGTGGTGCTTAAGCAGTTATGGTTTACAATGGGTTAAATGGTAAACTTACGATAACTGATACTCACTAGGCGTAGAATCAGTCCGTACAGATGCTTACCATGAGTTAAGAGTAGGCTAAAATAACTGTCATTACTGTAAGGAAATGTCAGAGGTGTGGGTTATTCACTTTAAAAAACTGAATAGTGACGTGCAGGCGTTATAACTCTAAATTATAGGAGATAGTCACTTATTCCTTTCTGATAGAAATTTCTAATGGTTGGGTGTGGAATTTGATATGCTTACTTGGGTAGCTAGACACTAGTTATAACTTTCACAGAAAGCAGTCACCAGCCATAGATAACATTATATCTTATGATTCAGTCACACCTGTATTATTATAGCAAGAACATTGCATTTTCTATGTATTCATTTGTGGGATGCTAATATATTTCCCCAAGGGGCGCATACGATTTATTTTGTAATGTCAAATGCTGTAAATTGTTAATGTAAATTCATTTAAATGTTGTAAGATGAATGGCATATCCACTCAGCTGTAACTACAGGGTAGGTTTCCTGTATGTTGAGTTGGGAGAAGAGGAGCAGATTTTGCTGTCAGAACATTTACTGACAATTACATGGGTGTACAAAATATATTAGCCTATGCGGGCGCATGCTGATAATTGATAGAGTGGAAGGAACAGGAGACATGGATAAAGACAGCCAAAACTATCATAGCAATGATTACAATAATTTAAATCCCATAGTGGAGCATAACTGTTTTGTATAACGTTAGTGTAATTTTATTGTTTGCTTGATGTAAAGGTCGTCTCTTTTTGGGTCTCAGTTTCAGGGATTCCAAATTGCTAGCGCAATACTCCAGTCAGGCGAAGAACGTCATATTCTATTCGATTTTCTGAAAACACCTAGCATCACGAGTCGTCACCCCCATACCTGAAACAAAACCCTTTGTCAACGCCATTCTCTCTAACGGGAAATTAAGCTCACGCAGTGTGCAACGAGCCAACGCAAAATCTGAAATCGTAGTGCAGTAGTAGTTTCCTACTCGCCTTTGGATTACCAGTCAGAGCATTGCGGCTTCCAACCTATCTAGCAGCCCAGCGTCTATAGCAGAATTTAAATCACCAGACATTGTGTGCTTAAACGGAGCACTCAGTCAAACCACAGTTCAAGCCAGCCCAAACCGGATTTAATACCAAGTACGCAAGCAAAATTCTAAGCGCCGGATAAGAGCGCAAGGGACCATTTGTCCTCAAGTAATTTCGTCTTGTGTGTATTTCTGGATATTTAAAACCCCGCACTTATGAGCGGTCAGCCGGAGATAGACAGAGTCTTCCAGTCCCCCTCGCGCAATTAGGGTGTCACCAACGATAGCGCCTACAGTGAATTTATTGCATGTTAGTTCCATCACCTATGAAGGATATCTACACGTAAAGACACTTACTGGAGCTATTGCATTTGGTCCCACGAAAGCGGACGGACTGACACTCGGTTTATTTTTTTCTCGGTGTTCTACATGTTTTATGTTGGTGGTCTGTGTGTTCGTTGGTGTGTATCTGCATATTTGTGATTATTGATGCAATTTTATGTTGTTTGTGCACATATGCATTATTTTCATACATTTCTTCTTTAATACATTTTACTCATTTATTAATGCGCTGTTCACGACCCTTTTATCCATAATTAACATTTCTTCTTCTTCCTCGTTCGCCCTGAAAAGGACGGTGGTTGCGTTGTGTCTGTTTACGCCTAAGCTGTGATATCTGCAACTTTCGGTCGACACATCCGACTTCAGCACGGCATTTTTTAGGGACCGGGTTTGCCTTCCCATTGCGATCCGCACTCGCTCAGCCAGACTGCACTGCTGCAGACTGTTTCCAGGACCACCACGTGGAGGTGGAGTGCGGTCTTGACCAGCTCTGGTTCGCTGGTCCTGATGCAAGCAGTATAGCTATGGGTCGCTGACTGTAATCACTATTGCTGCATCTTGGGGTCCCTAATTAACATTTCAAGCCCTTTACTATAGTCTCTATTTATGATTCAGAGAAAAGAGGAAGAGCAGGCGGTGCTTAGACTATATAAGTGTGTTGAGGCCTGGAGAGAGATAACTTGTTTTTTAAATAAATCTTCTTCCAGGTTGGTCTCAAGTCCACCTCCTACTTACACCTTATCTATGTGTAATCTATAATTTTGTCAGTTCACTATCTTTGTCGATTTCACTACTATTGTCCAACTCGACAAATACTCTTACACTTTAACTCAACCACGACACGGTACTGATTAGAATCACCCCATACAGAGGCCACTAATCTACTATATTCGGATTTTACAGACTCTTCGGAAGTAAACCATTGTAACAAAATGACAGACAATTTGAATTTTCCGATCCGTCCCATTTGCCTTACTCTTCTAATTTTTCTGTTCTTGCCGGCTATATGAACTTTTGTTTTTTTTTAATTCTTCTATCGCGACCGTAGTCCTTTTATTCCCCGCTCAAACCCCCACCCCATGGCGTGTCTGGTTTTTTATTTTCTCTTCTGGCCCTCATTATAAATTCATCGCTCGGTCCTTAGTGGCTCAGCGACCGGCAGCTTATGATAATATTACATAAGATGCACCTGGAGTAGCCAGATTAGGGGAACGCTCTTCGCTCTTAACAGTGTTTTGATCACTGGCCGAGTAATCGATTTTTTTCAGACGTGAGCCGCCGTCTTACTTAGATTTTTCAGTTGAACGGCCCAGCGCGGCCAACCCTTTGATAGCTGAGTAACTCTGTACTTCTTCGTTCAGTTGAGGGAATATAATTTATGGAAATGTTTGTTTTTTCAGAACCAGTGGTCCTAATAATGCTATACTCCCCCCTGGTCTCCTGGGTAGTGAGATCGGATATCTGGCCTTCTCGGATAAGGGCGAAAAAATAGGAGGCTCCGTGTGCAAGTTGCGCATGTTAAAAATACCACGTTGGAAATCGAAAAGAGTAGGACTATCTGGAAGGCTGCTGCCCTGGCTAAATTTAAAAATTAGAAACCTACCCACCACAAAAATATTTCTAGAATGAGCGATTCCTATGTACACACATTGGGATTCTCGCCGGTGCTACGGAGTTCGTGCACTGTGCTGAGATCCTCCTTGTGTGATCTAAGGGAGGAGATCGGAGCACTGATGGAGTTGTTCGTGTGCAATGAAGATAGTCCTTAAAGCCCAAACCAAACGTCAATGATTCAAGCAAAAGTATGCAAATTAATTGTTTACAATTTGTCCTTTTGAGGGAGCGTCGGGATGCAGAATGACAGTTTAAACAAAGGGTAGAATGTTAGACATGTCTGCCTACACAATTCCCAACACTTTGAAAATAAAATTCGTTTGTTACTTTTGGCAGGCATACTTATTCGTCCTTGTAGATTAGATCAGTTTTACTGCCAGTGCATTCACAAAAAACGTGCGCCACCACGGGTACATCGCACAAAAACCTTGAAGTTCGAAGCACTTAGAAAAAACAAACGGTGAGGGGCTTTCAGGGAGAGTATAAAGTAGTAGCAAATGTCCTCCTGGAAATGTAGGTCGCTCCATAGGACTGAACTATTATTAGGATAGGAGAAAAAAATAACTAGAGACATTAGAAGACCTAGTCGTGAAATTTACTGTCACGTATGTAGTCCCGTCGACTTCAACGGTTAAATAATGAAAATTGTAATTTTGAAAATACTGGCCAAGCCAGTAGCCGTACTGTAGGAGGCTTCCCCAGAAAGATACGGAGTTTGCGGGATAGCCATAAATAAACCGCCAACCAAAAATAAATACATGCCAGGATGGACACAGTCGAGTTTCTAAACACTACAACAATCTGAACAATAACTAAAATGTAAACACATCATAACGAGGAACAATATAGCATCCAGCACAGACAATCAAGAAAAATAGCACACGAAATAAAAAGCGTCCTGATATAACCAACAAAAATGTGTAGGATAAATTGTCGAAAAAGGAGTTTGCTAAGAAAAAAGTAGCAAACACTAAAAATAAAAATTAAAAATAAAATAAAATAAAAGTACATAAAAAGAAAACAATTAGTTTGACTCGTCTAAATATCTTTATTAATGAAGAGATCATTCCATGATTAATGCAAGGATCGTGACTTCATCCTTCGGATCATTTTGAAGCCAAGCGAGTCTACGCGTCCATTTCTCCACGACATAGCATCAGTCAGTTTCTTGCCATTCTTATCTTTGCAAGCTAAGCGATTTCTACGCTTCCATTTCTATGTGACACGGCATCAGGTAGTTTATAGCCTTTCTTTTCTTTGCAAGCCAAACGATTCTACGTTTCCATTTCTCCGTGACACAGCATCAGTTAGTTTCTAGTCATTCTTGTCTTTGCAAGCCAAGCGATTCTACGTCTCCATTTTTCGGTGACACAGCATCAGTTAGTTTCGAGCCATTATTGTCTTTGCAAGGGCAATAACTTGACCACGCTGGGGGTTATCTTCCAGAGCCTGTCTTTATACATGGCCAGCTTTATGTCGCACTCACAAGATGACGGAATAGCAAATAATTTAGGTTCTACGTCGGTAACAGAGTGCATCACGGCAACGTTCTAGCAGAAGGCAAAGTTATTGGGTTAGAAATCTGGTTTCACCACGCTGCATTCTGCCCAGATGTAAATAGATACCTGACTTTGCCTTAGAGTTATGAAAGGCAAGGCAGACTTTGCCTTAGAGTTATGAAAGGCAAGGCAGCGAGGAAAGAAACAAGCCTCACCATCTAATAAAAGCTTAGTAGTGAAATCTCTAACTGCAGCATGTGTCATGGGACTAAGGTAATAGCCCAACTATCATCATTAATAATAATAATCATTCCACAAATATCGTTTACCTTTTACTATCATCGTTGAAGAGAAGGAATGAAACGATACGACAAGCTCACCTATGTGGAACATATGCCAAGAACTAGACACGTGCCTATGGAACTAAAGATGAGAAGACTTTGACGATAAGTAGGACAACATTTTGAGAAAACCTGTTGATAGCAGTGTAAGACATCCTTGTACTTTTTTTTTTTTTAAATAACGTTTTGGCGAGGCGCGTCCCGTTCAACCTAGTCGGTTACATTAGGGCGCATGTCCAAATATAAAAGACCCTCAGGTCAGAGACAGTAAGTACGGTATATATCCTTGTACTGGAATTCCCGGAGCAAGAGAGGTGATGGCGACGCACAAACACACGGGGAATAGGACTAGGGACAAAAGTGACATGGATGCAGAAGACACGAAAAGACAATGATTGTGTGGCGCAAGACAGTAAGACTTGGCACACATTAGTTGAAGGCTTATGCTGCTTGGGGTACCGAGTGTTAATGATGATAATGCTGAACATCGCCATTATAACAACACTATCGAAACACCAGCAAACTGAATATCTGCTCGAATGAACAGGAACCTAACTCTACCTGAGTTGAACCATAAATGCTACTGTCAGCGACAAAACATCATAAACATTTGTGACAAATAACATAATTATTCAAGTCTCAGAGTAAACAACAAGCTTTGGAGGAGCCACACTGTAAACAAATTATATATACCACCGGTAAAATCAGCATTCATACGCTTCAACATTTGCTGAGTAAGACTGAGCACCTATGGGTTTGCCCAGAGTGCAATGATATCGATTCTGAACAACAATAACAATTAACAAAAATAATGGAGTGCATAAAAGTTCTTGTGACTTTGTGTGTGACGAAATAACCTCATTCGTTACATTTTCTTGTGCCATCCTGTAATTCATCCTGTGATCTTCCCATCCTTTTTTCCACCTCTGACAGTATTTGCTATTTTCGAGTCACCGTTTACACTCTCTTCCTTCAACTCATGTCATGTCTGGGCCTAATTGAACAACCTGGTGAGAAAGGACACCGGCGAGGCAATATTGGCCTTAAGTCACGATGGTCAAATTCGTGTTGTGATACATGGTGTTTATAGGAAGATAACGACAGTGAATGGAAGCGCCTGGATTAATACGTAAACAAAGCGGAGATGGCCACAGTCAGTTGTCTTATCACTAATACGACTATTGTTACCTCCGATTTTCTGTCTGGGAGTGAACAAGAACCCGGGTTTGTTGCATGAGAGTTGTGTGTTTGCAAAGGAACGTGTCGGAAAATACCAATGTGGTGACAGATTAAAGACATGCACGTAAGATCACGAATCGGATTTTTTAAACATGAAATGGTGTAATCTTTTCTGGGCAGATTTGTTGTAGGCAATAGTTACGATAGTTGTCAATCTTGAAAGATATTATCAATGAAAAATACATAAAATGATGAGTGTAAACATGATCAATATCAACGGAAGAGACAATACCTTATATGGGAGTGACTTTTAAGAAAATCACATCTAATGCGTCACACAGGGATTTTCCATGATAGGGTAGTGGGGATAACCCCTACCAAAGTACACAAGTTGAATGCTATTGGTTTGGCATTTAAGATGTTAAAATTCAACATTTCTGATTGAAGCTTTGTCATATAGTAGCCGCGCGTTGCTGGTAATCTAGCACAGTCTGAGTCTTCGGTACTGCTAATTTAACTCGTCAAGAAGACAATCAGACAAGACAGGAAATTGAATAGAATCTGGATTCTAATTTGAAGGACTGAACAGCGTATTTGAGCATCTTCTGGACATTCACAGTAAGAAAACTCTACACTAACTAATACGGAAATCCTAGAATCCTAGAAACCTGAACGCGAAGTGATAGTGGGATTCTAGTCAAAGTAATACCCCAGACGTGTAAGAGGCATCTTAACCAAGTTGCCGAAACTATTTCACTCAGCCAGGAGCCTGTTTTTCTCAAAGTTTTTTGGGGTAAGTTGTCCATTGTATCATTCTATATTTTGTAATATTAACATGTGAAAATAGCTGATGTATGTCCAAGTTCATACGAGGCTTGCAACCTCAGCATATCGAATGATAGTTTCAAGAACCACCACGGTGGTGACTGCTTCATGTAGGTTTCTCACAAAGAACTAAACGCAGAGGTAGTTCCAAGTTCCACATGGAGCAGGGAGTGGATGTTGACAGAAATAATGTACATAATTATTACATTAACCTTTTTAACCAATGTATATGTATATGTAAACATGTTTTATATAAATGCAATGGATGTTTTCCGCTCACTGGAATTAACATTAATGTTCAGAGAGGGTAAAGTTCGAGGCAGATGGGACGATGGAATGAAAGGGAGGGGCACATGATTTTTTTGTCAGGAAACTCAATACTCAAGAGGGATATTTGTTTCTCTCTCTTTTCATGATAATAGTCGGTGATACAAATTGGTGGTACTAGTCTGTAGAACAAGTGTGTGATATAAGTGGCATTCAGTCAGAGCAAGATACCAACATCAGACGGGTCTTGAAGACGCTGGACCATCTTCGTAATTACCCCACGATACTACGAGGGACGTGTTACAGCCACCAGACTTGACCAGTGACAAAAGAGAACCAGTCTACAAAGAACCAACATCGGATGGAGCAGAAGCCAAACGAAACCTTACTGGCAGCTAAGTACCCACTTAGAGCTGCCAAGTGAACTCTTAAAACAAACATTTCAAAACTATCACCAGTAATGAATCTTTAAAGAAATAGTTCCTATATTACCCCCCACCCCCCACCCCCCCCCCCCCCCCCCCCCCCCCCCCCCCCATCCCCTTGTAGTGAATTTCTAAATACAATATATAAATTAGTATATAACAATATAGGGCATAAAGGCAAAGATAAGAAAGTACAAAAGAATTTTCTGCTAGAACGGTTGGTGTCGCTTACGCCTTCAGATTATTATTTGCTAACGAATAGCCGAACAAAACGGTACCCTATTTTTCAAATTCGTCCTGGACATAAACACCCACTTTTCCTAGTTCTAAGAAACATTTGCCTAAAATGCATTGTGGAACGAGGAGGGGCAAGGATAGATGAAAATGCTAATTCGTTTCGCATTGATTTCAAACTAAAAGCCAACACTAGCACAGGGGCAAGCCTTGCCTTAGGGGTTTCCCCAATACGATGGAAAAGTTAGAATTATGGACACTACGGTCATAGAAACATGTTTAGCTCTTATTGTGAATGACCTAAGCTCTCGTATTCAGCTTGATATTACATGGAAAAAGAGTGAACGAGAGGTAGTTTAAAAATAAACAACTAACATAGAAAAAAAGATAGAATTTTGAACCAAACCACACAGCCCCTTAAAAATCGTATATTCGTGTACCTGAAGACTTGCTGACCAAAAATATGGTGTTAGTTATATAAATAGTCCCTTAACTAATCAACTATTGATAAAACAATACATAGAGATCAGAGATACTGTCAGGTCAAGTCATATCTGCTTAGATTGGATCGCATATTTTTTGGGAAAAAAGTAGGTGACAGATAGGCTCAGATAGTACAGTGAATCCGATTGGGTGGAATTTGAAGGGAGACGAAATATTATTGGCTGACCGTTGAATAAACATAAATAGCCTAGTAACGTAGAAAGGTTTGAATGATATTTTTTGAAAGACTGTTTACCCTTGTAATATTAAGAGTGATTGGCCAACTGAGTCGATATTGTCAGAACAAGCGTTGGTGCGGGGGGGGGGGGGGGGGGGGGTTGGGGGGGGGGGGGGGGGGGGGGGGGGGGGGGGGGGGGGGGGGGGGGGGGGGGCGGGGGGAAGCCATTTCTTGAACAATTTCTACCAGCGATAGATGAGAACAGGCTGTGCTTTCAAATACAATTTCTAGGCAGCCTGGACACCAAAACAGATCGAAACTGTGTCAGTCATCGTCTCTGTGTATTTCATTGAACAATTTGTGGTAAGATTGACATTTATTAACATGTATTTTATATAACAATTGAATGTGAAAAAATAATATATGTCTGTACATAAGTGGGTCTATAGCGACCATGAGGCAAAGCCTAAAGATTGATCCACCATGTGATAGACTGTCAGAGAGGTGTAAAACTACAAGAATATGTATGAGTGTCATAAAGGAGCATAACACCTATCCTATTATATGGAAGAGATTACAGCTGGAATTGCAGTGGCGTTGTAACTATTAGGGGAGAGGAATACTGGTGTACATTGTCACATCAAAAGATAATGGTGGCATAGGTTTGTATAAGGCTGTGACCCTTTTTTGTTTGTTTGTAATGTACCTGTCCTAGAATGTGGACTATTAGTGTATACTAGGTATTAAGAAGGATGCATAACCTTCACATTTCAGAGGTCCTGGGTACTGACGTTAATGTGGTACCAAACGCTTGAAAACTGATTGATTCAGGACTCTGCCTGTATACTGCGAGCCCATGCTAGTGGCCATTGCCTATCAAACGGAGAACAGATTGTCAAGCGAGCAGAGGAAACGTTCTCCTTGTATTCTACAGCCAAGTTAAGTTCATGTTCGGCACCTGACAACTCAACTAACAGAACTTTAAAAGAAATATAAAGAGACAGTGCATAAAACTGGGACAAATATTTAATAGTCCCATATGAGACAAACGAAAACAAACATAACTAAAGGGAGTGATACTAAACAACAACCTAGGGGTACTACCAGTATTACCTTAAAGTAGGAAAATACAACTACATACGTATATTAGAATACTATTTTTATGTATGGACAGAAGATCTACTGTGCTATTGGACTGATGTAAATAATTCTTTTGATTTCATTTTTGATTGTCAGTCCTGGTTCAAAATAAATTAGAATCAGGATAATAAATTGTAAAAACTATCTTTACACAAATTTCAACCACAGATAGCATTTTAAAGTGTCGTTTGTATGTTATTGTGGTAGTACTGTGTGCTGTTGTGAATAATAAACTATTTGTTTATATGTTTGTTGATTATTGTACATCACACTCTACCTTCATAACCCTAGACACTACACAAAGTCAATTAATATAATAATATAAATACATTTTGAATGAGATAAAAGGGGTGGTAGCGGAAAGGCACCCTGAAAAGTTCACAATACTATTGAGTAAATTCAGGGACCTTCATAGCTAATCTCATTTATTACAATAATAATACATAACAACAATTCATAACATCAAAATCCACCACACCCCTTTACCGTTACTTATTTTACATTGTTAACTATAATTTATTTTTAAATTTGTTATCTTTTAATATCAAATTTATAGCTGATTTAATCATTTTTGAAAGAACTGCATCCGTATGTTTCTGTCATTTTAAATACCCACAAACAGAGCTTTTGAAATAATATTTTACTGAATTTGTTGTCGCGTGCGAAGCACGAGCGATGTTAGTAATATTTAAAAAGTCTAACGATAATTTAGTAAATGACATAGAACGACAATTATTAGCACGAGTTCGGTTTTCATTTTAAAAACAAGTATGCAGCGAGGTTACTGCAGTATAAGCAGATCACTATGACCCGCTATATGTCAAAGTGATTAATAGATAGGTAGCACTACGTGACTGAAAACATTTGCATCAGCAGTGGTTCTCAGAATATATAGGAAAGGTCCCTAACTAAATTGGATGCTAGTTACTACAATAAATTTAGAAGCATTCAAACGCACTTGAAATTATAAAATAACACAGTCAGCAAAAATTGAATAAAATAGGATGTCTATCAACAGATAGAGCATCGTGTGAGAACCGTTAACAAAATGTAGAATTATAAAAACTAAGATCACGTTAATCAAAGGAGCAGTAGAGAGAGAGAGAGAGCGAGAGAGAGAGAGAGAGAGAGCATTGCCAGTAGCACGTAGAGCAACATTTTAGACACCAATCTTCAAAATTTTAGAGATAGAAACAGAAATAAGAAAAAGATCTCTCCAACACTCTTCGACAGCAACTCTTCAACACTAAGCACTACTTCATCGGTGCAAGTTATCCTAACAAAGGAGAAGTAAAAAGTATCTATACATATATTAGTTGTGCATGCTCAAACATAATGCCGAAAAACATTTTAAAATCTAGTGAAAGACTTGTGTTTGTATAGTCACAGTTTCGCTGATAACGTAGACCTTCACGTCAGAAGATAGATAACATTACAGCTCAGCCTGACAGAGAAAGTTCGCCCGCTTATCAAATCTTAAAGAGATCTTATAGATTTTTGATGCCAAAGATATTGAATAGAGGAGAATCACTGTAGTTACATTTTTCTGAGGTTGATACAGCAGTAAACTTAATTGTCGCAAACAACTTGGTGTAGACGTCGAATAGGAAGGAATAACAAGACTGACTAACGTCTTAGGAGAATTTATCCAACTATGTATTACGCTGTTGTGAAATTGCAAACATTTTGAAGAACAAAAAAAGAAAAACTGGAAGAACTTTTAAGTCCAATAAATATATAAGCGACACCTGGATTTTATAAAAAAAACATTATATGTAATTCTGTCGTGACGTCAAAGAAGTACAGGTCGTCAAGTTTCATTGTTATGGATATTGTTGGTGAACGTTGGTGTCTGTGAAGATCATCTACATTGAACAAATGTGCCATTCTGTGACGAAATGGACGACCTCTTCGCGATCTTTGGTTCTCTCCGGCAGTATCTGTACATTTGTGGTACTGATTTTTATTATGTGCTGTCAATTATCGCACGTTGTGCTCTTTTCTTTCATTCTTTATTTTTATGCTAAGTAGCAGATATTTGATTTTAATCAAATCACCCTGTAGATCATAAATATCACATTTACAAGGAGCGGCTGATATGATACATCACATTTGTTTGACGCTACCCAGATTTGTGGTTATAGGCGCGGCAGATTAACACGTACATTGGCCAGCGCTATCGGCTTCAATCACCGATAAGACACGGAGTTTGCGTTCTCATGCGACAGATAATGAGATTACTGTCTGTGTGACACATGTGGGCAGACAAGAGTGATAAAAGCGCTTCCGGTCACTTGGTTAAAAGTAATCATGGATATATTACATTTTAGACAATTTGAGTCTACAAATATGTTTGTGAGAGTGTATGCAGGACATCATATTACCATATATGGGAGACGTGACCTTTGCAAAATTTTTCCGTGTAGGAAATATTTTGAAAGTGCCACACCCGACCTGCTTGAAATGATTGGATCTTTCTGATTAGATTCATAACAACAATGCTTCGGAAAACAGGAATATAGCCTGACCATTTTCGCAGTTTTATCTCACTGTGAATTGCACGCTTGCCAAGACAACATCAGAACTCGCCAGAGTGAAGACTAGATTCATAATTTCTTTTCGTTAACCGGACCTTTTATTGGAGAACCAAACAAGACTTATAAAGCACAGGAACTCTACATTTTAATACGGAACATCGGGAATAGGAAACTGAAGAAACACGGAGTCATAAAGGGAATTTACTGTAAAATTACAGCATCCCAGACGCGTGTAAGAGAACGATTCGTCTCTTTTATTCATCTGAGAACATGTCTGTTGTCAGGATTGGCGTAAGTTGTGATTTACATTTCATATTTTATTACTAACATGTGAACTAACATATATATGTATATATTACCATGTGAAGTTTAATGTGTGAAACTCGCTATTGGATGTCAAAGTCATTTGGGACTGGCAATCTCGGTATCTAGAATGATGATTCATGAACCACCATTGCACGGGCTTGTGATTGCTTTATTGATAGTTTCGTAAAGAGAACTAAAAGCGTAAAGTAGTTCCAGGTTTCCTGTGGAGCAGGGAGGGAAGGATGAAAAGAAATGATGTACATTCTAAGAATAAGACTTACATTTTCAAAGAGGTGTAAATGTCCCTATAAACACTTTAAAATTAACGTAAGTTTTTAAGCTTTAAACCAGGGTAAATGTGAAAATATTCATTTTAAGAAGTTTGTAACTTTTTCACAAGTGTAAATGTAATGTAAAGCTAAAGCTATTCAGTTTAAATGTAAAGGAAGTTTTATCCTGAGGGATTAAATTTAATTCTCATCGACGGTAAATTCTGACATGGGATGGTAGAATAGAAGAAGGGGGGAGAGGGCACATAGCTGTGTCGGAAAACGCCATACCCAGAAGAGCGTTTCGTTTCTATTTCTATTACCAGTTATTGGTGGTAAGCAGAAAGTACTATCTCTGGAACCAGGTGAAGGCAGAAGTGGACTGACGATTTGCGAGACGCCATCATAAGAGGGTCTTAAAGACAGACGCAGAATCAGTTTAGCCATTACTCCTTGACGTTCGGGGAACGTGCTGCGCCTGAACTTTGACCAGAGACGAGCAAGAGCAGAGTGAAAGGAACTGACCTAGCGGGAGAAGAAAATATCCACTGCCAAAAGTGACCTCCTTTATCCAGTTAAATCCCATTCGAGTGATGAAATCCTTTCCATAAATATTCAAATTATTTTTTTAAACTGTTAAACCTAAAGTGATTATTAAATTTTGCTATTTGTAATGTTACAAATTTAACTTCGATTCAATCCTTTTAAGTGTACTACATGTTTGTCTCAGTCAGTTACTAAACACACACTCTAAACAGAGATATACATATATTATTATAATAATTCCACTGATTAACTCAGGGGTGGGGGCTTAACGAGCTACAATAAACCAATGCTGAAATTCTTCATAAAAAGTGTCGGCAGATTATAGAATTAACGTGCTAAGCGACAGCCAGCATTGTTTTCGCTTATCTGAATATCTTGTGAAGACTTTCATGTGATAGAAGCTTTACTACTCTTCTATCGACATTTCTGCCAAGAGTAATCTTGTGTAAAGATAGAATCCATTGAAGCCCATAATAGATGGTCTTGAGTTTTGGCCACTGTTGGGCCACTACTGCAAAGCATAGGAGGCAATACCGTCACGCATTCGTAGGTTTGCTTATAAAAGAACCTGGCAAATTAAGTTTCCCATTGCCAGCAACACATATGGCCATAACCATCTGTGGTGAAAAATACAGTGATACAACGTTAAAATATCTCCAATTATAAAGATAACGGGTAAAATAACACGTAGAGATAAAAATATAGGCAAGATATACCGAGGCTTCTTCACCTACGCCAGCGCTTTCTACCGCCATTCAAACTAACTAGTTGGAACATGCAGACTAAACGGTTTACCCTTTTAGACGGGAGGGAAACGGAGATAAAAGAAAAAAATATGACGGTCGGAACACGTGTTTGAATCTAAAAAGGCAAAAAGACGCAATTTGTAGTTTAAAGGAAAAAATTACGCCACTAGTTGACACAATGTAAGGAAATGGACAAAAAAAGACCTTAGCTCTTGTTAGAAACAGACGTATCTTAGACGTTTTACCGTAATTGGTTGTTTTGTTTGAATACAGCGGCAAACGCCGTGGACGAAGGTTCAAAACAAATTTCAAAAACTAACCTTGAGAAAAGTAGGGTTTTCTTTAATAATAAAGTTATGAAAATAAAACCTAGCTAGTTAGATAGCCCATCTTAAGCTGACAAATAATATACTTTTAATTACACAGACGGACAGATAACACGGAAGATATTGACGAAAGACCGTATTGTTCCAATCAGAATAGCGAACAGTTTTTTGTGCATATTTTCACTAAAGTTACATTTTGGCGTCCTTGAGCCTAAAAATGCAAAAATCAAACTGCATATGAACGAGGAGCAAAGTCGGAGGATAGTAGCTAAAAATAACTTAGTGGGGCAGGTTTGTGTAGTTTTTTCATCTAGTTAGTCCAAAAAACAAGTGTAATTTTGGGGAAAATACTACATACTAGACTGAGACTGGACTGAAATTTGACTTTTAGTTTGAATATTTGAAAAAGTTAGAGGGGAAGTCCGCTGATTGGACAAAAGCATTTATAATATTGAATGAGAGACGCACGCTTGTGCCATTGTATAGAAGACTGTCCATTGACACAGTACGTTAATGCTAGAGGTGATTTCCAGGAATTATTAAATAAAAATCAGTGGGACGCCCTAATCTAGCCAGCAGATCAGCTGAGTTTTGCTAGTACTAAGTAACTGTGTTCTCAATTCTGAATTGTGGTAAGGGAAAAAGCATTTATCTTGTTTATTTTAATATTTTGAGTGATTGATACTGCCATATCATGAAAAATGATTACGACAAGTGAGTGCTTGCTCTAGGTCCCCAGCAGCAGTCCATGGCCTAGAGACAAACTAATGATATATGAAAACCTATCTAAGACTATGGAAGGCGGATTTATATTTGAGATCAGTGGGAACATATCACCCACCTTATTGAATGGAAGAGGAAACTATTGAACATATTTCGGATGCAATGCAGTCTTGGGAAACTGGTACTATTTGATAACAACTGGGTGAGATGTGCTAAGTTGGTCAGAGAGATCTGACCCAATCTGTGTAATGTTGTTTTGTGGTGTTGTGTGTAAGAGTGGCGCAGTAAACAGAGTGTTGACACATGGCACAAATTTTGTTTCAGAGTTTCTGATCTGGCACTACGATTGTGGCAGATGCTTTTGTAGAAGTACAAGAGCGGGTGTCTGTGTGGCCTAACATTTTACTCCAGCTACTGAGAGGAGTGGGCCACAAGAATTCTGTACTACATCGTCACAGGCCAGTTAAGTGCAAACCTGGCCTGCTGGAGATTCATAAACTATGTCCACCATCAATAAAGAAATAAAATCTTGTTATATAAACATTAACATCAGTCCATATGTCAAGGACACTGAACTTTGTAACCATAGATTGGGCATGATGACGCCACCCCAACTAAACATCCAGTGCTAGTTTTTCCCAAGACATTGTAGATATTATTAATATTAACCATTGTAATAATATACCTATGTACAAAAATTTCATTTGATTATGCAATATATATATATGCATTTTATTGATAAATACATATTATTTCATATGTTCTGACCAAAAGAAACAATTGGTTCAGGACTAATAAATTTAAAAAATTTTCTAACTTAAACTTTAACAGCCAGTGTTAATTCAGTGTATTATAGAGTTTATTATCATCATTATTAGACTTAGAATTTACATGTGTGTGTCTGTGTATTTTATTACCTACACATCACCATTCAGTACCCTAGACTTTTAACGTAGCTAACATTCATAATAGTAGAATAGGTCTGTTTGAGGTCGTAAGTGGTAGCAGAAAGGCCTTCTGTACTCACATAAACTTTTATCTCAGGAGCCTTCACAGCTGACCTCACCCAGTACACTAGGTAACATAACAACCATACAATAACATCAAAAACCACTACAAATATTGGGGGCTTGTCCGGGATTAAGTTTATCAAAGATATTAGAGTCTCCTGGTCCGGGAATTAAACTAGTGGGGACAGAGTTGTATAAATTTAAAAGTGTCCCTTAAATAAAAAGTGGAAAATAAAAGTTGATGAATCTTCACAGCCAGTGGTAATTAATTAATATATTACCTTAGAAATTATATACTTGGAATTACCTTAGTCATTGTTAATTTGTGTGTTAGAGTATGGCAGATCTAGCAAAATTTAGATCGGCTGCTGTGCTGACGGCGAAGGAGATGAACATGGAGGGTCAAGTTTTAATTCAGTATGTAACTTCAGAATGTGACAAGTATATTGAAAGGGAAGATAGGAGGTTAGCTGAAGAGAAGAGGTTACAAATTGAGGCTGATAAAGAACTTAAGAGGCTGCAGATTGAGGCTGACAAAGAGGCTAAGGCATTGGAGGCAGATAGGGAGATTAAAAGGCTCCAATTAGAGGCAGAAGAAAAACGACATCAAAGGGAGGCAGAAGAAAAGAGATTGACTGCCGAAAGGGAGGCAGAAGAAAAGAGATTGACTGCCGAAAGGGAAGCAGAAGATAGAAGATTACAAAGGGAGCACGATTTACGACTAAGGGAGCTGGAATTACAAGGCCATGCTCCTGAAAATGGTGCCAGCCCCTTTCCCTCAGATGCCACGCCTAGTCAGGGAGCCTCAACCTCAGCTATGGGGTTTCATTTAGACCATTTTGTTGAGAAAGACGATGACATCGAGGGGTACCTCAGTAGATTCGAACTATTAGCTACTACGTATGGGTTAGAGAAAGAGAGAGAGAGAGAGAGAGAGAGGTGGAGTCTTAAGTTATCCCAAGGGCTTAGAGGTACTTCTTATGAAGTTTTTGCTAAGATGCATAGAGACGACCAAGACAATTATGACATGCTAAAGCAGGCTTTGTTATTGAGATATGAAAAGAATGGGGAATTTTATCGTAAGAAGTTTAAAAATGCCAAACTGTTGTCTGGGGAGACATACCACCAATTCTCTGCCAGACTGGAAACCTATTTGGAGAAATGGACTGCTTTGGGGAAGACCCAAGATCTTAAAGAGATGATCATGATAGAGCAATTAAGAGAGTCCATGGCTCCAGACCTGAGAAAATTTCTCATGGAACAAGGTGCAGAGAGGTTGGGGGAGGTTTTAAATGTCGCTGAGAGGTATCAGGCAGCCCAGGCAGAGGTAAGTGGCACAAAAAAGAAGCACATAGAAAATGTTAAAGCTCCACAGCAATTTAGTAAATTTGATACCAGAGAACAAGGTAATAAAGGCAGGACAAACTTTGATAGGCCACGAAATGATTATCGTGATAGAAACTCACAGTTCAATGACCAAAAATATAATGAAAGAAAACCGTTTAACCAAGGAAAGAGATGGTGCAAATGGTGTAAGAAAGACAACCATAACACCGAATTTTGTAAAAGGAAACCTTCAAACATTGCTGCAATGAAATCGGGGGAAACAAAGATTAAAGGTTAATCCTAATGGACAGCAGGAACCTTATCACCCCCCAGTTTGTGAGGATGTTATTTGTAATGGGGTCACCATAAGGTGCCTATATGATACAGGTTTGGATTATGATTCAGTTGTGAAGTCTAGCCTAGTGGACCCAAGTCAGTATACCACAGAAACAGTGGAAATGCAAGGGGCGACTAAGGACATACCACTCATGACACTTCCCATCGCAAGGATAACGGTGAAAACTCGCTATGTGGAAGGAGAAATCAGAGCAGCAGTGATAGATGAACCAATCTACCCTCTGATATTGGGGTGTAGATACGTCTTCTTGGGGAATCCCGAGAGACCTGTGATCATGGCGACAGTGCAGACCAGGTCACAGAAAAAAGGAGGAAGAAGGTGAACCTATAAATGCTCATCCAGAGGAGATGAGGAAGGCGCAGGCTGAGGATAGGACACTCAAGCCATGTTTTAAAAAATTGCCCAAATGCCACACACCTCCAAGCAAGGGAGAATATTTTATGAAGAACAAACTATTATACAGGAAGGCCGGAACTGGAACAAATGGTCACAACCAGCTGGTTCTTCCCACTTCATATAGGGAAAAAGTGATGGAACTAGGGCATGCGATTCCCTTCAGTGGTCACATGGGGATCAGCGCCACAGGACAGCGTATAGCTTGTCATTACTTCTGGCCAGGGATAACGGAGGATATAAAAAGATATGTCAAATCCTGTCCAGAATGTCAAAGGGTAGCTCCAAAGCATTGGACTGCTCCTGCAACTCTAGGGAAAATGCCCATAGTGGGAACACCTTTTGAGAGGGTTGCAGTGGATATTGTGGGACCTCTCACTCGGACCAAGAGGAGGAACAGTTACATCCTTACTCTGGTGGACACTTGTTCTATGTGGGGAGAGGCAATAGCCCTGCCATCAATTGATTCGAAACATGTAGCAGAGGCACTACTTACAATATTCACAAGATTAGGATTCCCGCATCAAATCTTGACTGATAATGGCTCACAGGTCAAGGGGAAACTAACGGAAGAAGTTTTTAAGCTATTTCAAGCCAGACACTTTCATTGTAGTCCGTACCATCCACAAGGGAACGGCCAGGTAGAGAGGTTCAATGGGACTCTCATTTCTATCCTGAGGAAGCTGGCACATGAAAAACCGGATATGTGGGATCAATTTCTGCCCGCCGCGTTGTTTGCGTATCGGGAGGTACCACATAGTTCAACCGGGATGGCTCCCGCAACCCTGCTATTTGGGAGGCCAATAAAAGGTCCATTAGAAGCTTTATTAAGGACCTGGACAGATGAGAAAGCAGAAGAGACTGTTACCTCATCATATCAATATGTGAACGAGCTGACCACTCGTCTGAAAGCTGGATGGAAACTGGCAAATGATAATTTGAACAAGCCAGGAAGAAACATGCAGCATATTTTAATAGGAAGGCAAAGGACAGGGAACTGGCAGTCGGAGAGAAGGTGCTGCTTCTACTACCCGGAAGCCAGAATAAATTACAAATTGGATGGCAAGGTCCATATACGGTTCTAGAGAAGGTGTCTAGAACAAACTATAAAATTGACAAAAAAGGGGAAGGAAAAGATGTATCATGTAAACCTTTTAAAGAAGTATCTGGACAGACCAATCCAGGAAAGCACCCCCTTACTGACCTTGGCTATCGCAACTCAAATGCAAAAGGAACCACTCACCTCACATGAATACCCATTACATCCTTGTGAAACAGCAGCACAGGTAAAAGTCAGTAAGCACCTGACTAAAAACCAGAGGGAGACAGTTCAACAGGTTCTGGAGGAAAACCATTACCAGATGTATTAACAGATTCCCCTAAACCAGGCAGGACATACAAAATTTGCTACAGTATGACATGAAGCTGGTACATAATCTGTATGAGAGCCTATTCTGTTCCGTTCGCTAAGGAGAAGGCATTGAAAGAGGGGGGGAATAGATTTATTTGTTGAAAGAAGGGATTATTTTCTCACAGTGGGAATCTTAGGCTTTAGCTCCAAAGTGCAGTTTTTGAGGAGGAACCCGTCTGGGGGAACATAGACTGTGCCATGAGATTACAGGAAACTGAATGCTGTCACAGAGGTCTCAATGTTTGGATCCATTTAAGAATACCATTCTTACTGACACCAAAACAGTTATTTTGCCAGATTGAACAAGGCAAAATACTTTTGATTCGAGGTGGATCTTAGCACAAAGGCTATTAACCAGATTTACAGTGAAGCCTGAAGTACTAGACCTTTATTTAAGCTTTTTACAAATTTCGGAAGGACATTATGAATTCAACATGCTACAATTCGGATTGAAAAATGCTCCGAGTGTATTTTCAAGGATGATGCGCAAAAAATTTAGACCTAGTGAATAATCCATGTATATCACGTTTCATGGATGATATTCCCTTTCGGTTATCGCCACAGAACTGAATTTGAAGAAACACATTAAACTCTATGAAACATGTTGATTTGATAGGCATTTAGGGAAGCGAACTTAACTGCTAGAACCCAACAAATTGTTTGTAACTTGGATGAAGAGTTGGAATTCTTGGGACATACTGTATATCAGGGTAACATGACCCCTGTACCCAAACCTTCCTAAACTTGGAAGAAAATTGGAGAACCACCATAGACCACAAACAAAAAAAGACGTGCGATCATTCGTGTCGTTTATGTGAGTTTTACCAAAAATATCATCATAAAAAAAAACTTAACATCACATATGTGCTCTTGGTTTGCAGAACTGACTGATCCTGAACTCAATGACCCACATTATAGAAACTTACCTCTAATTCAAATTGAAAGTTTAGGTCAACGCAATGTGAAATCAAGCATTTCAAAGAGCTTAAAGCGAAACACAAAAATGGCTTCAGCTGCATAGACAAGCCTTAAAGTTGGCGTAAATAAATAAACTGATTTGACAATAAAATAAAACTTAAACAAAACAAGAATGTTTGAACACATGGGCGGCTACTGAATTCAAAGGTCTTCTTCACCCTATGGGGAACAACCAAATTGCAAGACAACACAAAACACTTTACCAACATAACTACAACACAGGCGACCATAAACAACATAAATTCAATACAAATAATGCCATATGTATTGACCATGTTGTACAAAAGTTTTGCAAATCATTTTAAACACAACCAATTGAACAAAAAAATCCCAATCAAAACTGGGTACAAATTGGCCTACAAATGGAGCCTAGTGCAAAAGCACAACCCCAAAAACCAATAAACCCAAAACTACCACGACTCCCCCTAAGTTACGTCTTCGAAGTTTGGTATCTGCTCATTTAAGGGTGTTGTATGAAACATTGTGATGCAGGTTCAAGTGTAGTTTTAAACGATCCCCAAAGCACACATATTTACCACATAATGTACTACCCCCCAACCACTAACCCAAAAAAAATGCTTCTCCCACCCCATCTCCCCAAATGTATAACAAATGCACACAAGGTAATACCAGCCAAATGTCCCCCCAACCCAACCCAACCCCCCTTCCAACCGTGACCCTTGAAAAGTCATAGCAAAATAAATCAATAAAAGCTAACAATACCAATCAAATACCCGATTTAATCAAACCAAACCTAAACACCCCATCCTCCCAATTAATCACCCAATACCCACAACTCAACATACTGCACTTTTATCAGAATATCCCTTACCCCCCCACATCTAACCTTCCCCACAAACCCCGGAATCTTCAGGTTCCAAAGGCCCCAATTAACCCAAAAACCCACCCTTACCCACCCCCAACCCCCAAACCACCCCAGACCCCAAAAAAAAACCACCCCCATCCAAACCCCCCACAAAACCCATACACATTAACCAGTCCATCCTACCAACCATATCCCCCACATCAACCAACCCCCCCCCCCCACCCCACCCCAACGGATTCCTACCACCACACAATTTCAAACTCCACTACACCCCCACCTTCCTATTGCCACATTCCCCCACCCCCTTTTCAAAACACCCCCAACCCATAAACCCAAAAAAACCCACATCCCAAACAACACACCCAAAACCAACACAAAAACAAAGCCACCCACCGGATCCCCACTAACCACCACCCCCCCCCCACCCCCAACCCCACCCCCCCAACCCCAACCACCCCCCCCCACCAACACAAAACCACCCCCCCACCCC
>JAMPIV010020445.1:0-147500 GCA_024509875.1 Oreohelix idahoensis | reverse complement strand
CCACAAGTTAATTCCAACAAATTTCAGCAAATGGATCAGAACAACCCTGTAACACCTAGAACAACAAACCAAGTAACCCCACCAAATATTGCAAAGGTAATCTACCCAATGTGAAAACCCCAGTCAACTTATAAAGCCCAAGTTGAACAAAAGCGGAGCAAGGATAACCCAAGCGAAAACAAGAATCTCTTTAGCCCCTTAATCTGGGCAATAAAAAAGTTCCAAATAAATAATCTTATATGGTAGGACTTTTGCGTAATCTTACAAACACACGGATCACCAGCCACTTGTGTTCTTATCTCAGGCCAAGCATGAAAATGCAAGATTGTTAAGATGGTCTTTATTGTTGCAACCTTATCAGTTTATTATTGAACATATCCCGGGGTCACAGAATGTCGGTGCAGATTTCCTCAGTAGGCACCCCTGTGATCCAAAATTAGAGTAGTTGGCAGGCGTGAGGTTAATTTTATCTATGTGTATCACTGGTTTTGGAACTTGCATTAGTGCATGTTCTCAGGTGGGGAGATGTGTGGTGAAAAATACAGTGATACAACGTTAAAATATCTCCAATTATAAAGATAACGTAGGGATAAAAATATAGGCAAGATATACCGAGGCTTCTTCACCTACGCCAGCGCTTTCTACCGCCATTCAAACTAACTAGTTGGAACATGCAGACTAAACGGTTTACCCTTTTAGACGGGAGGGAAACGGAGATAAAAGAAAAAAATATGACGGTCGGAACACGTGTTTGAATCTAAAAAGGCAAAAAGACGCAATTTGTAGTTCAAAGGAAAAAATTACGCCACTAGTTGACACAATGTAAGGAAATGGACAAAAAAAGACCTTAGCTCTTGTTAGAAACAGACGTATCTTAGACGTTTTATCGTAATTGGTTGCTTTGTTTGAATACAGCGGCAAACGCCGTGGACGAAGGTTCAAAAACAAATTTCAAAAACTAACCTTGAGAAAAGTAGGGTTTTCTTTAATAATAAAGTTATGAAAATAAAACCTAACTAGTTTGATAGCCCATCTTAAGCTGACAAATAATATACTTTTAATTACACAGACGGACAGATAACACGGAAGATATTGACGAAAGACCGTATTGTTCCAATCAGACTAGCGAACAGTTTTTTGTGCATATTTTCACTAAAGTTACATTTTGGCGTCCTTGAGCCTAAAAATGCAAAAATCAAACTGCAGATGAACGAGGGGCAAAGTCGGAGGATAGTAGCTAAAAATAACTTAGTGGGGCAGGTTTGTGTAGTTTTTTTCATGTAGTTAGTCCAAAAAACAAGTGTAATTTTGGGAAAAATACTACATACTAGACTGAGACTGGACTGAAATTTGACTTTTAGTTTGAATATTTGAAAAAGTTAGAGGGGAAGTCCGCTGATTGGACAAAAGCATTTATAATATTGAATGAGAGACGCACGCTTGTGCCATTGTATAGAAGACTGTCCATTGACACAGTACGTTAATGCTAGAGGTGATTTCCAGGAGTTATTAAATAAAAATCAGTGGGACGCCCTAATCTAACCAGCAGCTCAGCTGAGTTTTGCTAGTACTAAGTAACTGTGTTCTCAATTCTGAATTGTGGTAAGGGAAAAAGCATTTATCTTGTTTATTTTAATATTTTGAGTGATTGATACTGCCATATCATGAAAAATGATTACGACAAGTGAGTGCTTGCTCTAGGTCCCCAGCAGCAGTCCAGGGCCTAGAGACAAACTAATAATATATGAAAACCTATCTAAGACTATGGAAGGCGGATTTATATTTGAGATCAGTGGGAACATATCACCCACCTTATTGAATGGAAGAGGAAACTATTGAACATATTTCGGATGCAATGCAGTCTTGGGGAACTGGTACTATTTGATAACAACTGGGTGAGATGTGCTAAGTTGGTCAGAGAGATCTGACCCAATCTGTGTAATGTTGTTTTGTGGTGTTGTGTGTAAGAGTGGCGCAGTAAACAGAGTGTTGACACATGGCACAAATTTTGTTTCAGAGTTTCTGATCTGGCACTACGATTGTGCCAGATGCTTTTGTAGAAGTACAAGAGCGGGTGTCTGTGCGGCCTAACATTTTACTCCAGCTACTGAGAGGAGTGGGCCACAAGAATTCTTTACTACATCGTCACAGGCCAGTTAAGTGCAAACCTGGCCTGCTGGAGATTCATAAACTATGTCCACCATCAATAAAGAAATAAAATCTTGTTATATAAACATTAACATCAGTCCATATGTCAAGGACACTGAACTTTGTAACCATAGATTGGGCATGATGACGCCACCCCAACTAAACATCCAGTGCTAGTTTTTTCCCAAGACATTGTAGATATTATTAATATTTAACCATTGTAATAATATACCTATGTAAAAAATTTCTATTATTATGTACAAAAAATTATATCATTTGATATATATATATATATATATATATATATATATATATATATATATATATGCATTTTATTGATAAATACATATTATTTCATATGTTCTGACCAAAAGAAACAATTGGTTCAGGACTAATAAATTAAAAAAATTTTCAAACTTAAACTTTAACAGCCAGTGTTAATTCAGTGTATTATAGAGTTTATTATCATCATTATTAGACTTAGAATTTACATGTGTGTGTCTGTGTATTTTATTACCTACACATCACCATTCAGTACCCTAGACTTTTAACGTAGCTAACATTCATAATAGTAGAATAGGTCTGTTTGAGGTCGTAAGTGGTAGCAGAAAGGCCTTCTGTACTCACATAAACTTTTATCTCAGGAGCCTTCACAGCTGACCTCATCCAGTACACCAGGTAACATAACAACCATACAATAACATCAAAAACCACTACACCATCTCAGGTGTTAACCAGACACCATCATTACCACTACAAAACTATACGATCACATCAGAAAAACACATAGCAAGATAGAGTACAACATTGGAACGTATTGCTGAAAGAATAAACGTTAACACAGACTAATACCTGACACACTAACAAACACACCTGATGGGCAAATCTTCTATTCTACTAACACAACCAGACAGTTAAAACAACACACAGACTACACGGCCACAAATTAAATCAGTCGGGGGCTCATCAAACTAGCAAAATTCATAATATCAGCAATAGTACTTGATTTCTTAAATTCTTATGAGGCTCCCTAGAATTGAAGCACCATTCTTCAATTCAAATCTCTGCCAAGAGTAATCTTGAGCGAAAGGTAGATACCTTTGAAGACCCTCAGTAGATACTCTGAATTTCGGCCATTGTTGGATCATCACTGCAGAGCAAGGGGGAGAAATCCCGTGACAATGTGCTAGTAACCAGAAACCTGAAGAAATTGAACCATGCTTTTAAAAAATCAGTGTATATTTAGCTTCTCCTTCTTGTTCTTCCTTTTCTTCTTCGTCATCTTCTTCTACTTCAAGCTGACATTGAGGCTCTTGAAATGTGGATATATAGAAGAATGGGGCGTATCTCATGGAAAGAGATGAAAACAAATAAGGAGGTCCTAGAAAATCTAGGTATGAAAAGAGAACTAATGAGAGAGGTCAAAGTTCGGCAGCTAAAATACTTTGGCCACATAAAAAGGCATAACACCTTGCAGAAGACCATAACAGAAGGGAGAGTTGAAGGCAAACGTGCAAGGGGAAGACAGCGCTATAAGTGGGAAGATAACATCAAGAGATGGACAGGAAAGAGTCTATCAGAGTGCACCACCAAGACAAGAGACAGAAGACGTTGGAGATCCATTACAGCCAACCTTCGTTATGGAGATGGCAACTGATGATGAGGTAATCAAGTCTCCCCACAGCTGTTTCCAGTGCTGCTCACCAATTCTATTGTTGACTTCTTCCATGACATAATGTCAAATCGACCAATATCTTCTTTCTTTATCATCCTCTTAATCTTTTCCCTTCACCTTTTCATCGTTCCACAATATATGTTTCAGATTTCTTCTTGGTATTTAGCATCCGAGAGGTTAAAGAATTTAAGTATTCAAACGTATAAAATATATAGACATAAATAGGACTTAAAGAGAGAAGACGCACATCTGTTGATATGAAAGCAAGGGGGAAAAAACGAACTATACACAAGCAGAACTTAAAGTGAGAAGACAGCACAACTGGAAATATGAAGCAACTAAAGTGAACAATTAGGTATAAAATGGACAAATGGAAAATTCCTGGGGGACCTGGATTTCGCAGATGATTTAGCATTCAACACCCAGACAATCCCAAGAAGCAGTAAATAATTTGTGTCATCTCTCGGTTAAAATAGGTCTCCAAATAAATGCCTCTAAAACTAATGAGACCTTTGATATCATCTTGAACGGGGAAAAACTACAGAAAGTTGAAAGTTTCAATTATTTAGGCAGTAAAATGACTCAGGATGGTGACACAACAAGAGAAATTCATACTAGAATTGCTTTGGCAGCTAGCGCCTTCAATAGATTATCTAACATTTGGAAATTACGATCATTGAATATACATACCAAGCTTCGTCTGTTTAATTCAAATGTTATCTCAGTGTTAACATACGGCTGTGAGAGTTGGAAAATAACAAAATCATTGGAGAACAAGCTGAATACATTCGAGAACAAATGTCTTAGAAAACTCATGAACATCAGTTGGAAAGAATTCAAGACTAATCGACAAATAAGAAAAGACTCTAGGCAGAAATATGTCTCCAACTATATAAGGAAAAGACGATGGTCATATATCGGTCATGTCCTACGAATGCAAAATAACAGAATACCACTACAGGCGCTCACTTGTGTTCCTGAGGGTAAGAGGAAAAAAGGAAGACCAAAAGAAACACTCAGAAGAACAATAATAAGAGAAGGAAGAACGTTGGGCCTAAATAATGTGCAAGAGCTAAGAGGAGTGGCGTCACAACGAACAACCTGGAGAGCACTGGTTTCTGACTTATGCGCCGTGTTTGGTGCTTAAAGAATTTATTATTATTAAAGTGGGGTGGTGGGCGGGGGTAAGAGAAAGCAAATACAACCTAGACCTAATTTCTCATGGACCATGCAAAGTCAGGATGAATGGAAAAGTTCGTCTGCTGAATATGTCAATGAACCTGGCGAGGACTGATAGGTAATTTGGTATTATATATATTTTTTTTAAAATGAGAATGGAAAAGGGTATTGTATCAGCAGTTCAGGAAGCAACATAAAGGACATAGATATGATAAGAAACTGTTTAGACGTTTAGACACAAGAAGAAAGAGCTGATAACATAAACACACACACACACACACTCACAAACACATACATGTATTTATATATATATATATATGGAAATCTGCTGATTGTATTATCATGCAGTCCTTGTTCTGGAATCCCCAGGGTATGAGAAGCAGAAAGAGAGAGAGAGAGACCAGAGAACACGTGGAGAAGAGAACTGGAGAACAAACGAGCTTTATTTTCAAAGGGTTAAGAATTGGGCACGCAGGTCCGTCTGACATTCTGCTCTCTCTCTCTCTCTCTCTCTCTCTCGCTCTCTCTCGTTCATCCTCACATTTTTTAAGCATTATTTAGGCATTTATCATTATAACAGTTATATAACATCATACATTTGCAATATTAATCATAATCAAAGTATGTTTTTAAAATAAATTTAAAAAAAATTAAATTAAAAATAACAAACTAACAAACAAACAAACTGTCAAAAATCGAACTCTTCATGGGAGACAAACATGAAGCGGATGAAGGAGACATGGTAAGACTTTGAGCTGATGCCACGTGACATGAAAACTTGGCCTAAATTTAATGACGGTCTATGCTCCTCCAGGAGCTGAAGGGTGATAGTCCTTGACTTACGACGAGGTTCTGTTCCGACGACTCCGTTGTAAGTTGAATTGGTCGTAAGTCGGAAATCACTATATACTACATGAACCGTAAGGATGTGCTAGCATGTAACACGTCTGAGTGCTAATATATATTGTATATATATATATACAAGCTTTTTGTCAATTTGATGTTACATTTTTTGACTGCAAGCTATAAACTCCGGGAAAATTTATTTGTGGCTTTTTAGTGCATTAAGTCATTTGGGGCTGTGTTAAACTGTGTTTAAAATATTTTTTAATATATTTTTTTAATTACACGTTAAAATTGTAATCTGTCCAAATGTGACAGTTGACCTTGACCTAGAAAAGACTCGCAAAATATACTACTCGTCAAAAGTCAAGGGCCACCCTATTATTTTCAATACACTTTTATATAAGCGTATAGAATGATTAAATGAAGGAAGTTTTTAGTAAAAATGGGTGCAATATCTTCCTCTGGCAGTCCTCTATGCACATTAAACATAAAAACAACTCACCGACAACCATGGTGATCACGTGCAATTTGGTTTGCTGACCATAAATTCACATTTTTTAATCTGTTTTTTCAAACTTCCGTACAACCAAACAGGTGAAGTAATCGTGCTGATTGACATTCCACGTGCAATGGCGACTTTTAGTGAACAGAGATCACTCTTAATTTGTTTTACAATCAGCAGACTTAGGGTAGTTTCATCACTTGCAAAAACCCTGCCACCGAGAAGAAGTCTTGACACCTTACAAAGAATGAGGGCTATAGCGTGGGTTGAAAGTGGTTTATCTGTCCGTGAAGTTGCTAGACGGCTTGCAGTGTCACACTTTACTATCCAAAGAATTTTGGAGAGATTTCAGGCCACAGGAAGTGTGGAGGATCGCCACCGGCCAGGTTGCCTTAGATGCACCAATAGACATGATGACCGGTACCTCTTGTTGTCAGCCCTGCGCCATCGAACAGTGACTTGAACCACTCTAAGATGTCAGCTGAGACAAACATTAAACGTTAATGTCAGTCAAAGCACCATTCGCAGACGTTTACATGAATTTGGACTGGCTGCTCGACGTCCTGCAGTCAGAATCCCTCTTACTCCTGCTCATCGCAGAGCCCGTGTTGCTTGGTGTCGCGAGCACATCCGATGGACAAGGCAACAATGGAGTCAAGTTCTCTTCACTGATGAATCTCGCTTCACTGTGTCATTCAATGATGGCAGGATTCGAGTTTGGAGACGACCAGGAGAGTGATTTACTGATGACACAATTCGAGAGGTGGATCGTTATGGTAGGGGTTCTGTCATGGGCTGGGGAGGCTTCTACAGACACGGCAGGACCCCACTCTACATCATCCAAGGCAACTTGACCGGCCCAAGATACCAGAACGAAATCCTGAGACCAATTGTTCAGCCTGCTCTGGAGGCCATAGGTGGTAATGCCATCCTCCAAGATGATAACGCTCGACCCCATCGAGCTCGTGTGGTGAATGAGTTTATTCAGCAACATGGGATCATCAGGATGGCGTGGCCAGCTCATTCACCTGACCTTTCTCAGATTGAGCACCTCTGGGATGTCCTTGGTCGAAGATTGTCAACAAATCACCCACTGCCAATGGATGTTGCACAGCTGACTGTATTTCTGCTTCAGGAATGGCAAGCTGTTCCTCAGGATACTCTTCGGACCCTTGTGGACTCGATGCGTCTACGCTGTCTTGAATGCCTTGCTGCAAACGGTGGTCATACCCGATTTTGAAATGTCTATTTGTCCAATATATATTGTGTGACTTTTGAAAAGGTGGGTGACACACTTCACAGCTTCATTGCGTTTGAATGTGTGTTTCCATTTCTTTACGTGACATGTCAATTTGGTACTCAATAAATGCCGTTTTGACTGATACCAATTACGTTGATATCAGATTTGTTTTATGGTTTCAACCAAGGTTTTTCTAAGTGGCCCTTGACTTTTGACGAGTAGTATATTACCAGGATCTTAAGTTGTGTTTGTTTGTTAAACGCTGTCATTATCTGATAAACAGAAGAAAATCAAATAAGGAAGTGTTCAGATAAATTAAAAAAAAATTAAACGTTACCCAATGTCAAGATAAAAACTTGACAATAAAACACGTTATCATTATCATGGTCATTATCACTATCGCCATCATCATCATCTTCATTTTCATCGTCGTCTTTCTTCATTATTACGCCTCAGCACCGTCAGTAATAAGGGCCTTCAACAAAATCAAGCTAAACCTTCCTGACCTGTGCCATCCGTTCAAGATCTTTCCGTGTCTTCTCTGCCCCTTTGATGTATGTCTGCAGTTCTCTACTCCGTTTGTTTAAACATACCAGGTGCCGAATCTGGAGATTAATAGTAGCCTAGAATAAACAGCAAATATATTGTGCTATATAGAATAAAGAACACTATATACTCAAATTATACCTACGTAAGGTTGAACCAGGTATTACGTACATAGGGAACGCCTTTATTCTCGGGTCAAAAAGACAAGTGAGCCAGCAACTTAGGCGCATTTATGCTTTCAATAGGCTGCGTGATGAACTTCCTTAATAGAGGACCTTCTTTCTTTTTGTATAGTTGGCAGTGGCGTGCTAAGGGGGTGAGCCGGGTGACAGCCAAGAGGGGGTGCCATCGGACACAATTATGACAGCATGTTAAAAATCTACCTGCACGCAAAATGTATTTTTCTGTCTGTTTTATGGGAGGGGGGGGAGGGGGTGGGGGGGGTGTTAAGGTGGTGGAGTGTGCCAAATGAAGAATTCGCCCCGCGTACCAAATACTGTCAGTACGCCCCTGATGGTTGGGTTAAAGGACTGAAATTATTTGACCTGTAATGAGGAAAAAAAAAAGATTAGAAAACTTAGTGTACATTCAGTACATAAAGATGAAATTTAAAGAAAAAGGAAATAAAAAAGAACTGGACGAAAGAACGCCTCGGTACAGTTGTCTGAGGGCATTGGACATTTCTAAAAAATTAAATAAATAAACAGCTTTGGTTGACCTGTCCGTATCTGCTGAAATTTGTGTGGCTTAAAGTTTCATGCCTAATTTTCATTAGATGCCTTTTACGATCGTGTGGTAGGTTGCAGTGTTACTAATCTTTACGCCCCTTTCGGACCGCTGTAGTCAGGACCAGCTTTTGGGCGGTGCGAGCCGAAAATGCCGTAGGAGACTGAAGTATTTAGCTAAGTATGAAAGATGTCACCATACTAGCTCCAGCTTTTTAATGTGGTGGGTGGGGTGACCAATTCCCTTCCTCTCTGACTTTCAATTTGTTGAAGGCGTATTCTCCTTCCGGAGCTAAAGGGTAGTGATGATGAAGAAATAAAAAACAAAGTCAAGTCAAAAAAAAAAAAAAAAGCCAGATCAAAACAGTGGAGACTGAGAGAAGAGCAGAAACATTGTTGACAACGCATCGGTTGTGATCATTGCGTAGGTCAGGACATATCTCGGCAATGTTCACACTCGACCTTATGGGCGTTCACGTCTTGGGAGCCGCGCTGGTGTAATGGTTACAACGTTGCGCTGGCGACCAGGTTTTCAAGGTTCAAGCCCGGGCGTCAGCATTTGAAGGCGTGTCAACGACCGGGATTTTGACTGAATACCCTGAACCTGAATCCTCGCAATGACATGGCATTGGGTCGAAGGACTGAAAGCTCAAGTGCCGCTGGTTAAGGGGGGAAAAAAAATTGACGTTCACGAGTTTAGGGAAAAAATGTCAAGGCCATGAAATTATCTAAGATAGTTTAAAATAGTCAGGTTTCAAAGATAAAAACATTACCTTGACCCATATGGGTAAATGATTAAAAAAAAAAAAAAATGTAACGCAGTGCTAATCGGTATATGTCTAAATTTCTTCTTTTTATTTAACTCTCATAATCTATTTCTCCTATAAAGTGGGAGATCTGTTTTAGACTTCTCACATCGATCTCCTTTTTTATTTTTGTTTCGCCATTTGTCTCTTTTCCCACTTTTTATAATTTTTTATTCTTGTTTCAATTGTTTCGTTCTTCCGGTTTAGTACTTCCAAGCGTATTCATGGCATTTCTGATTTACTGGGCGTGTTATACTTACTTGTTGACTTAGTCGTTTATCTTCTACCTTGGGAGCTTAACCAGAAAAAGCACCATACTATCCTACCGGCTGCCTTCCTTGTGGCCTGGTTACAGTCCAGTCCTCGGTCCTTCAGAGATTGTCCTCCTAGCGAACTCTGGGTCGTCCTGGGGGTCAGTATCTTTGGCTCTTGGTTTCCCATGTTTGTCGCGGTAGCCGGTCTTCTCTCATTCTGCAGACTTGGCCAAACCATCGCAAATGGAACTGCTCCACTTGAGCGTCTGAGTTTTGAGGCTATTACGTATCATCTAGTTGTGAACCATGTTCCATCTTGCCACTTGGGTCTAGGGTTTGAGGCTATGACGTATCATCTAGTTGTGGACCATGTTCCATCTTGCCACTTGGGTCTGGGTTTTGAGCTATGACGTATCATCTAGTTGTGAACCATGTTCCATCTTGCCACTTGGGTCTGGGTTTTGAGGCTATGACGTATCATCTAGTTGTGAACCATGTTCCATCTTGCCACTTGGACTACATTCCTCAAATACCTTATATTTGAAGTTTGGAGCTGACTCTTGTGGGACCTTGTTATAAAGATTGATTACCCCCTCCCCAATATTTATGCATTTGGATTAGCTCTCGCTTTTCTTTTCTCAATTGTTTTTGCATGTTTATCCCTAATGAAAACTGTGGGTTCGTAACGTTAGCTATCGATATCTGTAGCTTTATTATGTACATCGTGCGCTGAAGAAAACACATGTAAAGACATCTGTTGTTTTAAATTACAGTGCAGTCAACTTAAGCGGTTTTCGCTTAAGAGGAGACATTTCTGAAGGTCTGTCGTGAAACATTCTAAATCCACATATATAAATTAAAAGGTAAATGTAAAGCCTAACACATAAATTCAATAAAAGGGAAAGAAGAATGGTAAAGAACAGTGCTGTCACAATGACTGTACTCGAGATCCCCCTTTTTCTGCTTCCTCTGCATGTTCTCACGCTTTCACGTTTACTAGTAAAGCCTACAGCAGCATACACGCCTTTCTAACAATAAAACGTGTACTGTATTTCTAAGAAAACCTTGAGATAGACACACTGCGTAATGACCTAGATTAATATTCCATTAATTTCATTTTATACACTACGTTAACATAAACGAAAGGACAGATGGACTTAGGATAGAAAGAGAGAGGGCTGAACGGAAGAACGCCGGCAACACTAACACGCGTCTCGCGATATAAAATTAATGCCACCCCCAAGCGTAAGGCATGAAGCACTAACTTTTTTTTCAAATAGACAGTGATAAAAAACACTACCAATACACGGTAAGGTTTTAAAAAACCTGGTTAATGCTTATTAGGAAACATGACTCAATACTGTTTTACGTCTGAAATCCTGACATTAGTCTGACAGAACAGTCGAAAAGGCAGGACAGGTGGCGGTTCTAAATAGAAAAAAATAAAAAAATACACGACTATCCTAGAAAATACATATTTTGAACGCAGCCACTTAGCTCCATTAACTTATATATTTGGGTGCCTTAGGACTTGCTGACAAAGAATATGTTAGGTGTTAAGAAATTAGTTTAATAATTAACAAATTATAGCCATAATACTAGAGTGGTGCTGTCAGACAACCCCAAATCATAATCGCACAGTGGCATGTTTTGAAACCACCATCTCACGGGAAATAGGCCACCATGTTAAATCCGATTTGATTGGCGGGAATGATATGTAAGGCTAAACATGATTAGTCGGATTGCAAATACTATTTTTGGTTGTTAGGGGAAACGAAGGAAGGGTAAATTTTTTCAAAAGCGTGTAAACATGGCCCTATTGGCTAGACCAGCTGATATAGTCAATTAGGAGCGTCTGTTCAGTGCCACATTTTAAAATAAACTTACTAAGAAACAGTGCGTTGAGATCCAGGTCATATTTTTCTAAATAAAAGCCTGGGACAGAGGCAGATCGGAATTTGTGCCATAATTCATCGCCAGTCAACGTATTTGTTTATTATTTCCATGAATTGTGGTAAGATTGACATATTTGATATCTTTTTGATGAAAATTGAATGTGAATTGATAATTTATGTCTGTATATGTGTGTGGTTCAGTAGCAAACATGAGGCAAAGCCTAGATAGTGCTCCAACCTGAACAAAACTTGTCGGAGAGAAGTATAAATGCATGGGATCACCAAATAGTACACTGACACCTATCTTATTGACTAGAAGGAACTAATGCTGGAATTGCAGAGGCGTAGTAACCATTAAGGAGAAGAATACTGGTGTAAATTGTTTCAGATGAAGCTAGCAGTTGGCCTACCGCTCTGAACTCAGTGTTTGTTATGTATTGTGCTCAGTGTGGAAATAGATTATAAATTAGTTATGAAGTAGGAGGTACAACCTTCTTGTTTCAGGGACCGTGGTCCTAACTTATTGAAGCAGCAGCTGGTCTGAGTTTTGCTGAATCCAGAGGCTGATAGCATACCCCTTGGTCCAGATAGCGACCAGTGAGGTGTCTCAAGAACACGGTGAAGCAAGCAAGCAGAGGAGTCTGTGTCCTGCCGCCCTCACAGAAGATAAGATTCTGTGGCCAGAGCAGCTCAATTTTATGTACCCCCCTCTAAAATTGACATTATATTAAAGAAAGAGGGACAATAAATTGTTTCAATTGACAGGAACTGTGAACTTTTCCCAATACTATTTCCACCATAAGCAAACACTTGAAGTCATGATGAAAAACAACAACCAAGCTTGAACAAGCCAGTATTACCTCATAGTACCACTTCACAACTTACACACATAGGATAATAATAATAAAATATGTCAATTCAAAGATCATAACTATAAATTGTGTACATATAACTTGTAATTACATTTGATTGTGATTCCTGGTTCACTGTGTAGTTGAATCAGGATATCTATTATTGAAAGGAATTAATACATATATTTTTAACCTTTAACACTTGACTCATTTAAGATAGTCTTATAGAGTGTTTTATGTGTGTGAGTGTCACAGTGTTGTAAAGTTTTGTGGAATAAATAAAATTGTTTATCTGTCTGTTGTTGTTGTGAATTACACTTCATCATTATCATAACCCTAGACATTCAACGTAGTCATCACAATATTCCAGAATAATTCTGACTGAGGTATAAATGTGGTAGCAAGTAAGGTCATCTGTAATACACCACACTTATTAGATACAGATACCTTCACAGCTGATCTCAGTCAGTATACTAAGTCCCCTATAAATATTTATAACATCCCACTTTACCACAAGGTCCCGGCCAAATGTCATCTTCGGCTTTGTCAAGTTACGGTACAACGTGGCCGTCCACAATTTTTTGGAGATTGCGTACATCGCGATCACCCTGTACTTTATTTCCTGCTAACAGCTAAGCCGGCAACCGATCGATCGCGAATTACCAGCAGATCAGAGAGGAGGATCTGGTAGATCTTTAGGTGACGTTGTGGTGGAAAGGGAGGGTGAGCAAAAATATTTAAGCGAGAAAAATTACGGATTAGTCTTCTCCTGAAAGCATCAAGGCAGCCACCACTTTTGTCAAGAAAGGTGACGCTGAGAGAAATTTTAAAAATTGTCATTTTACAATCGAAACTAATCTTTCACCTAACTCTGCAGACATGATTTTATCAAGGCAGATCTAAAGAGAGCGTGGTGTTTCTAAAGTAGATCTCTACAGCTCCTAGTCTGTCGGTCGCTGTTATAACTCATTACTGCAATTTTTTTTTCGCTGTCAAAAGTAAGACGTAGTCTTCGGTCTAAATAAGACATAGAGGACGACAAAAATAGAATATGTGAACTGATTGACATCATGGCATGGACAGAAAACAACAACAGAATTGACATCATGGCATGGACAGAAAACAACAACAGAATTGACATCATGGCATGGACAGAAAACAACAACAGAATTGACATCATGGCATGGACAGAAAAGAACAACAGAATTTATAAATATTACTGTAGAAAGGAAGTTGTAGATAGACATGATCCCCTATGTTACCAGGAGAGTTGCCACTCTGTCGTAATATCTGAGATTACACCGATCAAGATATATATATATATAGTTGTTTATAAGACACGAAAATAACATAGGGATAAAATAAGGAAGTTGCGAGAAACTTTGTCTCCTACGCCAGCAATCGTATTAGTCTGGGCAAAGCCTTCACGCAACGAGACTGTAACGTCTCGCTTTCACTAGTGCTGGCTTTTGCATCCGACCTTGGAAAATAATATAACATCTTGACAAAACTTAGGCCTAGTTTTCGAGCAAGAGCGTAAGAAGAAAAACGGGGAACGAATACGCGAAGGCATAAAAAGTGAAAGAGCAAATGCTACAATTTGACACGCGTTTGAATTTTTTTCTGGCCTTGCGAACCAGAGGAAAACGATACTGCAAGTTAATGCAGTAGCATGTTGGAAGAAAAACGTTGTCGCACGCCTTGCAGACCCCTCTTCGCTTAACACTCAGTTCAATATATATAACCACGCTGTTAGACGCGACACAGACCAAAACACACACACAGTCGTATTTTGGGCTAAAAAGTAGTGCTATTGTAACAAAACGCCAAAAGCGTTGTCGCTTTTTTGTGACGTACTACAAAATACGGTGTTTCGTTTGAATGAGAACGTTAGACAGGCCTATAATGCGATTAACGTGGACAAATTTTGAAAAAAATACAGTGGGAGAGGGGAAGAAAAAGGAGCATAGTTGGTCGTGTCCTGAGTTCGTGTTTACAAATTTGAATTTGTTCGATAGAAGGATAGAGAATAAAAACTTAGATAATTTACTTACAGGCTAAAATAAAGGACGGTTGACGAATACAATGACCTTAATTGTTTAGTAGAAGAGTATGATGTTAATGTATCTTACCGTAGATAGGAAAATATGTTATGTGACGAATTGAAGGAGAAAAACGATAATAGTGAATATAAGGAATAAAAGAATAAAAATTATAACCACTGTGTGGCAGACAGCAACAGGATCACTAATTACTTGTCAGAATTATAAAATAGTAGTAAATAATTGAGATGACAGAAGACAGATGGACTAACAGACTGCTTCTTTCTCAGCTTGACAGATATTGGGGAAAGGGTAGGGTAGTCCACGATTTGAAAATTGAGTGCAGTTTTGAAAATACGGACGCTAGAAGCCAAACAGTCCCGATTGGCTGGAGTCTAATATACTAACGGATGGATAAAACCGAATTGAAGGTAGTGTTAGACACCACTTGAGACATAAAATTATTACACTACAGTTGTTTTACAAGCAAGATAATAGTACTATCTTGACTTAGCTGATCTGCACCAGCAAGCGATCTGGATTTGACCATATTTAACGCAAATCAAACTTATTAGTGTTAATATTTCTCTGATGCGGTAAGAATGAAAACATTTATATCATTATTATGTATGTATTATTGAATATGTATGAAAATTATTTGGGAAGAAGCTTATCTAGAGGGAAGTCAACATCAAACTTTGTGTTGTTTCACAGAGCTGTTAGGAAATATATTAACAGGTTGTAGAAAAGCCAGACAGGCTTTCTGACATTTTGGGAGAAAGTAAATTAAATATTAATGGGGAAATTGTTGTACAGTATTATGACATAAGACCAGGAAAACCCCTGGCCGTCGTCTTCAGCAAGTCACCGTGATTGTACATGACTTGATATTATTAACTTAAAATGTTTCCTTTGTCAAGGAAAGTGTCAAACTATGGTTTGAAGTTTAATTGACCATGAATGGGGTAACAAACCAGATAAGAACGACAACTATTTGATTGGTTACCATGCTATTTGACAATGTTAAACAAGTTAGGGATAGAGAGAGGCATATGAGATATTGATTAGGACGTATTCCTATCCATGCAGGGTTTCATCTATGACTCCGAGTGAGCCTAGGTCAACGTAGATCTGTATAAACTCCAGCATATTAAGAATTGAGGCAGTATAAACTGTGTGCCTCCTGGTTATATCTCAAAATCTGAACCCTGACTTGGCAGGTTATAGCTGTTGGAGTGGAAAGACATCATCCTATGATCCAGCACTTACCAAGCTAAGATTTTGTTCACGGGCTCATGATACATATCAAACTACACCACTCTCTTATCCCAAATGTGAAATTCATAGTAGAACATGATGAACCCAGTCGTGCTTCAAATTATTATCCATTCATAGGAGCAAGTTTTATTTGACACTTTTCCAGAGACATTTAGATAATAGTTGTGAATAATAAGAGACTCATTTACAATTGGAATTCAATGTTGTAAATATATGCTATTATCACTTTGAGTTTATTTCATTTAATTCCTGTATCCAATAAACTGGGATACAGGAACAATAAATTGTAAAAAGATTGATAATTTTAAACTTAGAACAGTGACTTGTTTTCTTATTGTTCAGTAAATTTTAAGTGTAGGTGTTGTCATTTTATTTCATTACAGCGCATATACCCTATACATCTAGCTAGACAACACTCACACACCTTTACACTTAACTAGGAGAAAATATATGACAGGTTGAGGTCATAAGATGGTAGCAGACAGGTTCCCTGAAAACACATATATAAATAACTAACTTCAGGGGCTTGCACAGCTGACCTCACATCTGTTACAAATAATATTTTATTCTTTAACATCAAAATCCACCACACACTCCCATGTGGATTCACCTAGATCTAAGAATGAGCTCCAGTTTATTTCCTTGGTATTATATCCCAGCTTGGCATGCATTTAATAGATCATCACATCTGGTCCCAAGCTAGGAGGAAGAAAAGCGTGCCATACTGTACATTCCTCGCCACCAAAGGGGGGGTTCTCCAAATATGCAAAGCTAAAATACTGAGCTCTCGTTCTGGGCTCTCCCAGAGATTTGTCACGACCTAAATATAGCCATTTCTCAGCTCCTCCTGCCTAGCATGGGCCCACAGTGCGGGGAATGCATTGTATGCCGCCCCTACCCCTTTTCTAGCATGAAACCAGATGTTAAGATCCCGTAAATTCATGCCAGGTGAAAAAAGAATGGCCAGGAAAGGAACTGGAGCTCACGGCTCAACCTCAATTTTCGGCATGACAAGCCACAGAAAAAGCCTAGATCTACCATACATAATGGCAAGGATTCTTCACCTTAACATTGGCTGCAGAAGCGCGACAAGCTCAGATCCGATCAGATTTGACCCATTTCCATCTCTGCATCGAAAGCCGGCTGCAATGGATCTCGATGTCATCTGTCTCTTGTCTTAGTCCTACATTCTGATAAGATTATTTTCCGTCTCTTGATATCTTTTCACTTATGGCATGGCCGTAAGGCATTTCGTCTCAAATCACATAAACGAAGAATACACATGAAACCAATCAGTACACATAATAATAAATGCATCAGAAACGAAATAGCATCAAACTTTTTTTAATTGCTGCCTTTTGGAGTGGCATAACAATAAGACAAATTTACAGGAAACGAACAAATTGGTTACAATGTACAGGGCATTATGGGTAAACATTACATCTCATCCGTGAACAGTTCCACACACACAGGAAAAATAAATGATTCAATAAGAGAATCTGAGCATTTAGTCATCAATCAGAGCATTTAGTCATTGTGTCATCAATAAATAATGTACTCTCATCAATTGGCAACAGGCAAGTACATTCCATCTGACGTCATCCTCATAAGAAGCACAAACCGTCCACATCAAGGGGCTGACAAATTATAGTGTTCTTCCATCTCTGATTTATAACTTCTTTGGAGTTTGTTATTCATCTTAGGCTTTGCTGATGTAACATTTTCATTAATATTGGAATGAACGTCACTGAATTTTCCTCATAGAATATGAAGGGAAATAACGCAATAAATACAAGTGAATATTCTGTGCGGAACGATCAGCGACGTTTATTCTGATATTACCACATTTTTACTGTCAATGTTTGTATAAACTACTTTAACGTTAACACTCTTACTTACTTAGTAATTTCTTTTCTACCTTGGGGTGTAGAGATTAGCCAGAGAGAGTGCCATGCTATCCTATCAGCTGTCTTCCTTTTGGCCTGGGTCTAGTCCAGTCCTCGGTCCTTCAGAGATTGTCTGATGTCGCCCTCCCATTGAACTCTGGGTCGTCCTGGAGGTCTGGATCCCTTGGCTTTTGGTTTCTCATACTTGCCATAGTGGCCAATCTTCTCCCATTCAGCAGACATGGCCAAACCATCGTAATTGGAACTGTTCAACTTGGGTCTGCAGGAGCTGGGTTTCGAGGCCATTACGCATCATCTGGTAGCAGACCATGTTCCTACCACATTCCTCAGATACTTCATTTCTGAGGTTTGGAGCTGGCTTCTGCAGGCTGTTGTCATTGCCCATGATTCGCATCCGTAAGTCACAATAACGTTCAGTTTCTTGAACTCTAGCACATATATACATGAGACGAGATCATAACATGGATGATTAGTCAACAAGGAATCCGTGAAAGACTTCAGTATCTCTCATCAGAGAACAAGAAGATGATGAGATTTACCTCAGATGACAAAGTTTATCTCATCAGATGTCATAAATATGATTATGTATATCATTAGTTGAAACAAAGAACATTTTTCATCTCATCAAGCAACACAAAGAGCAATGTACATTTCATCGGCACAAAGAACATCATGCACCTCATCCCGTCAGAAAACAAAACTTCTCAGCGGGCAACATAAAGAACATTCTGTCTCAACAGGTGACAAAAAAAGAACATTCTGTATCTCAACAGGTGACCTAAAGAACATTCAGAATGTCATCAGGTGACACAAAGAACATTCTGCACCTGATCAGATGAATAAAGAACAATCTCAACATCTCATCTGGTGACAAAAAGAACATTCTCAACATCTCATCTTGCAACATAAAGAACATTCTTCAGCTCATCAGCAAACACAAATAACATTCTATATCTCATCAGGTGACACAAAGAACATTCTACATCTCATCAGGCAACACAAAGAACATTCTACACCTCATGAGATGAAACAAAGAACAATCTTATCTCATCAGGCAACACCAAGAATATTCTGCATCTCATCAGGCAACACAAAGAACATTCTACACCTCATGAGATGCAACAAAGAACATTCTACACCTCATGAGGTGCAACAAAGAACATTCCGCATCTCATCAGGCAACACAAAGAACAATCTACATCTCATCAAGCAACACAAAGAACATTCCGCAGCTCGTCAGGGTGAAAAAAAAAAGAACATTCTGCACCTCATCCGGTAACAAAAAGAACATTCTGTGTTTGAGATGACAACATGAACATTATGTCTCGACATGACATTAATTCCTACCACCCGCCAGATGTCACCAGGAACTATCATTAGATGACGCCCAGACAATGACATCAGATTACTAAGAATATTTTGTAGTAGCATCTTATGTTCATCCCTTTAGCGCAGATGGCCCCCCTCTTGAGAAAGTCTACGCCAAAGCACAGACCTCCGCAGCAGTGGTTTCAGTAGCAACTTGTTTTACACATATTGATTGAAGCGGATGGCACAGGACAGGAAGACTTGGCATGTGTTTGTTGAAGGCCTATGCTCTTTGGGGAGCTAAAGGGTATTGATTGATTGATTGTTTTACACGATCACGTGGCCTGCCCCATGCACAAACTCGTACGTTGCCTCGTACGGCATTCTGGATAAAGTAGTAGTCATATTCTTACTATGTCTCCTCAGAGACTCACTGTTTCGACTCCCCAAGGAGCATAGGCCTTCAACAAAAGCATACCAGTCTTCCTGTCCTGTGCCATCAGCTCAAGGTGTTTCACTGTCTTCCTGATGCCGTCTCCAGTTCTCTTTTCCATGTTCTTTGGTCGTCCTCTACCTATTTTTTACCCTGGAGATTCAAAAACAAGGACTGTCTGGTTATGCTGTCAACAGGTTTTCTTAATGTGTGTCCTATCCATCTCCAGCATCTTCTTCCCATTTCTTGTTCTTGTCACTGGCTCCACATTAATGATCTTACACACATAATAAACACATCTTATATTTACTTAAAATAAATGCCCGGAGATCGCTGTTGTTGAAAAAAATACAATAAACGAAACAACGAAAATGCAAAACCCACTGTAGTTTACTCTGGCTGTTGACTGCGTATAAACTGTTTTCCAAAAACACTCAGTTTAATATCCTATTTACAAAATAAACCTCTCGTTGACTTTAATACCACAATATTTATTGACAAAGAGGAATCTCCATATTTAATACATCATGTATGCCCCTCCATCTTACATTTTATGCTACAACATAAGCCATAGATAATATTTACAGAATGCTTAATAATTTGTTCTTGTATGTATGTATTTTACTGTACCAAATTTTACGTGAGAACAAATTAAAATAAAACTAACTGCATGTCATCATAATTGTCAATGCCTTGTGAAAAGCCACAGAAAAATTTTACAATGTCATCTTGGTAATCAACGTGTAACAAAATTATCTTACTTATACAGACTAACAGTCTCTTCCTTACTGTTGTACTAAATGCCATCTTATTTTATTTACAAGGTGTCCCTAAAGTCCTTGTGCATCTTTAAACCTGTAATAACTTTTGACATAAGCAGACTTTAAACGGCATTTAAAAAACATAATTTATCAAGTTTTATGAGCGTCTGATTGACAGAATGGTTAAAGCACTGGTCTCTCCCGGCTAATGTGCTGGGTTCAAATCACGGTACCGACATGCTCCAGTCTACCCAGTAGTAAATGGGTACCTGACTTTGAGTTAGGGAAGGAAAAGGCAGCGAGGAAGGGAACTGGTCAGTCATGGACCTAGTATGGTGAGGTCTCTAACACTTCACTCCCCTGTGGCAGTATCTGCTACGGGACTACCTTTACCTTTTTTAATCAAGTTTTAACATAACACAGTTCAAAGGTTAAGGCTTCAACACAACCGCCATCTTTCATGACATAACTCAGTCCGATTTTCCAACACACAGTTAATCCTTTCTTTCACTGTCACCATTTTCAATGCCTTACAGCAGTGGTCGGCAACCTAGGAGCTTGGGGATCCACGTTAGAACAACTGAGCTCTTTAAAGATTTACTTTGATAAAATCATTTCTGTTTTCATATTTCAGAGTATTTAGATTTTGGAATAAGTGCAGCCTTATTGTATCTTTTATCTCTGCCGGACGATCTACTTCCTGCAATTCAATCAACAGAGCAGTGGAAAGTTCAAACTAAATTATATTTTACCGAATATAAGCTTCACCACAAACAAAAGATTGCTTCCTGTTTTATTACAGTTCATGAATAAAGTGAATTTTAATAACCTCGTTTGCGAGTTTTCACTGGGAATGTAGCAAAAGTTCCTTCAAACATGGGGACATTGCACTTTTAAGTGCTGGAAGCAAAGGGCTAGTATGCAGTTTACCTAGGAGAAAAATTCTCTCCCCTCTCTTCACCACCTAGAGATCTACCAAATAATCCCATGTGATCTATCAGCAGATAGAGGTAATTGAGTTACAGGACCTTAAAAAAAAAACTATCATTTAAAAAATGCACAAATTAAGCTACTATACACTGTTTTTAGTGTGCTTCTGTCATGTGTACGTCCTAAATTATTTATGTTTAAAGTTGCACAAAGACTTTAGGGACACCTTGTACTGCAGTGAAATGTCACTGTGTTCATCACAGAATTTCATTTTACTTATCAATGTTATGACATTACAAGCTTTGGACTTCCGATATCAATTACACAAACAGGTCTTTCAGTACAAAAACTATATTTAGTCCAGTGGAATGCTGTATTGTACTCTGCCCTAGTATTAATGGCTTTACCTGTTTAGGGATTTTGCGTTTACCGAGGAACATCTTATATCCTGTCAATCAATCCCACACAAACTACGTGCATGTGTGTCTATTTTTGTGCTATGCTGTACTTTATTTTTTTAATAAAATAATTCCTACCCATTAATCTCCACAACGCACTATCAAAGTAAATGGAACAGTTTTAAAACGAGTCAGGAGATTCAAATACCTAGGCACATTAATAACCTCAGAAGTGAAGAGTAGAATAGCTCAGCAAAAGCAGTGTTCCATCAAATGAAAAGTATCTTATGCATAATCTTGTCAATAGAAGTAAGAAAGAGATATCTTCAGGGTTATATACAGCAAATCCTGAGATATGGAAGTGAGCCATGGATAGCTAGTAAACTAGTACAGAAAGCACTGGAGGCTACAGAGATATGGTTTTACAGAAGAATGCTAAGGATACTAATAGTATTGGACAGCTGAGAATAGTAATGGACAGCTGAGAATAGTAATGGACAGCTGAGAATAGTAATGGACAGCTGAGAATAGTAATGGACAACTGAGAATAGTAATGGACAGCTGAGAATAGTAATGGACAGCTGAGAATAGTAATGAGGATGTCCTAAAGAAGCCATTGCACAAAGGAAGCTTATATTAGAAGGAAGCAATTAACCTCAGAGTGGCTCAGAGGTATGGCGTCCGCCTCGTATTCAAGAGGTACCGGGTTCGAATCCCAGTTGAGGGATTATAATTTATTGAAATATTTTTTTCAGAACCAGTAGTCCTAATTACGTCATACTCCCCCCCCTGGTCTCATGGGTAGTGAGATCGGATGCCTAGCCTTCTCGGATAAGGGCGAAAAAATAGGAGGTCCCGTGTGCAAGTTGCAAATCCCATGGCAGTTGGAAATCGTAAAGAGTAGGCTTATCAGGCCGCTGTCCTGGCAAAACTTAAAAAAATTAGGAAACCTATCCACTACAAAAATATTTATAGAATGTGTGATTCCTATACATTATATACGCATATTGGGATTCTCGCCGGTGCTACGGAGTTCGTGCACTGCGCTGAGATCCTCCTTGTGGGATCTAAGGGAGGCTATCGGAGCACTGATGGCGTTGTCCGTGTGCAATGAAGATAGTCCTTAAAAACCAAAACGAAACCAAAACCAATCATTAATGAGAAGACGAAACCTGAAATATATCATGAAAACAAGAAAGACAGGAAGAAAAATAGAGGATAAGAAAGAGTGAATACCGCGAACAGTTTGACATCATGGTATGGAAAAAAGTCAACAACAGATTTGATAAAAAGTACTGAAGAAAGGAAGTTGTGGAGAGACGTGATCACCTTCTCTAGCTGGTACGGTACTTGAACAAGAATAAAACATTAATCAACCAAATTATGATAGGAAACTCTATACAGAGCGACACAACAGAAGGCAATCTGATCATCATAGAAGTCCCCCCGTCGAACAAGTGTTTCGGCCCATTATTCTCCTTTACACTTTAAGGGAGGGGTGGGCCCACCTGGGTCATGACTCCCAAGTATCTCAGCCTCCTGTTGTCTTGTGTGGAAAATGAACCCATTCCACCTTAGATGCAGCTTTAAAATCCACAATTCCGCCAGCAGGAGGCAATTGTGAAAGTAAAGAGAAGACAAATTATTGCGGTCGTTCCGCAGCACACCACTGACACGCCTGTGTGATGCCAACGAGGCTTAAATTCTTTGCGAGGCGGCCTCTGAAATGAACTACTCGGTGCTTTGCCTCCCTTGAATGTTCACACATCTTTGGGTAAGATATTCACTTCTGTCCCAGTGTGTCTTGTCTTGAATTTACTTTTTGCATTCTTCTATGTGTCTCCTGCATCTCTCCTGTCTTTCTTTGTCTCACTTATCCACGTTATACCCCTTTCTTTTCTTTATCTTGGTGGTTCCTTGTTTCTGACTGCTGTATATGCTATAAGACTTTCAGCAAGCATCCAATCCACTTCCACTTCCGTTTTGTTTGTTTCCAGAACCCTCTTCATTTCTGATGAACATTATTGTTCACTGTGCATCCGAGGATCAAGTGCCATCTCACCATCAAATGTTGACTGCAACATCCTCAGTCCAACAGACAACTTCCTATTCATCACTTCATGTTTTCTTCCCACTTAAGTCACCATTATCCTCATGCCAGTTTGCCATTAAGATTTCCCTTAATTTGTGTTCTCAATAAAGTTTTTATCCCGTTCTTTTGCCTTCTTTTTAAACCCTTAGCTGCGGACTGACAATGTAATCAGTGACCAATATATCTAGTGGCATCTTGTAGAGCAGAAACAAACTCACTCGTCAGTCAACAGCTAACGATCCAACAAGAAGAAGAAAAGAAATAGTTTGCAGTTATTAGAAAGGAAAAAAAAAAAACGATCATTCTAAACCATAAGACCAAGTTAGGGGAAAGATACAAGCTGGATAATTTGGCTAGTTTGAACTGGGCATGTCTCAAACATCACAGTTTGAAAAAAATCAGATTTAAAGTTGTGTATATCAACAATGTTTTATGTAGGTGTTGGGGTCACTTCATGGTGTGAAATTAATCACGGTGAATTTATTATTAATATCTGGATTTCTCCATACCATGATGTACCTCAGCTGAATGCATGAAAGATGAAAATATGCTTATGCATTGATGAGAGAAATTGGTAAATAGGAATGACAAAAAGCAGACTGTGTGTGACGCTGCTAGCGTTTGGCTGTGTTTCAAGTATGTGGCTGTTGTTAAGCCTTTTCTACAGTGTGTAATTACAGTTGATCTGCGAGCTCCAATAAGGCAAGTGTATTAAATAAATAATACGTTCGTGTATCGAATATGTTTATGGGCTGCAGGAATTGCGCCATCTATAAGAAGTTATATTTTTGGGATGTCAATTCCCCGACATGTGAAGATATATGATTTATAGACTAGATGTGTTGCCTAGTCCAAGGAACAGGTTCTTTAACCGAACAAATGTGCTGATCTAAAGTAAATTAAAAGGAAAGTAAAAAGTGAATACAAGAATAAAAGGTATCAGGAGCAACTGATCAAGATGTATGAATAAATTGGAGCAGAAACTGTTGATTCAGAAGTATAATACATGTAACCTTAAATGGAACTGAATCAAAATGGAAAATTGGAATGAATGACTACTTTTCAATGACTGAAAATATATAGAGTAAAATTCGTGAAGACATTGTCGTATGTAATAGTGCATAATAAATTACAAGTTGTCACATGAAGCATTACTTCATTATATCAAGTTGGTTGCATTTTTGCCAACTGAACTTTATTAAAGTATCAGAGCAGGAATTTTATACGTTAGCACTACACATTTCGAAAGACCCGTTACGATGGGAATCTACTCCTGTATTTTATAAAAGCTGAGATCAAACCAAATATTCCTGGACAACGTAGATAACTCGGGCACTTTAATCTCCCTTAACAGTAAGTAACAACATTACAGCTACATTAAAACATGAAAACTGTTCCCGCCTCGTGTAGTTCCAGCAGGTCACTGAAGAGACAAAGATGAAATAGGACTACTGCATCCTTAGACATGTCGTACAAGGTGACTAATATGTCGTACAAGGTGACTAACATGTCGTACAAGGTGACTAACATGTCGTACAAGGCGACTAATATGGGGCTGGCAACTTCATCGTGCAAAACAAATTGCTACACAGTATGTGCATGTGAATGCTTCATGCAGTGGTGCCTCCATGCTCCATAAGGGGCGAACAGGTATATGATGATGAAGACTTTCCACCATGTTTTCAAACCATGCATTCAATTAACCAGATTACAGAGCAGACATTACTTAATGTGCACATAATCTTTAGCAGTATGCAATCTTTAGTTCATATCATAATTTAATTTTATAATTGGCTTTCACATCAGAAATGACCTGGCCATAATTTCAAAATAAAAAGCATCCCTAACTTGCCAGATTAGACTTTAACCCTGATCACTATCATCATCAATTTAGAATTGTAGCTCCTGACGGAGCTTGGAGCCACTGCTGTAGCTGGCCCCCTTGCTGGAAGCCCCCACCAAGTATTCATGTGCCCGTGCAGCAGTGGTTTATGTAACAATTACTTTTTACATCATGAGGTTGCCAGCTCTATGCACTACCTCATTGTACAGGTTTATATACTTTTATCCGAACATCTGAAAACCAAGTTTCTTTGGGCTACTATTCAATCACAATTTGGCCGATTTCTGACTATTTTGGGCGCGGCTTTGGGCTATAAAGGATACGGCTTGTAGTCGCCTTCTGTGACTAATGAGGAAGTAGAACTATTCTTCCTTTCCTCTCATCACAAACACTGGGAGCTATAAAGCAGTGGTTCCCAACCTTTTACATCTAAGGACCACTTTTCCAACTACAGTTAAGTTGAGGACAACCAGCTTATATGTAATATTGTAATGCCATAAACACTTAACTGTTTTCAATAGATGAATATTCAATAACACAAGTTGTTAATTATTTGCCAGATGACAAGGAAATTGTAAGGTAATAGTAATGTAATAGTAAAATTATGGCGGTAATAGCCGTCATTGTCATATCACATCGTGTTTTGTGTTCTGTTGGCGCAATAATGGTTATAACCACACCCAAAGTTCCTTAATGAACCAAAATTAGGATTTTGAATGCAGAAATAATAAATTATGCTTCCACTGTTCCAAAAAGTTTGAAAGTTCATACTGCATTAAAAAAAAAATAATTTCACCATCCTCAATGTCTGTCAAAGTGTTAACAAAGTATCGCATATAAAATAAGATCGCTAAAAACGTAGGGAAGATCACATCAAAATCAAAGCACTTAATTCCAAATCAATAACGCAGACCACCTGCTAATGCGCCACGGACCATAAGTGGTCCGTGGACCACAGGTTGGGAACCACTGCTACAGAGGGCTTTAACCTTGATATTGTCATATAAAATAAGCTCTGCCCATCAGTCCACAGGTTGGGAACCACTGCTACAGAGGGCTTTAACCTTGATATTGTCATAAAATAAGCTGTGCCCATTTGCTCTAATTCAAGAGATAAATTGTGATCTTTATGGCAGTGTTTTGGACAAAACCGAATAGGGGTTCACCAGACAACAAATATGGAGGATATGATGATGGCAGATCAGTTACATCTGATGTATGGAATACAGAATCATCAAAGTCATGAAAATAAAAAAAAGGCTTAAGGAAAGCATGAAGAAGAAATAATACAACAACCAGGAGGGGGTTTGCTACAAACCTAGAGAGACTGAGGGAAGTGGCAGTGTAAAGGTAAACCACCTATATTCCTGCATCTTTGGCTCTTAACCCATGCAAGATTATCCGTTTTGCCTGAACATCAAAGGTCTCGTGATAATAATTCAACATTTACACCTCTGGCCCACTAATTATACACTCCTGCATCATTATAGCACTATGATTCTAGATTCTTAAATTTAAAAAAAAAATGTAATATAAAGTAAATGATCAAAGGTTTTTCTCCACACACTTTATGTATAGAAGTTCCAACACACATTATGTACAGAAGTTCCGACACAAATTATGTATAGAAATTCCAACACACTTTATGTATAGATTTTTAAACAAAATAAGCTAATAAAAACACGACTGCTGAGAATAAAACATACCTATTTTTTATTATGGTCAGTTAAAAAGAATTCGATCTCTTTAGCTTTCAGATGCAGGGGCACAATAATGCTCATTCACAATTTCCAAATCATTATTTCAATATTTTTTCCCCTGCCATTAACTTCCGATTAAATGTGTGCAGCATCTATACTTTCAACAAGTAATGACATTTTAAAATGCATGTTTGTGCTTTTTTTTATAATTTTAAATTTTGATGAAGAATGTTGCTGATGCAGTTGGGGGAAGCACACAAAAATACTGGTACATCCATGGCACACTTCACATGCTGACATACAGATCTGACATTCCTAGCACACAAACACACTATTATACCTGGCACATGTTGCATGCTGACATACACAGTTGACATTCCTGTCACATGTCCACATAGAGACGGCATCATGCCTGGCACGTCACATACAGAGATGACATTCCTGGCACATGTCACATACAGAGATGGCATCATACCTGGCACATGTCATATGCCCACATACATAGATAACATACCTGGCACATGTACACGGCCAAAGATGAAATAATCCATGGCACATGTCACATAGAGATGGCAGCATATTTGGCACATGTCACATGCCCATATAAAGAGCTGACATCATTCCTCACATATGTCCAGATACAGAGGTGACATCATTCCTGGCACATGTCACATGCACAGATAATATCATTCCTGGCACATGTCACATACAGAGATGGCATCATACTTGGCACATCCCATACAGAGATGGCATCATTCCTGGCACAATTCACATACAGAGATGGCATCATACCTGACACATATCACATACAAAGATAGCATCCTACCTGGCACATGTCACATACAGAGATGGCATCATACCTGGCACATGTCACATACAGAGATGGCATCATACCTGGCACATCACATACAGAAATGGCATCATTCCTGGCATATCACATACAGAGATGGCATCATACCTGGCGCATGTCACATACAGAGATGGCATCATACCTGGCATATCACATACAGAAATGGCACCATACCTGACACATGTCACATACAGAGATGGCATAATTCCTGGCACATAACACATACAGATATGGCATCATACCTGACACATGTCACATACAGAGATAGCATCATACCTGGTACATGTCACATACAGAGATGGCATCATACCTGGCACATGTCACATACAGAGACCTAACATCATCTCATGGTATGACTCATGTCCACACAGACTTAACATCTCATGCCCACACAGATCTAGAATCATCTCACGATATGATTCATGCCCAAACAGAACTAAAAAATCATCTCATGGTATGACTCATTGCCAAACAGACAGCTAAAATCATCTCATCGTATGATTCATGCCTAAACAGAAAGCTACAATCATCTCATTGTATGAGTCATGCCTAAATAGAGGACTAAAATCATCTCATGACATGACTCATGACCACATACAGAGTTAGATCATTTCCTTAGCATGTCTCAAACACCTACTTACAGAGCAAAAATCATCTCCAAGATATGTCTAATCTGCTTTGAACTGAGCTCTCTCTATCATATATTAACTCATTTAGCCTGTTTAGAGAAAAGTTAATCCCTGCAGTATCTCACTTGCCTACATACAGAGCTGAACTCATCCCTAGCTGTCTTTTGAAATTAGCTCTAGCTCTGGCAGTCAATTTTCGGACTCTCCCTCGGCTGCTGACACTCTTGGTATTGCTGTCCGCTAAATCATCACTATCATCATTAGAGTCATCATCTTCATTATCATCATCGGAACATTCTTCTATATATGTCACCTTCTGTTGACCTCTGTTTCTAGTTTGTCGAGCAGAGTTGTCTTTGTGCCCTCCCTTGGACTTTTTGTTGCTGGTTTTATTAGCTGACGGAGACCGAGAATGTCTCGTTCTCCATGAATGTTTGACTGGCGGAGATGTTCGTAACCGTGTGCGCTTGCGAGGGACTACTGAGTCACTGTCGGAATCACTGTCTTTGTTGTCGTGGCCCTTCTTGGGCCGTTTCCGAGATTTACTATTGACCTTTTTATTGTTTTGAGATGATCTACTTGGTTCATTTTTCAAACTCCGAGTTATCAGTTCATCTTCTGAATCATCATCGATTTCTTCTGAGGAATCATCCTCTGTCTCTGAATTATCATTTTTCTCATCTTCGTCTAGCTCAGCATCTCCATCATCATCTTCATCATCTGAAACATCGGACCCATCTTCACCATAATACTTTTTCTGTGACCTTGATGATCGTGAGGAACGCGATAAGGCACTAGAGCTTTTCTTGACACTATTCTTCTCCTCCTCATCTTTTTCATCATCATCCCCCTCTGAATGCTTTGCTCTCTTCTTCGACCTTGTGCCCCGAGCTTTTCTATGTGAAGGTGTGCTTTTGTAATCTGGCGAAGGATGCTTCTTAAAGGAGTGATTTCTGGCTTTTTTTGGTCGACCAACAGGTCGCTTAACATTAAGGCTTGATTTCTGCAGAGACTTGCCCTTCCTAGATGTTTGCCGAGATGGTTCATCACTGGACACATTATCCGAGTCTTCTGGTAATCTACTTCTAACTTTGGTCTTCTTTTTCCTGGAAGGGATCTCAAGTTCTTCCTCATCGTAATCAGAACTGGAAAGGTTAATACTGCTATTTCCATCAGATGTGTAGAAGATGTTAGACTTCTTTAAACGTTCACTTGCTGTTCGTGTTGGTAACGGCCTGGTGGATTTCCCCTTGCCACGAGCAGGAGCCTTCCCTGAAATTTATGAAATTTTCCACAAGTTATTGAACAAAAGAAGTGTAGAATATAATGCAAAACTTTACACCCCAAAACACATGAAGATTAAATATAAACAAACAAAAAATAAAATAAAAGTTAGTCCCATAGCACATGTTGTATCGGACAGAAGTATTAGAGACTTAACTATACTAAGTCTCAGCTACATGAGGAGGGGTAATTGGTTGCCTTCCTTGCTGCCTTTGCCTTCCCTAACAAGAAAACAATCAGGTGCCCATTTACAGCTGGATAGACTGGAGTATGACGCTACCTGACTTTGAAAAGCAAGCACTCTAACCACTCTGCCAGTCTATGCTTACGTGGAGATAGATAGAAATAAGGTCAAAGAAGACATGGAAAAAAAAAATTCAGGACAGGTGAAGAAGGATGGCACCACACTGAATAAATAATAGATGAGTTCCAGTCTCTGAGGAGATAAAGAGAGAATATGGCTACTGTTCCTTCAGGCATGTCATTACACATGACTTACATGAGGTTCTGCATGGGGCTGTGTAGTGAGATGTAGGGGGCTGTGTAATGAGATGTAGGGGGCTGTGTAGTGAGATGTAGGGGCTGGTTAGTGAGATGTAGGGACTGTGTAGTGAGATGTAGGGGCTGTGTAATGAGATGTAGGGGCAGTGCAGTGAGATGTAGGGGGCAGTGCAGTGAGATGTAGGGGCTGTGTAGAGATACAAGGGGCTGTGTAATGAGATGTAGGGGCAGTGCAGTGAGATGTAGGGGGCAGTGCAGTGAGATGTAGGGGCTGTGCAGAGATACAGGGAACTGTGTAATGAGATGTAGGGGCTGTGTAGTGAGATGTAGGGGGCTGTGTAGTGGGATGTAGGGGGCTGTGCAGTCAGATGTAGGGGGCTGTGAAGTCAGATGTAGGGCCATGTAGTGAAATGTAGGGAGCTGTGTAGAGATACAGGGGGCTGTGTAATGATATGCAGGGGGCTGTGTAATGATATGCAGGGGGCTGTGTAATGAGATGTAGGGGCTGTGTAGTGAGATGTAGGGGCTGTTTAGTGAAATGTAGGGCTGTGTAGTGAGATGTAGGGGCTGTGTAGTGAGATGTAGGGACCTGTGTAATGATATACAGGGGGCTGTGTAGTGAGATGTAGGGGGCTGTGTAATGAGATGTAGGGAGCTGTGTAATGATACAGGGGCCTGTGTAGGGAGATGTAGGGGCTGTGTAATGAGATGTAAGGGGCTGTGTAGTGAGATGCAGGGGGCTGTGTAATGAGATGTAGGGGGCTGTGTAGTGAGATGCAGGAAGATATGTAGTGAGAAGCAGGGGGCTGGGTAGCGAGATGCAGGGGGCTGTGTAGCAAGATGTAGGGGCTGTGTAGTGAGATGAAGTGGGCTGTGTAGTGAGATGTAGGGGCTGTGTAGTGAGATGTAGGGGGCTGTGTAGTGAGATGTAGGGGCTGTGTAGTGAGATGCAGGGGGCTGTGTAGTGAGATGCAGGGGGCTGTGTAGTGAGATGCAGGGGCTGTGTAGTGAGATGCAGGGGGCTGTGTAGTGAGATGCAGGGGGCTGTGTAGTGAGATGCAGGGGGCTGTGTAGTGAGATGCAGGGGGCTGTGTAGTGAGATGTAGGGGGCTGTGTAGTGAGATGTAGGGAGCAGTGTAGTGAGATGTAGGGACTGTGTAGTGAGATGTAGGGGGCTGTGTAATGAGATGTAGGGAGCAGTGCAGTGAGATGTAGGGACTGTGTAATGAGATGTAGGGGATGTGTAGTGAGATGTAGGGGGCTGTGTAGTGGGATGTAGGGGGCTGTGCAGCCAGATGTAGGGGGCTGTGCAGTCAGATGTAGGGCCATGTAGTGAAATGTAGGGAGCTGTGTAGAGATACAGGGGGCTGTGTAATGATATGCAGGGGGCTGTGTAATGAGATGTAGGGCTGTGTAATGAGATGTAGGGGCTGTGTAGTGAGATGTAGGGGTTGTGTAGTGAGATGTAGGGACCTGTGTAATGAGATACAGGGGGCTGTGTAGTGAGATGTAGGGGGCTGTGTAATGAGATGTAGGGAGCTGTGTAATGATATGCAGGGGGCTGTGTAGGGAGATGTAGGGGCTGTGTAATGAGATGTAGGGGTTGTGTAATGAGATGTAAGGGGCTGTGTAGTGAGATGCAGGGGGCTGTGTAATGAGATGTAGGGGCTGTGTAGTGAGATGCAGGAAGATATGTAGTGAGAAGCAGGGGGCTGGGTAGCGAGATGCAGGGGGCTATGTAGCGAGATGTAGGGGGCTGTGTAGTGAGATGTAGGGGGCTGTGTAGTGAGATGTAGGGGGCTGTGTAGTGAGATGTAGGGGGCTGTGTAGTGAGATGCATGGGGCTGTGTAGTGAGATGTAGGGGGCTGTGTAGTGAGATGCAGGGGCTGTGTAGTGAGATGCAGGGGGCTGTGTAGTGAGATGTAGGGGCTGTGTAGTGAGATGCAGGGGGCTGTGTAGTGAGATGTAGGGGGCTGTGTAGTGAGATGCAGGGGGCTGTGTAGTGAGATGCATCTGGTGTACAGAACTTAATATTTTAATTTTGCATGCACTGACACACATTATGGATGAATAAACTGCACATTACTGGGGGGGGGGGGGGGGGGGAAAGGGTGGGTGGGGGGGGGGGGGGGGGGGGGGGGGGGGGGGGGGGGGGGGGGGGAAATGATGAGTGAATATTTTGGTTTAATTGACTTCAAGTAGTGGCAAAGTGAGGATGTGATTACGGCGGGCAGTGTGCGTGGATCAGTGTGGACATAAGGATTTATTATTAGTCAAGATATATGATATTACTGGAAGTACGCCACGTGGAATGATTGGAGAACTTAATGACGGTCTTACGAAATACTTGCTGTCTATTAATCGTGTCCACAGATGAAAATGCATCTAACATATCTGCGATGTTCAACAGAGTTTTATTTTGTAATTTTAGTTTTGATGCTGCTGGAATAGTCCTGGAATATTTGTGACTTGCCGACGACATGTATTATCTATGGAACTTGGTGTACCATGAATCTACAAGATGGATTGGCTAATTGATCTTGTTACTTCATTTCGTTTGCAAAGTTCTACTTTGTTCAATGAATTAACTGTTACACAGCAACATCCAACACAACAGTTTTGCAACAGGCTGGTAACCTCTTCACGTAAAACAAAAAATTTGCTACAAAAACCACAGCTGCAAGAGTTTGTGACGTATGCTTCCTCAAGGAGCCTTCTGCAGTGGTAGCTCTATGCTCCATAGGGAACTAAAAAGAAGAAGATAAGGTTCCCAGGGGGCCCTGAGAAGACAAAGAGACATCAAGATGACTGTTCCCATAAGATATGCCATAAGAGGTGACTGAAGTGAGACTGTGCATGGGGCTAGCAATATCAACATGTCAAACAAATTACTACAGAAAATATCACAGCAAGAGCACATGAAATGTTTTGATGCTGGTGTGGTGACCCCCCATGCTCCTTCATTATTACTCTTTAGCTTCTGAGTAGCGTAAGCCTTCACCTAGTTCTCAGCAAGCTCTCCAGTGTTGCGTCATCTGTTCAATCAATCAATCAATCAATACCCTTTAGCTCCCAAGGAGCATAGGCCTTCAACAAACACATGCCAAGTCCTCCTGTCCTGTGCAATCTGCTCAAGCTCTGTCCATGTCCTCCTCATCATTTTCACCTCTGTATCCAGTTCTCTTCTCCATGTATTTTTTCGGTCTACCTCTGCCTCTCTTTCCCTGTGGATTCCAGAACAAGGACTGCCTTGTAATGCTTATCAACAGGTTTCCTCAATGTGTGTCCTATCCATCGCCAGCGTCTTCTTCTCAACTCTTGTTCCACTAGCACTTGTCTGGTTCTTGTCATCAATTCCACATTTGTGACTTTGTCATACCATTTCAGTCCTTCTATTCTACGCAAGCACCCGTTTATAAAAGTCTGTAGCTTTTTGGTTGTTGTTTTTGTTGTTCTCCATGTCTCAGAGCCATACAATAGGACTGACTTCACATTTGAGTTGAAGATTCTTATTTTCGTTTTGGACTTGATTTCTCTTGTTCTCCATATGTTTCCCAATGCAATGAAAGCTCCTCTTGCTTTTTGTATTCTTATTTTGATGTCACTGTCTGTCCCTCCAACTTTGTCTATATTACTTCCAAGATATATGTAAGATTCTACATCTTTTAGTGGTGTTTCTTCAAGTTCAACCTTGTTATCATTTCTTGCATTTATTCTCATAATCTTTGTCTTTTCCCTGTTTATTTTCAGGCCCACTTGTTGTGACCTCTCATCGAGAATTTTCATTAGGAGAATCAGAGAAAGAAGACTTTTACACCAGACTACAAAATGCCTTGGACAAAAAGAAAAGAAAGGACATCACAATTTTGATGGGGGACCTAAACGCGAAAATAGGAACAGACAACACAGGCTTTGAAGAAATCATGGGAAAGCATGGATTAGGTATGATGAATGAGAATGGGGAACTATTAGCAAACTTCTGTGCTTCAAATCAACTAGCTATAGGAGGAAGCATATTTCCACATAAAAGAATACATAAAGCAACATGGATATCACCAGCCCACGGAACTGAGAATCAGATTGATCACACATATGCATAAGTAAGAAGTGTAGGTCATCATTGCATGATGTGAAAGTATATAGAGGAGCAGATGTGATATCAGACCACCATCTTCTGTTGGCTAAAACAAAATTAAAATTCAAGAAATTTACAACAGTATATAGCTACAGACAACAGTATAATGTGGGATATCTAAGAAATCAGGAAATAGAAGAAAATTTTCGATCACAGTATCCAACAAATACCAAGTACTCACTCCAACAGCTGGAAGATGAAGCAGATACGGAAGACCACTGGCAACAAGTAAAAAATATATGGAATGAGACATGTGAAGAAGTACTGAGAAAAAGAAAAAATCCGCACAAAGCATGGATAACAACAGAAACCATTAGTAAGATAGAAGACAGGAAAAACAAGAAAGCAGATTTAAACAGAAGCAAAACCAGAAGCTCCAAAGCCAAGGCTTATGAAGTGTACATAGAAGCAAACAAAGAAGTAAGAAGAAACATCAAAAGAGACAGGATGAAGTATATTGACGAGTTGGCAAGGGAAGCATAGGAAGCTGCAGCCAAAGGAAAAATGAGGGACCTGTACAACAACACAAAGAAGCTAACAGGGAAATACAAGCAAGCAAATGGCCTCATATAAGATAAGAATGGAAAATTGCTTAGTAATATACAAATTGATTTCTTTTGATTTCCATATATTTTTTTTCCCGATGCAATGAAAGTCCCTCTTGCCTTTTGTATTCATTTTTTTAATATCACTGTCTGTGTCTCTGGCAGACGGCAAAAGAACAGTTGGGCGACCGCAGCTGAGGTTCAAAGCTGTGTGCAAGAGAGACATGAGGGCACTTGATATAAATCCAGCAACCTGGCAGGATGAAGCTGCAGATCGCACCAAGTGGGAATGCTATCTACGGCGCCAACTCAAACTGGGCGAAAAGAAGATCTCACTGCAAGCAGAAGAGAGGAGAAAACGTCAAAAGGAACACCAGGAAAATAAGCAGCTGAGGGCTGTCACCTCAGGGGCACATTCCCACAGTCAGTTATGACTGAAGGGGCTATTATTATTACTTTTATGTGTCTCCAACTTTCTCTGTATTGTTGCAAAGATGTATGAAGAGTCCACAACCAGTAGGGATGCTTTTCCAAGTGTAATCTGGTTATCATATGCTGCATTTATTCTCATAATCTTTGTCTATTCTCTGTGAATGCATGCTCTTCATGGAGTAAAAAAAAAAGGCACATTCTTTCATTGAAATAAACAGTAAATATTTGCAATTTCTGATTTTCTAGATTATATATGCATAACTAATGTTGTTGCCACTTTGTTGCAACTTAAAAAAATATATGTACAGGTCTGTATCCCTTTGTCTAAAATCCATGGAGATAACTTTGTTTCGGAAACCGGATTTTTTTCAGTTTTCAGATGTCGTCCAGATTGGGATACCATCTATTCAATAAGCTAAAACATAGGAACTACCGATGTGTAACTGACACTGATAAAAATAACTGCTGAACATCTACTTTAAATGTGCCCAACAAATGAGGAACAGAGAAAGCGCCCATGACCATCACCAGTACTATTCCTGGAAAAACTCTACAGAGATACTAACAACCTCAAGCTGACCCCTGCTTTCTTTGAACATATTCAAGTTGACATCTGAAAGTGAATAAAGAAGAAGATGATGTCCAAATCGTGTTGAAAAAAATAGCCCAAGTCCCCCAAAATGTGTTGGAAAAAAATAGCCCGTCACCCAAAATGCGAAGAAAAAAAATAGCACAGTTGCCCAAAATAGATATCGCCCTGTGATAGAAAAGTAGCCGAAAGACACTTTCTATTTTCAGAATATTTCAGTTTTCGGGTGTTCAGATAAAAGGTTATAGACTTGTATAAGTCCAGGTCTTGAAGGGGTGTTGTCTCAAATGCAATCTGGCAATTATTTGCAGCATTTATTCTCATAATCTTGTTCTTCTCTCTGTGGACCTTTGCTCTGTAATGAGGACAGCCATCAATTCAAATAAACAGTAAATAAATACAATCACAGGTTTTTTAGGTGTAGATATTTGCAACTACAGGTCTTTAACACTTTATCTGAACACCCTAAATCTGAAACATTTGAAAATCAGAAGTTTCTTTCAGTGACCGTGGACTACATTTCAATCACAATTTGGGCAATTTCTGACTATTCTGGGCAACTTTGAGCTATTTTTTAAACGCAGTTTGGGAAACTTGGGCTATTTTTAAACGCGATTTGGGCACCCTATGAAAACTGTACCAATCCGGTTTTGAAAAAAAGCTGTCCCTGAGTATTTCAGATAAATGGTTACCGACTTGTAATATCAATATCACTTTGCTGCAATTTCAAAATTCTGAAGGATTTCCATTAAATTGTTGCTCTCACCTTTCACCATAGATTTCGTTGGATTCAAGCGACATTTACTGGTTGGTCTATAATCGTTGTCTTTGTCATCATCATCTTCATTATCATCCTCACTCTCATCATCGTAATCGGTGTTGTTGAAGTGTCCATTGACGCCAGTTTCCTCATCACAAACTTCTGTATCTACCTCATCATCATCCTTATCATCTTTATCCACTATGGTGGCATCAGAGTCATCTCCACCAGTGACCTTGTTGGCTCCCTTTAGTCCTGGGAAAGAAAATATAAACACATCAGGAGAAATGCATCCGCTAAGCAAAATGACATAAACAGAGTGTTTTATATACAGTGGATGGGTGTGAAAAAAAATCGAAAAAAGGTAATTCGTCTTACGAGGACAAAGACAAAGAAAATAGCCAACGTTACGACCACAAGGCCTTCGTCAGGGAAAGGAAAGAAAGTGAAGGCTAGATACGACACATAAGAACATAATGTTTTATATACAGCAAGGATTGTCATAAGGTGCAACGCCCTGTCTAGTTCTCGGGATCTTCTCTGAAGAGACACAGAATAGGACTACCACACCCTCAGGCATGTCATACAAGGCAACTAATATGAGGTTGTGCACGAGAGGCTGGCAACCTTATCTTGTCAAACACACTGCTACAGAAACCCCTGCTGCCAGAGCAAATGAATACTTGGTACAGGCTTCCTGCAGAGACCAGGTACAGTGGTGGCTCTATGCTCTGTTAGCAGCATAAAGGAAAATGATGATGGTGCAACATACAACATTTTAAGACATTGGGGACTGCACGGGGAGGGGGGGGGGGGGCAGAATTTAATATGAATATGCTTACTTATATCCCAGGGGGTCCCCCCGTGGGTGAAGAAAGGAAAGATCTAACACTCCCCCAGGCTTGTCATAAGAGAAGGTTTTGAATGGGGGCTAGCAACCTCATTGTGTAAACATATTACAGGAACCACACAAATTACAGGAACCACAGCTGCAAGAGCAATGAAGGTTATTGCTGTGGTGGCTCTACGCTCCGTGGGGAGTGAAAAGGAAAACGATGAACAAATACTAATTTATCAGTTGGTGTCTTATATATATATATGTACTTATATCCGTGGAGATATTGTGATAGAGTTATGTAAATAGATTACATATATTAGCACGTCTTTGCTCCCACCTTGCTTCCTTATTAGTATGCACGTTTTTGTTAAACGCAGAACCCCTACACTTCGATATCTGTCTAACTCATAATTTAGCCATGCCTATTTTCGTTTCTCTATGTCTTACAGGCACTAGGAATGTTTACAAACAGACCTATTAGCTAGTCCAGAGCCGTTAACTGAATTATCACGTGAGCGATTGGGCAATCGTTGAAATAGTGACAGAAAAGAGAACGGGACGTCTATTTGTAAAATCAAGGGGGACTTAATTAAGCAAATGAAGAAAATCAAAGGATGATAACCAGTGTTCGTGAGTCCCAGAGAATGTAATTAGCTACGGAACGAGCTGAGATCAAAAGACTGTTCGCTTGTTGCCAAAGTCGAGTGTGGTCGGCAGAGGTGAGAATTTAAGCTTTCATTCAGAAATTCAGATTTCCCCAAAAATACGGGCAAGGCGTGATATCTCGCAAGAGCTAGCGAATTAAGACCAATTTCATATATAATACCTCATCCTTTAAACTCAGTTTATCTAGTAGCCATAGAATTTTCAGAACACCTTGCTTCGATTTCTAGACCATTGTACTTGTGGAATTACTTAGTATTTCGAATGGAGATAGTTTGAATTTCTGTGTTGCGGTAAATATTATACTAGCATTTTTGAGTGATTTAATTGTGAAAGTTCGTCATTTATATTTCACTAGGATTTTTGGTGTTAATTAACTAGCGAATTAAAATAATTTATAGCTAAATCGTTCCGGCTGTAGCATTAATTTAATTAGTCGTTATCACCCAGACAAGAGATATTTTAATTGACTAGTAAATGCACTAGGCAATGTAGTACTGACGAATACAAGTATATATATATCTCTAATCCATTATGTGTAAATTTTTGTAAATGACTAGAATTTATTTCACGGGTTAATAAGAACGATAAGACAAGCTATACACTTGTGTTTTCTAATCAAATCTAATAACCGAGTGGATAAGAAATTATACCGTTACGCGGGTTTGGATAGAATACTATATTGTGGTTAAATGTTTTGTATTTTCTTCCTAAAATCTAGTACGGGTCACAACCCAAAACCTACCAGCGGTCTAAATTGGAGAGAACGGGTCTAAGTCCAACAGTACCAAAAACATTCTTATATAAAATACCGGGCCTTCGAGGATGACCTGTTTGGCCCTCTTGGTTCACCCAGAGAGAGAGAGTACCAACAAAAGCCTATAAGAATTAATTTAACTGGACATATAGATACCCAGCTTTCTTTTCCATTTTCATTTACATTCAGCCCGCTGTGGCGAAATTATCAAATTTAACACTACCCGACTACCGACCACTGTGTTGTGGCGAGGATCTATATCCAGAGAGATTTATCTACCTGACATTCTCTTTAAGTATCAAATTTACCAGCTACTGTACACTGTGAACACTAGAATATCGTATTTGTTTTTCCTACCTGGACTAATTGATGTGACATTAACAGTAACAAATTAAGCGTTCCCTAATAAGAGGATTAAATCAGTCTTGGAGGAAATGGGGCTTATTTTGCCAAAACCCAACCTTGGATTTGTGGTTGTATCATGGAGATATCTTCCAGATGTTGTGAAAGCACTTATTAGGTAAGAGTGACTGAATGTGGCCACAGGTTTTGTCAGAAGCGAGAGAAAGAAGGAATGAATAATTCTTCTATTGTATAATCATTGTACTCACTTTGTTTTTTTTTCTTCTTATGGTTGCTAATACTGTTCATTCCAGAATAGATTAAATTAGAAACTCTGTTCTTTACAGTATAGTCAAATCCTATACCATAGTGCTAATCTTTTGACCTTTTGGGGATTAATAACTTCTTCTAACGGGATCCTGTCTCAACAGAATGAATTGCACTTATGTGTCTATTTCTTTATTAATTCTGTAAGATATGATTTTATATTTGATACTAGATGTTGTGAAGTTTTCTTTATGATAAATAAACTTAACATAAAACTTAATTACCTGTGTTGGTCAGCTCGGCCCAATATCCCTACTCCATTACTATAGTTTCACGTTTGTGCGTCTAATTGTCGTCACTTATCTGTGTGTATGTGAGTGGTTATAGTGTAAATGTTAATATATACAGAAAGGTAAACAGTCTGATAAACAAATTTCAGTTGTAGCGATAGGCTGGACTAGAGTATCTTCTCAATCCAGGGACAGACTCTACCTTTTCACCATTTCACTCGTGAAATCTATTTCTTTACCTTATCTCTCACTGAGTTACCACCTTTTTCAGTTCTATTCAGACGGGACCAGAATCTATCTTAATCACCTATCCAAAATCTGCGACAGATATATATATATATATATATGCTTATATCCATGGGGATATATATATATATGTGTGCTTAAGCAGCAGAGTCAGTAAACCACCACTTATGACTAACATATCTTCCTGCTCATTCTACCATCCTGTTGAACACACTTTCAAGAGAACAACTAATACAAACTAATGCAAACAAATATGCTGACAAACAACGTTGAAAAGCCAAAATAATGCAGACCTGGATGACCTAAGAGTAGCGCTCCACAAACTATGTCAATGATACAAAAGAGTTGTGATCCAAGGGATCCCATCTCATTGTAACATTACTGGCAATGAAGAGTGACAGATTGGCAAAGGAAGGAGGAAAGCTACCTCAGCCTGATGCAGGCATAACTTTCGAGGAGGCAAAGAGTTTTATCAGAATCAGATACAGAAACAAATGGGATTCAGAGCATCCAGGTCACACACAAAATGATGCATACTACCAGCTCAACAGAAGAGAACAAATGGTAATCTTCAGACTCAGCACTGGCCACAACAGTTTGGGCTATCATCTATTGAACAAGCTAAAGATAGGAACTACCGATGAGTGTAACTGTGGCACTAATAAAATGACTGCTGAAAATCTGCTTCAAAGATGCCCAACATATGTGGAACAGAGAAAGCGCATGTGGCCGACACTAGTACCATTCGTGGAAAAGTTCTACGGAGATGCAAATAACCTCAAACTGACCACTGCTTCCTTTGAAAACATTCAAGTAGACGTCTGAGAATATATGAAGAAGAAGAAACTAATACTTTTCAGACTGACATATGAGGAACAGAGAAAGCCCATATGGCCGTCACCAGTACCATCCCCGGAAAAACTCTATGGAGATGCAAACAGCCTCAAGCTGACCACTGCTTTCTTTGAAAATATTCAAGCAGACGTCTAAGAGTGTACAAAGAAGACTGAGAGCCAGCCACTACAGACTCAAATACCGTCCATTCAACAAAAAAAAGAAATATGCTAACAGTGTTAATGTCAAGCAGACAAACAAATAATTGAACATGTCCTCCAAAACTTTCCACTTTGATAGGAGCAGACTAATAGTATGGTCTTCACCAACCCATTTGAAGGAAAAACTGTATGGTGATGACAGAAGCCTGAGATAGATTGCCAACTTAATGAGAAAAATAGATGTGATTATTTGAGAGCGACATCTGTGTCTTACGAGCGCCCGCTAGGGAGGCAAAGAATACAAACACTGTATCCTACCATGCACGTAGCAAAAGGCACTTAATGAGGGCTGGCTACCCCTTTTGTAGAAACTTGAAGCCACAAACAAAAACTTCAACAGCAATATGTATATTGACTTGACAAATCTTATGTCCATGGAAATACGAGTTCTTCAGTGTTACATACAACCAAACATGTAGTATAAAAATAAATCATGAACAATAAAAAGCAGGCCCCAGAGATGTGGGGTTTTACTAAGGAGTGATAGGGCCACTCTTAACAGTTACAAAATATTCATGGCTGATATGTCACCGAAAAATTAATTGGTTGTCCACACCTGCACTAAATTCTCTTGGCTGTAGTAACTCTCTGCAAATGTAAATGTCAAAATAAAAACAACGAAAAAATCCAGAATATTGCATGTACAGACCTGAAAAATGCCCATTAACTTGTTGTGATGATGAAGAAGAAGACCCTAAACTTGAAGTCATGCCATTTCTTCCAGGCACATTGATGCTCAGAGGCTGGCTTGAGCTGGATGGCTGGGTGGAGTCAAAGATGCTGCTGGTGAAGGTATCCCAGGTTGTGAGAGTCTGAGGCGATGAGGAGCTCCCTGGTCTGCAAGCAAACAAGAAAACAATTTATTACTGGTGAAATAATATCTGTAGCCAGGTTTCTTTCTGTATTACTATCATTACCATAAAAGTCTTGGGATGCTGCTCTTGTTGAACTCCAGGGTTTGATCTCTAGCCAAGGCCTGAATCAACTCCATGTGGTGTATCCTGGAAACAGGCAATCTTGCCTGGGCAATGGTACCGGTATAAACCAGCCACACCATTACGATCCCCCTGTTGTGAAACATTAAAAACTCAGCACTGCACACTAAGTTTGGGGGAGTTACTTGAACTTGCTGAGCTTCTCACTCTTATGCAGACATACCAAGTTGAAGACCACTTAGTATTATCTACTCGTACAATGTAGATCTAGGTGTTTGTCACCAAGAGCTGATGCTCAGTGACAGTGGGTCAAAGTCATGTCCTGCGGCTTTTCTGCCATTCCAAAACGTGTTGAGTTAACACATTAACTACCGCGAGCCGGTAGGACTGGCTTATGAAATCCCATCATTTGGACCGCAAGCCGCTCAGAGCGTCGATCTATGTTTAGTAATAAAACGAATGAAAAATGTACTGAAACTCATTCTGATCTGGTTCGAGATTTTAAGTTGCCACCGGAAAACAAATTCCCTAAGCATGGTTGTTGTAGAACACTGGAAAACTGATATTATGTTCATATTTTTCAACGTTTTGGGTTAGTTACCAAATCGTGTAAAACTGTTACCGGCAACTAGTCATAGGACCACATAAATGCTTGTACATCTCCAATAACTGCTGAAAAAGCTAGAAATTTGTTTCAACAATTGACTGATAGATCTAGCGATGAGGACAAGAGTGAAAACAGTGTGCATATTTATTGAAATAGTGATTTTGATAGTAGTGGAGTGCAAGCAGTGATGATAGTGAAAATATTGCAAGTCCTTGGCCATCGGAGGGCCGTAAAATAGCAAAGACCTCGATTAGAGTTACAAATGGTGCAGGAAATAATTAGTTCATTCATTTATCTTTAAAATGACGTATAATTCATAAAAATCTGTAAGCAATTACGAAAACTACAGCTTAATTTGTGCATACTCCTACAGAAAGAGGGTGAAAATGGGAGCAAAATTTAATTACGCCACAGCGTGTTTTCCAGTTCGGTAGTTAATGTGTTAAGTCATCAGCTCCAGTTTCTAAAGCTTGGCTTGCATTTAAAGGATCATCACATCCAGTCTCAAGCCAGGAGGAAGATTGGCATTCCCCGCCATCAAAGGGTGCTCTGCAAATATGCAGAGCAACAATACTGTGCTATGGTTCTGGGCTCTCCCAAGGAATTGTCATGTCCTACACAGAGCCACTTCTCAGCTCCCCCTGCTTATCATGGGCCCATAATGAGATCCTCCTGCATGCAGCCAACCAGGTAAAAACCCGAGTTACGTCTGGAGCTCAAGTGACTTCTCCAAGCTTAGGTGCAATGCTGGGTTCTCAACATGTTTCACCACAGTGGGAATCCCTAGAAGTGTTTGGATAATTTCAAGAGTCAATGAAGGTGTAATTAGCCTCGCAGACAGCGGTTCACTTCTACATTTGTATACTGTAACATTGCGCTTAGCTGGTGGTCATATAAAGATGACTCCAGATATGCCCCCATGCATGGCTGGAAATACACAGCATGCCTGATCCCTCCCTTTCTCCCCCTTTCTGGCTTGAAACCTTGTCACATTGAGGATAACTGTTGATAGCATTACCAGGCAGCCCTTAGGTACAGGAAAACCAAAGAGCACATATGGAGAAGAGAAATGGATACAGACATTGACATTTAGCTTGTTGAAAGCCATATGCTCCTTGGGGAGCTGAAAGGTGATGCATTTTAACAGCATTCTATAAAATTAATAGTATTTTATGCAACAATTCTTTGTCAATGGAAGTAAGAAAGAGAGTTCTTCAGCGTTATATAGAACCAATCCTAACATATGGGAGTGAGTCATGGACAATTAGTAAACAAATAGGGAAGGCACTAGAGGCCACATAGATGTGGTTTTACAGAAGAATTTTAAAAATGTCATGGACAGCCAAAAAGAGTAATGAGGATGTCCTGAAAGAGATCAATGCACAAAGGAAACTTATTTCACAAGTTAGAAAGAAACAATCCACTTTTTTTTGGGGCATGTTATGAGAAGAGGAAAGCTGGAATATATCGTAACAACAAGTAAGATTGAAGGAAAAAGATATAGGGGAAGACAAAGTAAGCAAATACTGGACAGTTTGACATGGAAAGAAGTCAACAGCAGAATTGATAAATTGTACTGGAGACAGGAAGGTGAGCAGAGAAACGATCTCCTATGCCACAAGGCATGGTACTTGAAGAAGAGTTTTAACACACACAAAATTCAAACATATTACCTATGCCGTTTCTTAACACGACCTGAAGCTTTGAGGGCTGATTTCCATTGTTTGATTATTTCAACAATCTGGGCTTCAAATAAAGCAGATAGCCGGAGCGTCATAGAATAAATCTGAAACAGGAAAAGATAAAATATTACACAGCTGTGTACCATAGTACATCATCATTTTCTTTTGTGCTCCTTACGAAGCATGAAGCCACCATTACAGCTGGTCCCCAAGTGTTCACATGCTCTAGAACTGGTGGTTTCTGTAGTCATTTGTTTTACATGAGGTTCGAGCTGCGGTGGTGCAGTGGTAGTGCACTGGCTTCCTAGCTCAGTGGTCCATAGTTCAATCCTAAATTAAGGTGGGATTATGTAGACCGCAAACGGCTACGGGGTCAACCCAGCCTCATGAATTGGGTAACAGAGCAACTATGGGAAGGTTAAGGTGGCCGGCTTGATGCTGACCACATCATCCCTAGTGTGCGATAGCCAAGAAAATATGGGCCTAACACCATATTCCCAATATGCCTCAATGGGCGTGTAACGGGATCCTTTACCTTTACCCTTTTTCTTTACTACATATTAGTCTGCTTCTAAGACATGCCTAAGGATGCAGTAGTCCAATTTTTGTCTTTGTCTGTCGAGACCCCCCTGGCAACTACACAGGCCAGCAGAGTTGATAAAAAGGATATTTTAACCAAAGGATATTTTTATCATTCATAAAACACATATGAATATGTTCAGCAAACATCATCATCATCTCATCTCAGCCCGTAACCGGTCATGGGTCGTAGGGGTGCCATGGTGGAAGCATCAGCAGACAGGGTCCTCCACTGCTCTCTATCCTCAGCAATGCGTACAAGTGTGGAAAAACCGTGTCCTGCCCATTCTTTGATGTTATCAGCCCAGGATTTTCTCTGCCTTCCTCTTCTCCGTTTACCTTCGACTGTTCCCTGAAGGATCGTTTTCGAAAGGGAGTCATGACGAGTTACATGCCCAAACCAGGCAAGCTTTCGACGTTTCACTGTTGACAAAAGTGGTTCTTGGTGGCCTGCATAGGTGTTTATCTTCTCTCTAACATAGACATTTGTTTTGTGCTCTTTATAGCAAATGCGCAAAATTCTTCTATAACATTTATGCTCGAAAGCCTGAATCCTTCGCTCCGTATCAGCAAACATACACAGAAATTAATAACAAACAAACAAGCTATATTTGACTGTGACACATAAAGAAAAAAAATGAAAACAATTTATGTGTAAAACAAAAGTGTGAATATTTCTCAGTGACACATACATAAAAGGCAACCAGTTCCTTTCCCCACGGCCTCTGCCATACCCAACTCAAGAGCAGAGTCGTGTACCCATTTACAGCTTGGCAAACTGCAGCGTGGCGATTGCATGGTTTTCAAACTGGTAACTTTTCCTGAAGAAGCAAGCTTTAACCACTCCTCCGCTCACACTTATGGACATCACGATTTCCTTTCTTCGCTCCTTATGGAGCATGGAGCCACCGCTGCAGCTGGTCAACTTATAGAAAGCTCACACCAAAGCATGCATGTGCTCTCGCAATTTATTATACATGATGAGTTTGCCAGCCCCATGCACAAGCACATGAGTTTCTTATGTCATTCCTGAGAAAATGGTAGTCCTATTCTTCCTACGTATCATCAGAGACTCCAGGGAACTACACAGAGGTCAAGGTAGTCTGATAGCAGATACTACCATAGGGGAATGAAGAGTTAGAGATTTCACTATACTAGGTTCAGCTTTGAGGCTGGGTGAGCAGTTCCCTAACTCGCTGCCAGTGCCTCCTTCAACTCAAGAGAAGAGTCAGGTACCCATTTATAACTGGGTAGACTTAAGCATAACACTACCAGGTTTTGAACTTCAAACATGGTAACTTTGTCATGAGAGATAAGCGCTCTAACAACTCTGCCAAACAGATAATAATGTTTGTAAAAAGGTAAAAGTTGTCCCATAGCAGATACTGCCACAGGGAAGTGAATTGTTAGAGACTTCACTATCCTAGGTCCAGCTTTTGTACGAGGTGGGGGTGACTAGTTCCCTTCCTCGCTTCCTTCTGCTTTCCCCAACTCAAGAGCAGAGTCAGGTACCAACTTTACAGCTAGGTAGACTGGTGCGTGATGCTACCAGGTTTCAGTCCCGGGGCCTGGTAACTTTGCCATGAGAGGAAAGCGCTTTAACTGCTTAGCCAATTGGATGTTCGATAAAAATATTAGTAAATTTCAATAACAGTCAAAAGATAACATACTTAGACAAAATAATATACTAAGACAAAATACTTTATATTTAGTATTAAAAATATACTAAGGCAGACAATGAGACAACCACTATGACAGTAAGACAGGTTGATACATGTCAAATATAAGTCAACACTTAACTCACCCGAGAGCGCTTGTTGGTGTTGAAAAGCTTGGAATTCTGAAACATGAGACGAATGTCCCGGCACAGATCCACAGGGTTGCCATAGTGACCTGTGGCTAGTTTGGTGTGGACAGTGGTCAGGTCCATAGGATTTTTCACAATGTCCTCATAGTCCTTCAAACAACAGATCACAAAATGCTAATGAAAATCATGAATGGACTTTACAAAACTCTTTACAGCTGCTGTTTCAAAGCGTTTGTTTTCTTTGGCACATAAAAGTATGGTGCCCAATATTTAAAATTACTTTGGCACATGTAAGTACAGCATCTCCATGTTTAAACATACTTTGGTAAATGAAAGTATGGTGCCCAATGTTTAAAAGTACTCTGGCACATCCCCAGTGAAAACCCACAAGCTAGTTTACTAAAATTCATTTTATTCATGACCTGTAGAAGACAGACACGAAGGATGGCTGTTAACCGAGCAAAGTGGAGACAGTTTGGTGCTGCCCTACAAGATGCCACCAGGCATGATGGTTACTGATTGCTTTGTCAGTCAGCAGCCAAGGACCAAAGAAGAAGAAGCATAAGACAGAAAGCGGTCTTTTTTAAAATGAGGTTAACGTTCCGTAAAATATCATTTAGTTTGAATTTTCCACTGCTCTATTGATGGAATTGCCAAAAGGAGATCCTCCGGCAGAGATGAAAGTTACATACAGGTTGCACTTATTCCAAATACTCTTGAAACCTAAAAACAGACATGATTTTATCAAGGTAGGCAGATCTTAGAGAGTTCAGTGGTTCTAAAGTAGATCCGCAAGTGCTTGCATTGCCGACCCCTACCTTAGATTCTTACTTACTTACTTACTTAGTCGTACCCCTTCTACCATGAGGTGTAGAGGTACCTTAGATTCACAGACCTGAATTCAATTCAATATTAAGTGTTTCGACTGCATTTAAAATGTGTCCAATTGTAAAATACCTGTAAATTACTGAAGAAGCAACTGACAACAATTATTATATGCATTGTTATATAACCAGACCCCCAGGATGACCCAGAGTCAGCTGGGAGGACAACATTAGACAATCTTTGAAGGACTGAGGACTAGAATGGAACCAGGCCAGGAGGAAGACAGCCGATAGGATAGTCTGGCGCTCTCTCTTCCAAACCTCTAAACCTCACGGTAGAAGGGGAACGACTAAGTAAGTAAGTATTGTTATATAAAACTTTTTTTTTAAAAAGGGATGACTACAATTATCTATGTGAATAAAAAAAAAAAAAAATAAAAAAAAACACCAGCTTCAACAAACAACAAAGTGCACATGAAAATCACAAACTTTCATTTGTCTTTGAATTCTTATACTTCTTTCAGTGGCGTACATGAAAATAGGTCAAGTATCTTGCTGGTATAGGAAAACAAGGTAAAGCAACTTGCTGGGATAAAGAACGCGGCCTGTGTTACAGCCATAAGCCCTTTGTCAGGGACAAACAACAACAGATGAGAATGAAAGCAAGATCTTAAGTTAAACACATACAAAATAAATAAAAAGATACCCTTAATGGAAGTAGCTGTTCACAGCTACACAGCTGAAAAAAAAAGTGTAAGAATTCAAATAAGAAGTATGAGAATTCAAAGAAGTCACCCTTACCAAAAGAACTATACAAATTCTCAACAGGTAAACTTGCTGAAAGAAGTATAAGAACTCTCAAAACGTAAACTTGCTGAAAAAAATAATAATTCTCAAAAGATAAACCTGCTCAAAGAAGTGTAAGAATTCTCAAAAGTTAAACTTGTGAAAAGAAATAATACTTCCCACAAGGTAAACTTGCTGAAAGAAATACAAGAATTCTCAAAAGGTAAACTTGCCGAAAATAAAAAGGGTAAGAATTCTCAAAAGGTACACTTGCTGTAAGAATTCTCAAAAAAGTAAACTTGTTGAAAGAAGTGTAGCCGTGTAAGAGTTATCAAAAGGGAAACTTTCTGAAAGAAGTGTAGAAATGTAAGAATTCTGAAGAGGTGAACATGCTAAAAAAAGTGTAAGGAATTCTCAAAAGGTAAACTTGCTGAAAAAAGTGTAAGAATTCTCAATAGGTAAACTTCTTGAAAAAAGTGTAACAATTCTCAAAAGGTAAACTTGCTGAAAGAGTATAAGAACTCTCAAAAGGTAAACTTGCTGAAAGAAGTATAAGAATTCTCAACAGGTAAACTTGATGAAAAAAGTGTAAAAAACATGCTCAGCAGGTATACTTGCTGAAAAATAGTATAAGAATTCTCAAAAGATAAACTTTCTGAAAGAAGTATATGAATTCTCTACAGGTAAACTTGCTGAAAAATAAAAGTATGAGAATTCTAAAAAGGTAAACTTGTTGAAAGAAGTGTAAGAATTAAAAGAAGTGAGGAGGACTGCAGAAAGACAATGATAAACAGTGAGTAAAAAAAATATGTAATGCGTATTACTGGGACAAAGAAAATTCTTTTATTTTTTAATAGGGACTGTGTGGGGTAGGAGCGGAGGAAGCAGAGTGAAATGAACACACCACCATCTTTGAAACAAATGCCACATTTTAAAAGACCTCAAAGCAAAACATATGCAAAAGACAGTGACATTTTCACAACTTACGGGGTAAAGGGCTGGGTCCACCGGAACACGGAACGGTTCAGAATCTTCACATTCAAACAACATGGCCAGAAGGGACTCGCACAGTTCCACCCAGGCATCTGGATTACGCTTGGGTTCCGATTTGCGACGTTTTTTTCTGTTCAGACTTTTCCCTTTCTGCAAATTCAGTATACGTAACATTTTGTAGCACCACTTTCTTGTTGTATCAGTTGTCTTCATATTAAAACATCAAATCTAACAGAACCAAAAATATGGTTCCCCCTAATTTACATATTTAGGTCTTTCTTTACCTCTGAAGCGCCCTACTGGCTACGCGGTTACAGCGCATGTGGATCAGCAGCAAAGTTACCAGGATTGAAAATTAGTAGTGCACTGCTCCAGTCTACCCAGCTGTAAATGGGTACCAGACTCTGCTCTTGAGTTAGGAAACGCAAAGTCAGCGAGGAAGGGAACTGATCGCCCCCACCTAATAAACCTGGACCAAGTATGGTGAAGTCTCTAACACTTCACTCCCCTAAGGCAGTCTCTGCCATGGGACTATCTTTACATCATTACCTTTTGGCTCCCTATGTAGCACGGGCCTTCAACAAGTACACAGCAAATCCTCCTGTTCTGTGTGCTCCATCCAAGGTCTTACCATGTCTTCATACCCTTCATGTCTGTGCCTATTTCCCTTCACCTCGTGTTTTTCTTCTTTTCCTTCTTTCACCTTTCAGCTCCCCAAGGAACATAGGCCTTCAACAAACGTATGCCAAGTCTTCCTGTCCTGTGCCATCAGCTCATGGTCTTTCCATGTGTTCTTCATCATCTTCATGTCTGTCTCCAGTTCTCTTCTCCATGTCTCCTTCATCACCTTCATGTCTGTCTCCTTCATCACCTTCATGTCTGTCTCCTTCATCACCTTCATGTCTGTCTCCTTCATCACCTTCATGTCTGTCTCCTTCATCACCTTCATGTCTGTTTCCAGTTCTCTTCTTCATGTCTGTCTCCTTCATCACCTTCATGTATGTCTCCAGTTCTCTTCACTTGTTATGTGTTTTTTTAGTCTCCCTCATTTCCTCTTACCCTGGTGATTCTAGAACAATGGCTGCCTTTTAATGCTAACATCTGGATGTTCATATTTACCAAAGTGAGTTATTTTGCTTTCTTTCTTTGCTTAAAGTTTCTACAGGATGGGACAACCAGCCATATGCCCATCCTTCCTAAGTTGCCTCCTGTGATTTGCTTGGTAGATTACAGTGTTACTCTTCTTTTCTCCCTTGTCAGGTCCCAGCAACACAAGATCTATCTTTACATTCAGGACAGGACCAACGCTGGTGTAATGGTTACCACACTACGTTGGAGATCAGGTGATCCAGGTTCGAGCCCTGGCAAGGACACTTGAAGGAATGTTGTCAACCGGGACTGGGACTGGAATAATTCGAGCCCTGGAAAAGACATCTGAAGGTGTGTCGTCGACCAGGGACTGGAATAACCTGAACGGCTCATGAGCCGGCCCAGCTCTAATGGGTACCTCTGAAATAGGCGAGTATCTGCCTGAATGGCGAGAGGACACTTGTCATTGTACAGGCAAAAAATGGATACTCACGTATAATCAGTCTCAGGTTAGACATATTAAACGGAGATTTTGCCTCAAGTAATAGCGGGTGTACGATTCAGGACAACATTTTCTGAGCACATTTTTGGACACAGCCCCTGCATAGATCCCCTGCAGGAGCATGATAATGTTTGATACAGGCTTCCTGTATAAGGACCAGTTAAAATGGCGGCTCCATGCTTTGTAAGAAGCGGAAAAAAAAAAAAAAACGATGTTTTCTAGACACATATAATTTAAAATTTCTTAAATCTAGTTATTTGTTGTTGTTTAACTCTTTCAGTCCCAAGCAAAAAATTGGGTTTGGCCCAAACAAAAATGGCCACCCCAGTGCTTTTTTATTGTTGTTGTTTGGAAAAATTGTTTAAAATGTTCATATGCATTAATACATAAGGTATTTAAAAGAAAGTACTTCCTGTCAGAAATGACGTTTTGCGTTGTTAAAATTAGAAAACAGCTCTAGAAAGGAGCAAAAGATATGAAAGCCGATTTAACGTTTATTGGGCCAATTGGGTCTAGAAGGTAGTACAATATATATCGGCTTTTGGGACTTAAAGAGTTAACTAGGACTGCTGAGCTTCTTGCTCTTTTGCAGCCAGTACCAAGTTGAAGACTCCTTGGAATTATCTACACTTTAGATCTAGGTTTTTATTGTGGCTTTTCTACCATTCTGAAACTTGTTGAACTGAAGTCATGAGCTTCAGTTTCACCAGCTTGGCCTGTATTTATTCACATCTGGTCCCAAGCTAGGAGTAATAAGTGCATGGCATACTGTGCATTCCTTGCCATCCAAGGGGGCTCTCCAACTCTGCAGAGGTAAAATACTGTGCTCTGGTTCTGGGCTCTCCCAAGGAATTGTTATGTCCTACACAGAGCCACTTCTCAGCTCCCCTTGCCTATCACTGGGTCCACAGTGAGATCCTCATGCATGCAGTCTACCAGGTAAAAGCCAGAGTTAGGTGTGGGGCTCAAGAGACTCCTCCAAGCTTAGTGTGCTATGCTGGTTCTCAACACATTTCACCACAGGGGGAATCCCTGGAAGTGTGTGGATGATTTAACCTTTAGCACGCTGCTGTCGACATATGTTGATGAAGGTAACCTATGCTCTCCCTGCTGTTGTCGACATATGTTGACAAGCGGATATTTTCGTTTTCTAGCATTAGAATGTGTGTACACGTGACTTCACCCCCGGATGTTAAGTTTAAAACTTATCTGAGAGAGAGTTAGCTTCCGTTTCCTATCTTTTTTAGTAAAGGGTGCATTCGCGTTTATTTTCTGTGAATTTTTTTAATCGAAATGAATCGGCAACGAACACGCGGCCATTTTCGCTCTAATTTTATTGTATTCTGACGCCATGCGGTGGGGATGAGATTTTTGTCATTATAAGCACTAATATCGGTTCTCAGAATATGGTTGATGACAGAGATGGAAACGAAAGTAGAATGTCATTGCTAGTATGTAAAAGTTTAGGGGTTAGGATTAGATTTATCGGAAAGATTTAGGGTTACGGCCGAATGTCACTGCTGACATGGGCGTCTGTTGCTTTGCTACTGATGATGGGTGTAACGAAAAGATCGTCATTTGATTTGTATTGGTCAAATGACTTTCATTGAGATGCAAGAGATAATTGAGATATGGACACTTCGTTTGTTGGTTATTTTTTTTTTTTTTTTTTTAATTTTAAAATTAAAAAAAAAAATTTTTTTTAATTTTTAAATCGTTTTTTTCATCTTTCCTTTCCTCTTTTCCTATCACATCTAACATGTACATAAACAAATTTTATATCATCAGATTCACCATTCATTTATTTATATAAATTCCAAAAATGATAGCAATTGACCAACAAACACAAAAACTATAGACATTACAAGTTGCCCACTATAAAAACGGGGGGTTGTGAAAAAGAATGCAGCTGCAGGGCAAGTTTTCGGGAAAAGAATGCAGCGTGCTAAAGGTTAAAGAGCCAATGAGGGTGTAATTAGCCCCACAGACAGAGGTTCACATCCAAATCTACATACTGTAGCATTGTGCATAGCTAGTGGTCATATAAGGATGACTCCAGAAGTGCCTTCATGCATAATCTAGTTGTTCTTTCTCAGGATTAATACACAAAACTAAAAAAAAAACTAAAAAATGTTCAGTTAGATTAGTGTATCACAGAAGTCACTCACCTTTGTTGTTTTCCCCGAAGAACCTGGCGGGCTGTCCTCATCACTGGACCCTGTTTTCATGTCACTGTGAGCCAGTTCTATCAATGTCGGCAGTGGGTCCAGGCACGCATGATCTCTGTGGACAATGACATGAATATTAAAAGGCATTTCCACTTTCAGCTCTATACAGTTCCCAGTGGTCTCTGAAGAGAAAAAAAAAAGGGTATGACTTCTGCACCCTTATGCATGTCCTACAAGGCAACTGATATGAGGTTGTGTATGAGGCTGGCAACCTCATATCAGTGAAACAAATTGCTATAGAAACCACTGCTGGAAGAGCATGTGACTGCTTGATGCAGGCTTCCTGCAAGGGGACCAGCTGCAATGGTGGCTCTATGCTCCGTAACGAGTGAAAAGGAAAAATGATGATTCCCACTGTCAGTATGTAGGTTAGTATGTAGCAAGTGTATTCAGGAAATCAAGAAATATAACACATTGATGTGGTCCACTGAAACACGGTGGAGCTTTCATTGCATTGGGAATTATAGCGAAATCAAATCCAACATAAAAATCAGAATCTTCAACTCCAATGTCAAGTCAGTCCTATTGTATGGCTCTGAAACATGGAGAACAAGAAAAACAACAACCAAAAAGCTACAGACTTTCATAAATGGATTATTGCGTAGAACAGAAGGATTGAAATGGTATGACAAGATGACTAATGTGGAACTGATAACAACTACTAGTCAGTGGAACAAGAAATGAGATCGATAGGATGCACAGTGAGAAAACCTGTTGAAGAGTATGACCAGACAATCCCTGTTCTAGAATCCCCGTAGTAAGAGAGGTTTAGGAAGACCAAAGAACACACGGAGAAGAGAACTGTGGACAGACATAAAGGGGATGAAGAAGAAATGGAAAAGATCTTGAGCTGATGGCACAGGACAGAAAGACTTGTCATAAGTTTGTCGATGGCTATGCTCCTTTGAGAGTTGAAAGGTCAAAGAAAGATTAAAACACAGTAAAGTATTTAAACCAACCTTAACATAAAATGAGCGTCCAACTGGCCAAGTGGTCAGAGCAGACTCATGACAAAGTTACCAAGGTTCCAGAATCGAAACCTGGTAGCTTACACTCCAGCCTACCCAGCTGTAAATGGGTACCGGATTCTGACTTGAACTAGAAAAGGCAAAGGCAGGAAAGGGAACTGCTCATAAAGCTGTATCTAGTACTGGTGAAGTCTCTAAAACTTCACTTTCCCACGGCAGTTTATGCTATGGGATCACCTTTACCTTGACAATAAACACTACTTCTTTCTTTTATCCTTTATCTCATTATCTTGTTGGTTGTTGCGGCGCACCTTCTACTAAATGTATGACTTCCTGTTTCCACACTTCTTTATGACTACCTGTTTCCACACTTCTTTATGACTACCTGTTTCCACACTTCTTTATGACTACCTGTTTCCACACTTCTTTATGACTACCTGTTTCCACACTTCTCTTTCTTATGTCAGCGTCTCTGTCTCTTCAAATACCTTCCTGGTCTATTTTCACTGTTTCTCTGCCCTCTTCTTCTTCAAGTACCATGCTGACTGGTGTAGGAGATCATGTCGCTCCACAACTTCCTGTCTCCAGTACAGTTTATCAATTATGTTGTTGACTTCTTTCCATGCCACAATGTCAAACTGTCCAGTATTTTTTTTTAAATTAATCCTCTATCTCTTTTTTTCTTTAATCTTTCCTGCTTAACAATATATCCTGGCTTTTCTCATGCCATAACATATGCCTCTCCACAACTTTCTGTCTCTAGTAACAATTTCGTTGTTAACTTCTTTCCATGCCACTATGTCAAACTGTTCGGTTTCTTCTTTCTTTCTTGTTATTTTTGTCATCAACTAACCTTTCTCCTTCAATCTTTCCAGTTGTAACTAGATATTTCAGGTTTCCTCCTGCCATAACAATATCCAAAGAAAGTGAATTGCTTCCTTCACATGAGTAATAAGCTTCCTTCACAAACTGGGTTCTTTCAGGACCTCATTAATCTCTTTAGCTGCTTAATGTAATCTTACAATTGGTCTGTAAAACCACATCTCTGTGGCCTTCCTGGGATCTTCTTGCCTGTTTACTAATTGTCCATGACTCACTCTCATATGTCAGGCTTGGCTCAATATCTTCTCTGTTCGCCCTCAGAATTCTACATTAATGACTCTAATAAAAGCAGTAGTCAGCTCAAGGTTCTTGACATTTTCAGTTTTTCGTGGAGAGAAGTGGGTTGTTGCCATATGCCACTCCGTTCACTGCTGTAAGTTTGGCAGGACTGGAGCAGATGTTCGGCTGTCATGGAGCTGGTGCCACAGGAGCAGAAATCTGTTGGGCCAATCCTGTACTTATGATATAGATGGTACCTCAACCTATTGTGACCAGTACGTAAGCGGAAAATGATGACCTGGTCTCGCCTAGATAGCTGGTGATAGACATCATCTTTTATGTGACCTGGGTGTTCTCTGTCCCATTTGGACTTGAATATGGCTTTTATAGTTGTTTTAGCCATTTCATAAGTTGACTCTATATCGTTTTATTGCAGGCTCTATACAACACTGAAGAACTCTCTTTCTTACTTTCCAATAACAAACATTTCTAGCATGAAATACTTTTTCATTTTATTCTCTGCCCAGCATGACTTTTTTTTCCTTCTAAAGACTGACTCTTGTAGAGTTAATATCTCCAGCTAAAACTTACGCATTATGGAGATCATCTTAATAAGTAGAACTTACTCATTACAGAGGTGATCTAAACAATGAGAACTTACTCATTATGGAGGTGACTTGAACAATGAGAACTTACTCAATATGGAGGTAATCTGAACAATGAGAACTTACTCATTGTGGAGGTAACCTGAACAATGAGAACTTACTCAATATGGAGGTGATCTGAATAATGAGAACGTACTCATTACAGAGGTGATCTAAACAATGAGAACTTACTCATTATGGAGGTGATCTGAATAATGAGAACTGACTCATTACGGAAATAATCTGAACAATGATAACTTATTACGGAGATGATCTGAACAATGAGAACTTACTCTGTGTGGTTGCCATGGATCTCTGTTGAGACAACAGAATAGGTGTTCTGAATAATGAGAATTTACTCATTATGGAGGTGTTCTGAATATTGAGAACTTACTCCTAACAGCAGTGTTCTGAGTAATGAGAACTTGCTCATTATGGATGTGTTCTGACTAATGATAACAAATAATCAGACTTACTTGATGAATCGAAGCAATGTTTCTGAGATGGCATTGGCATTCTTAACAATCACAGAACCCGACCGATTGAAAATGGTTGCATTTGCAGCAATCAATCGCACGTCCCACTGCAGTGCTGTAATCCTCCTACAGAATAAGAGAAATAAGGATGAATTAAAAACTATAATAATTATTCAACACTTTGCTGATGCGTATCTAATTATGTAGCTATAGAGAGGAACAATACAGTAGTAAGACAGGAAATTTCAGGAAAAAAATTGTCACCAGTTATGAGATGAAGTGAACAAAAATATCTAGTATATGTCTTACTAACTAGACAAGCACCAGTGGAACTAGAGATGAGAAGAAGATGCTAGAGATAGATAGGACACACACTGAGAAAGCATTATGATAGCTTTACCAGGCAGTCCTTGTTCTAGAATCCCCAGGGTGAGAGAGGCAGAGGAAGACCTAACAACACATGGAGAAGAGAACTGGAGACAGACATGAAGGAGACATGGAAAGAACCTGAGCTGATGGCATGGGACAGGAAGATTTGGCATAACTTTGTTGAAGGTCTATGCTCCTCAGGGATTTCAAAAGGTTAAATAAGAAGAAGATATGTCTTACTAGGATAAAGGACAAAGAAACAGCCTAAGTCACAACCACAAGATCTTTGTCAGGGACAAGGGGAATAAACAAAAAAAAAAGTACAGAAAAGAAATCACCAGTCATAAAAACAAGCAAGAGATATACATGAGATAAACAAAACAAACATTAACAAAGACTATTGACACTAGAGCGTCTGATTGGCCATTAGGTTTATGAATCCTAAACCTAACTCTAAACTCTAACCTTAATCCTAACCCTAATGATGTTGGCAACTTACTAGGATGACACCAAAGAACATGCCCCACTGTTCTTTATTTCAACACTCCATTCTATCCAGCACTAAAGGGGTATCTGACTCTGCTCTTGAGTTAGGGAAAGAAAAAGGCAGCAAGTCATAAGAGGCTAATATGAGAGCACATTTGGGATTGACAACATCTTCATGTAAATTGAATTCCAACAGAACTTCATCATGTTGCCAGAGCATATGAATGTTTTGATGCAGGCTTCCTGCAAGAGAAACAACTGCAGTGGGGGTGGCTACATGCTCCTTAGGGAGAGAAAAAAGGAAAATGAGACACTATGAGAAGCAGAGAAAAAAAAGAAGGAAAATGAGACACCATGAGAAGCAGAACAAAAAGAAGGAAAATGAGACACTATGAGAAGAAGAGGGAAAAAAAAAAAAAAAAAAAGGAAAATGAGACATCATGAGAAGCAGAGAGGGGAAAAGAAAAAAAAAGGAAAATGAGACACTATGAGAAGCAGAGAAAAAAAAAAAAGGAAAATGAGACACCATGAGAAGCAGAGTAAAAAAGAAAAAGAGACTATGAGAAGCAGAGAAAAAAAAAAAAGGAAAATGAGACACTATGAGAAGCTGAGAAAAAAGAAAATGAGACACTGAGAAAAAAGGAAAATGAGACACCATGAGAAGCAGAGAAAAAAGGAAAATAAGACACTATGAGAAGCAGAAAAAAAGAAAAGAAAATGAGACACCATGAGAAGCAGAGAAAAAAGGAAAATGAAACACCATGAGAAGCAGAGCAAAAAAAAAAAAAAAAAGAAGAAAGAAAATGAGACACCGTGAGAAGATGAGAAAAAAAAGAAAATGAAACTTTGAGAAGCAGAGAAAAAACACAATCCATTACCTGTAGAAACCATTCTCTAGTCTAGTCTTTATTGTACTGAGATCAATTGGGTATGACACAAAGCAAGCATAGGTAGGAAACTTCTGCAGGTCCACAGGAGCGTTGAAGGGTTCTGCAATTGAATGCTGCATGAGAGCCTCCAGGCCTCGTATCAAGCGTTGGGACTCTGCCTCTCGTCCACATGATGGCCAATCTGTTTTCTTCGGAACATACAGGAGTGCTTTGTATTCCTCCTGGGTGACATCCACTCCCCCGCCAACAACTGTGGGTTTTCCTAGTGGATTACAATGTACCAAACATTAAATTTAGAATCGCTGACCATCATTACTAATGATTTAAATGTTATTTAAATATTCTTCTTCTTCTTCAGGTGCCTGGTCTGGAACAGACATTGGTGATCATGACCCTCCAATCTTCTGTCTTTTGATAGTCTAATGAGGTTGTTGTTGCTCATGCTATTGTTTGTTGCCTAGTTGTTTAGGCTTTCCACATACATCTTTCTCTACCTTCCTCTTCCTCTCCTACCTGGTATTTTCCCACATAAGACTAATTCCTCCTCTTCTGTTAATATGTCCCATAAATTTCATTTGTCTTTTCCTGATGGTTTTGATGAACGATCTATTAACACCCGCAGCTGTCAATACCTCAGCATTTGTTTTCTTCTCTGTCCACGATATTCTCAGTATCCTTCTCAAAAACCACATTTCCGCTGCCTCCAGTTTTTTTACATTTGGTTACTCATTGTCCAACATTCGCATCCATATAAGAGAACGGACCACACGTAGCCCCTTAGTAATCAAATTTTTGTGCTTATGGTGATGTTTGTTTTTCATTACGTTGCTCATCCTAGTAAAGGCTTCTTTGGACATGGCGATCCTTTTCTTCATCTCTGTGTCACATCTGCAATCTGATGTCAATGTGTAGCCTAAATATTTAAAGAGATTGACTTGTTTGATTTTGTTATAAAGGATATAAAGAGTCAGTGTAATTTTCAGGGTCGGATGCCTAGCCTTCTCGGATAAGGGCAAAAAAATAGGAGGTCCCGTGTGCAAGTTAAAAATCCCACGGCAGTTGGAAATCATAAAGAGTAGGCCTATCAGGCCGCTGCCCTGGCAAAATTAAAAAAACAAATTTGAAACCTACCCACCACAAAAATATTTACATGTGTGATTCCTGTATACACACATTAAGATTCGCGCTGGTGCTACAGAGTTTGTGCACTGTGCTGAGATCCTCCTTGTGTGATCTAAGGGAGGAGATTGGAGCACTGATGGAGTTGTCCGTGTGCAATGTCTTTTAAACCAAACCAAACCAAACCACCCTGCATTTTTGGAGAGTTCCTATGGATGGCGGGGAATGCACAGTATGTCAACCCCTCCCCTCTTCTAGCTTGAAATCAGATGTGAGGATCTTTAAATTAGAGGTTCTTAACCTATGGTCCAAGGACCCATGAGTCTCATGAATAGTTTTTATGAGGTCTGTGGACATAAACTATAATTTAAAATGTAAAGTTTTTAATTATGCTTTTATGTACATTTTTTTCCAAGATGCGGTTCAAGGCCTTCATTAAACAATCAAAGGACCACTCCTTCTCATAGTGTCTCATTGGTCCATGGCCCTATAAAAGTTAAGGAACCCTAAGTCAAATGCTTGCCGTCAGAATACAATACTTTGGACATTAACTGGAGCTTGTGGCTCCAACTCTGCAAGTTTTGCAATGGCAGAAAAGCCTGTATGTACAATGTAGATAATGCCAAGGATTATTCAGCACAGTATACTGATAACATCCTAATAATCTATTCCACGGTCTGTCTGCCTAAAGGTGTACATTCGTATTTTCCATGCTCTCCTTTTGGCCAAACCATCTCAGGCTTCCTGCTTTTAGGGTATTAAATACTAAATGGTGCAGTCAAAAAGTCATGCACACCATCATTGCGGGCAGACGCTCGAACTGGGTTGGCCATGTCCTCAAAAGGGACCCTGACACCATCACCAGAACTGCTACGCTATGGACCCAAGAAGGACAGCAAAAGAGAGGCAGACCAAAGACAACCTGGCAGAGAACAGTGGAGGCTGAGATGCAAAGCATGAACCAGAGTTCAGGCACGGCACAAAGAATGGCCACCAAGTGAGAAAAATGAGGACAGTTTGTTGCTGCCCTACAAAATGCCACTAGGCGTGATGGCCACTGACTGCATTATCAGTCAGGGGCTAAGGATCCAAAGAGAAGATACTAAATGGAATTTATATAACATGTATAATTGTTGTGCTCCATAAACAGCAAAAGGGAAAATGATGATGGCAGCTAATGCACCTTCTTAATATAGTTCTATCCTTGGTGCATCCATACATGCTAGAATTATGTTCTCATAATCAAAACTTGGATTCATCCACCTTAATCATATTTCAATCTCATCCATAAAGATCTAAGGCTAAAAAGCTGCTGTATTTAATAAAGATACTTATTTTTTTAAACCAAAGAAACTCGCTGTATCCAAGGTAGTCACACTATCTAGGAGTGCCACCGGTGTCTTAGTTATATGCACAGAGATGCCAAGTTCAGTTATCATCATCCACCAATCTACAAAACTTTATTTGAGTTGTCTTAATTCTGAAAGGCACTTTACGTGAAAAAAGGTTGCAGAGCACTGATCTAGGTCACACAATGTTACAGATCAGACATAATAATTCCTTTCCGTTCCCCGTGGAACATAGGTCTGAAACAGTTGCTCTCCATCGATTTCTATTCAGAGCTGTCTTTTTCAGCTGTGCCCAACTCATTCCAATTTCCCTAGCCTCCTCTTCCACTGTTCTTCTCTAAGCTCTCCCCACTCTTCTTTTCCCTTGTGGGTTCCAGCCAACGGCACCTCTGGCTATGCTTGATTGTTCTCTTCTGAGTGTACAGATCAGACAGTGTACAATTTATTCACGTGCAACACTTACGTTTTGGGTCTATAGGTTCCATGTCCCAAGGACTTATTTTCTCATATTCTCCATTGTCCCATCTAGAAAAAAAAGAAAAGAGGACAAGTCATAAAAAGATAACTGGAAACGAACACATAAAAAGAAATATAGCCTGTCGGTAATGATCTGAATAATGACCAGGATCATTATCATCAGCTTCCGTTGTGCTTATGTAACATGGAACCACTACTGTAGCTATTCCCCTTACAGGAAGCCTGCACCAAACATTCACACGCCTTAGTAGTAGTGGTTTCTGGGGCTTTTTGTTTTACATTATGAGGTTGCCAGCCTCATACACAACCTCGTATTAGTCATCTTGTACGACATCACTGGGGGGTGCTACAGTCCTTGTCTTCCCTTATCTCTTCAGAGACCTGCAGTAATTATAGGAATTACTTTTATTATTACCAGAATATTAGGACATAATGAGCTAAGTAGACATAAGTCAGAATGGAACACATAAGGTACCCCTTTAGACTAGCTTATTAAAATGTCTTAAACAGTAACGGTTGTCCCTTAGCAGATACTGAAGTATTAGGGGAGTGAAGTGTTAGAGACTTCACCATACTAGGTCCAGCATCGAGAGGTGGGGTGACCAGTTCCCTTCCTGGCTGCCTTTTCCTTCCCTAACTCAAACAGCAGAGTCAGGTACCCATTTACAGCTGGGTAGACTGGAGCGTGTCGGTACTGCGATTCAAACCTGGCACCATTACCACGAGAGACCAGCGCTCTAACCACTCTGTCAATTGGACGCTCTCTTAAACAGTATGGAATATTAAAATTTACTAATTATCATCTCCAATGTGGAACCAGAACCAGACAAGTGCCAGTGGAACAAGAGTTGAGATGCAAGCACTGGTGATGGATAGGACACACACTGAGGAAACCCACTGATAGCATTACAAGGCAGTCCTTGTTCTGGAATCCCCAGGGGATGGAGCCACCTCTGCAGCTAGGCCTTTTGCAGGAAGCCTGCACCAAAGCATTCATGTGTTCTTGCAACAGTGGTTTCCTGTAGTAATATGTTTTACACGATGAAGTTGCCAGTCCTATGTACACCCATACAGCATTCTGCCAGACTTAACAATCTTTTATCATGACCATCCACTATGAAGCACAAGCTTCGGAATAAGACTTTGGGTGATAATGTCTACAGCAGTGGTATTCAACCTGGGGTAAGCGTAAGAGAAGACATCTAAGGGGGTACGTGAAAAAAAAAAAAAATCTGTCAATGCACTGTCGGAAGGTTTTCTTATTTTTCATTATTTTAAGTAAATTACTCTGAGTACTGAAAACTTTTTTTGAAAAGATAACCTGCTGAGGAAATAGAAATTTTATTTTATTTTTCCATCTTATTTCTCTTTTATTTTATGTTGAAGCAATGGTTCAGTTGTTTACTCAGATACACATCTTAATCCTGTCTTACTCCCTCCCAGCTTCTAACTCCCTGCCTCTCATAATAAGTGTGTGGCGTGGTGCGCGTGAGAGCGGTACGGCGCGAGTCAAGTTAAAGGCTTGTAGTGATGCAGCAGCCTGGCGAGATTATTTGGCGCAACAGCTGCCACTAGTTTTTGTAACGTTATGTTATGTCATAATAATTTCTCAATGTCCACATATGCGTAAATTACTTTATTTAAGATTAATTTTGACTAGTATTATCATTATTCATTTGTTTCGTTGATTGTAGTTAACATTAGCAAATTAGTTTTGAACCAATTATGCACCAATAATCTTGGGGGTACATAGTTAAAGATAAATTATATCTGAGGGTACATGAACAAAAAAAAAGGCTGAATACCTCTGGTCTACAAAGTACGATAAAATAAAATGTGAAGAAAAAAAAAAACTGGTGCAGAAAAACAGGAAATTAAGAGAAATGCTCACACCGACAATTAGCATGAGCCTTCCATATCGTAAGCCAAAGCAACATGGCAGAGCCGCAGATGACCCAAATAGAAATCAGTAGCAAGCACAACAGCAGCCCCGTGTTCACACAAGGAGCAAAACAGATGGATACACTTCTATACCATGACATCATGCATTGAAGTATATCTGGAGTCATCTTTATATGATCACCAGCTATACACAATGCTACAGTATATATATATATATATATATATATATATATATATATATATATATATATATATACAGTAGAACTCCATTTATCCGAACCCCAATTATCCGAACATCCAATTATCCGAACACTTTTTCCAGAAAAAAAAAAAAAATCAGATGCCACAGTCACGTTAGACTAAAATTCTGAATCTTTTGATGCGGCAAACTTCAAATGTGTGCGAACAATTTGTAGAGAATGGGATGGCTAATGGTCGGTCGCTTACGTACAGGAAGTCAGTTAGATCATAAAGTCAGTTAATATCTGGTTTAAAAATACAGTGTACGTGTGCGTTCTAGGTAGAACACTGGCTAAACAGACAGTTCAACTTAAAATAATTGTGTCTGCTACTACAGCAGAATAATTTTGGCGTACAAGTATTTCTCTGTGCGATATGGCATCTTCCAGTAGGCCTAAAGCATATAAAAGGAACCGCAATGTTTTGTCAATTGAAACGAAAACAGAATTTATCAAGAGACTAGGACAAGGTGAAACTGTGTCTTCACTTGCGAGGATTTTCAATGTTGGGAAAGCTACCGTCTCTGACATTAAAAGTAACAAGGATAAAATTATGAGTTTTGCATCGAAATTTGATAGTGAAAATGGGTCGAAGAAACGTAAAACTTGAGAAATGCGAAAGATGTGAAATTGGAAGAGGCTTTGTATATATGGTTTGTGCAAAGAAGAAGCAAAGGGGAACCTATCTCTGGTTCTCTGTTGTGTGAAAAGGCACTTCAGTTCAACAATCAACTTGACGGTCCTCCTGACTTTAAGGCTAGCCAGGAATGGTTAAGAAACTTTAAATCTCGTCATGGCATACGAGAATTGGAGATTCAAGGGGAATCTTTATCTAGCGATGCAACTGCCGCTAAAAAATTTTATAGAAACATTCTTGGCTTTTTTGGAAGAAGAAGGTTATTCACTCGAGGATGTGTATAATGCCGATGAGACTGGCTTATACTGGAAATCATTGCCTCAAAAATCACTTGCATCTCAGCGCGAAGCAGCTGCCCCTGGGTTTAAAAAGTGCAAAGAGAGAGTAACAATTTTGGTAGCCGCGAATGCCAGTGGAAGTCATCGTTTACCGGTGCTAATGATCGGCAAAGCCAAAAAACCACGTTGTTTAAAGAATGTGACATGTCTCCCATTGTGTTACAAAGCACAGAAGAGTGCTTGGATGAATAGTGAAATATTTCTTGATTGGTATACAAATCAGTTCATCCCAAATGTGAAGAGGTTGGGAGAACAAGAAAAGAAAACTGGAAAAGTAATTCTTCTACTGGACAATGCACCATCTCATCCAGAGACGGATACATTGAATGCAGTTGATGCAAATTTTAAAGTAATTTTTCTGCCTCCCAATGTAACAGCACTGATTCAACCAATGGATCAGGGTGTTATAGCAAAGCTTAAAAAGATGTACAAGAAGGAAGTCCTGCGTCGTTTATTGTTGGCTGAAGATGAAGAAAGTGTGTGGTGGCGTTTTCCAAAAAGCTTAATCTCAAAGACTGCTGCTATATGTTAGCTGATGCTTGGACCACCCTGTCACAAGATAATCTCAACAAGGCTTGGAGTAGATTGCTTGGGAAAAAAGGAGGAAATGAAACTACTGCAGTGGACACAAATGATGATTGTATAAATGAAGTTGTGGAACTGTTTCAAGCAATGCCCGGATTTTCGGACTGTGACAAAGATGATGCACACATGTGGCTAGAAGATGATAATGATTCTGGTTTTCAGTTTTTGAATGACGAAGAAATTTTGTCTTTTGTGCAAGAAGAAAACCAAATACATGTAGTGACCGATGATGAAGACACCTCAGAAGTACATGATGTACTTGTAGATTATGAAGAAAAACCAAAACGTCGACCAAGTCCTGAAGAGGCCTTTATAGCACTAGAAACTGCGATGGCTTGGTACGAGCAAGAAGATGACAGCTGTCCTACACAGCTTCTGCTGTTGAAGAGAATTCGGGACTTAGCAGCCAAAAGGAGACTATCCAGTTTGGTGCAAAAGAGGATTCCTCATTATTTTAAATAGTGGGCTACATCTGTGCAAGTACATATATACGTAAGTTGCGCCTGGTTTTGAATCGTTTGTAATGTTATTTTGAAAACATTTCTCTTTCTTAACAAAAATAATTAATACAAGAAGTACATGCACTGCAGTGTAATAAAAGATTTTGGTGATACAGTGATCTAATACAGTGTGGGTATTATTATTACAGTACAAGTAAATATGTTTTATAGTGTATTTTCCTTGTGATGGTTAATTATTTTTAGAAATATGTGTACATGTACTCGATACATTATGTAATCCAATTATCCGAACATTTGATTATCCGAACGATGCTCGGTCCCATGGGGTTCGGATAAATGGAGTTCTACTGTATATATATATATATATATATATATATATATATATATATATATATATATATATATATATATATATATATATATATATATATATATATATATATATATATATATATATGTGGAATTGAACCCGTGTCTGTGAGGCTAATTACACCCTCACTGACTATTGAAATCATTCACACACTTCCAGGGATTCCCCCTGTGGTGAAACTTGTTGAGAACCCAGCATTGCACACTAAGCTTGGAGAAGTCACTTCCAGGCGTAGTTCTTTGGCTTTGACCTGGTTGACTGCATGCAGGAGGATCTCACTATGGACCCAGTGATTTTAGCTCTGCATAATTGGAGAGCTCCTTTGAATGGCCTTTTCCTAAGACGCGTCAACCATGAGAAATGCAGTTAGCGACCCATAGCTAGACTGCTTGCGTCAGGGTCAGCGAACAGAGCTGACCAAGACCCTACTCCACCTCCAAGTGGTGGTCCTGGAAACAGGCTGCATCACTGCAGTCTGGCTGAGTGAGTAGGGATCGAAGAGGGAAGGCTAACCCGGTCCCAAAAATGCTGTGCTGAAGTCGGATGTGTCGGCCGAAAGGCGCAAATATCGCAGCTTCGCTGTAAATGGACACAACGTAACGTCCTTTTCAGGACGAACGAAGAATGGCGAGGAAAGCACAGTATGCCACGTGCTTCTATCTCCTAGCTTGGGATCAGATGTGACGATCCTTTAAATGCCAGCCAAGCCGGGGAAACTGGAGCTCATAACTTCAACTCAGCACATTTCGGAATGGCAGAAAAGCCTAGATCTACAGTGTAGATAATACCAAGGAGTCTTCAACTTGGTATTGGCTGCTAAAGAGCGAGAAGCTCAGAAGCCCTAGTTAAACAACAACAATACCATGACATCAGAAGACATGCTGTCACTTCCTGGGTATTGTTTTCTTCATATTTCTGAGCTACACAACTGGACTGAAGTTTTAGTCTTATGTTACATCAGTTCAGTTTCCTCTGTGCTCCAAGCAGTGACACACTATTACAGTAGTGACACACTATTACAGCAGTGACACACTATTACAGCAGTGACACACTGTTACAGCAGTGACACACTATTACAGCAGTGACACACTATTACAGCAGTGACACACTATTACAGCAGTGACACACTATTACAGCAGTGACACACTATTACAGCAGTGACACACTATTACAGCAGTGACACACTATTACAGCAGTGACACACTGTTACAGCAGTGGTTTCTATGGTAATTTGTTTGACATGATGAGGTTGTTAGCCTCAGGCACAACCTCTTATTTAGTGGCCTAGTACAACAGGCTTGAGGGTGCAGTTATCCTGTTCTTTCTTTGTCTCTTCAGATCAGGGATGGTTTTTGACAACTATTCAAACATGGTTTTCAACAACTATACAAACATGGTTTTCGACAACTATACAAACATGGTTTTCAACAACTATACAAACATGGTTTTCGACAACTATACAAACATGGTTTTTGACAACTATACAAACATGGTTTTCAACAACTATACAAACATGGTTTTTGACAACTATACAAACATGGTTTTCAACAACTATATAAACATGGTTTTCAACAACTATATAAACATGGTTTTCAACAACAAACATGGTTTTCAACAACTATATAAACATGGTTTTCAACAACAAACATGGTTTTCAACAACTATATAAACATGGTTTTCAACAACAAACATGGTTTTCAACAACTATATAAACATGGTTTTCAACAACTATACAAACTAAAAGCATCTCTCTTAAGTTATAACAGTATATATCATAGCCTTACTGCACGTTGAAACTTTGATACAAGCTGTCAGGGAAATCTGGGCTGAGTGGTTCCTGCGACTTAATGGCACCCAACCACCACTGATCATCAATCATTGACCGAAACCGCATACCTGAAAATAGACGGTAAAAACAAAGGTAGTCCCATAGCAGATACTGCCATAGGGGAGTGAAGTGTTAGAGACTTCACTATACTAGGTTCAGCATCAAGAGGTGAGGTGACCAGTTCTCTTCCCCATTGCCTCTTCCTTCTCTAACCCAAGTGCAAGGTCAGGTACCCATTTACAGCTGGGTAGACTGAAGCGTGTCATTGCCATGAATCAAACCCAGCATCTTTGCCGTGAGAGACCAGTGCTCTAACCACTCTGTCAATCGGCTGTTCAGTAAACAATAGCAGTAAAGGAAGAAAATCAGTAATGCTGCAGAAGCCTAAACACAATCAAGCCAAGTGACATCATAGTTTCACCTTAAGAAGGACAAATTTGGCCAGCTACATCATAGTTTCACCTCAAGGAGGACACATTTGGCCAGCTACATCATAGTTTCACCTCAAGAAGAACACATTTGGCCAGCTACATCATAGTTTCACCTTAAGAAGGACACATTTGGCCAGTTACATCATAGTTTCACCTCAAGAAGGACACATTTGGCCAGCTACATCATAGTTTCACCTCAAGGAGGACACATTTGGCCAGCTACATCATAGTTTCACCTCAAGAAGGACACATTTGGCCAGCTACATCATAGTTTCACATTAAGAAGGACACATTTGGCCAGCTACATCATAGTTTCACCTCAAGAAGGACAAATGTGGCCAGCTACAACATAGTTTCACCTTAAGAAGGGAAAAATCTGGCCAGCTACAACATAGTTTCACCTTAAGAAGGGACAAATCTGGCCAGCTACAACATAGTTTCACCTTAAGAAGGGACAAATTTGGCCAGCCACAACATAGTTTCACCTTAAGGGGAGGAGCTATGGGGCATTTTAAGTCAAAACAGCAGAAACATGAAAATTGGGATTAGTCTATTCTCGTATAATTTATATTCCCCTGAACCTAAATCTTGAGAATTTCAAAAGCAGTTGACCATAAACTGAGGAAAGAACAAGCGGGCTTCAGAAAGAACAGAAGATGTGCAGATCATATATTTGCCCTCAGGAACATTATAGAGCAGTGCTCAGAATGGCAGAAACAGCTGTACATTAACTTTGTTGATTTTGAAAAGGCTTTCGGCAGCATACACAGGGACAGCCTATGGAAAATTCTGAGGGCTTATGGAATTCCCAGCCGCATTGTTTCCATTATAAAAAGCCTCTATTCTAACTTTACGTGCAGTGTTGGATCGAGTAATGTAACTTTCGAAGTGAAAACAGGAGTACGACAGGGATGCCCCTTATCAACAACATTATTTTTGACAGTCATAGATTGGGTGATGCGCCAGACAACAGAGGGCAGTCCAAGAGGAATTAGATGGACAACGTTTTCTACACTGGAAGATTTGGAATATGCAGATGACATTACACTACTCGCGCATTCACATCAACACATTCAAGACAAAACCGATAGACTGAATAAGTATAGCCAGCAGGTTGGCCTGAACATCAATTTGAAGAAGACAGAGGTCATGACACTTAATGTGGGCAATCCTGAGCCAATAACAGTAAGGAACCAGAAGTTAGAACAGACAGACACATTTACTTACCTAGGAAGCATAGTAACACCTTACGGCGGAACAAGCAAGGACATTAACAACAGAATGAATAAAGCGAGAACAGCCTTTGCTGTTCTCAACAACATTTGGAAGTCTTCCCAGTACAGCACAAAAACCAAATTAAAACTGTATGAGAGCTGTGTACTTTCTGTGCTTCTCTATGGTGCGGAATGTTGGAGAGTAACAGAGAAGGAAATGTCGAAACTGTCCTCCTTCCACACAATCTGCCTAAGGAAAATTCTCCGAATCTTTTGGCCAAACATCATCAGCAACCAAGAACTACTTATTCGGAGTAACCAGGAGGACATGCACACCATCATAGCTGGCAGACGCTGGAGTTGGGTTGGCCACGTCCTCAGAAGGGACCCCGATACCATCACAAGAACAGCTATGCTATGGACCCCCGAGGGAAAGCGAAAGAGAGGCCGACCAAAAACAACTTGGCGGAGAACTGTGGAAGCTGAGATGCAAAGAATGAACCACAGTTGGGGCACTGTACGAAGGATGGCCGCCGGCCGAGCAAAGTGGAATCAATTTGTTGCTGCCCTACAAGACGCCACCAGGCGTGATGGCCGCTGACTGCTTTGACAGTTGGTGGTTACGGATCAAAGAAGAAGAACCTAAATCTGTGAAAATTATTTGTCAGAATACATTCTAAGTAGGTATATTTTGATTTTGTAAATAGTATTTTCTTCAGAAATGATGCTTTTCCAATGAAGAAAATCTCGATTTTCTCAGAACCTTGTTTTACACAACTAATGTTCTTATAACTTCCGCATGTTTTTGTAAATCAATATCAGATTTGGCACAAATACTTTCCATAGGATAATAAAACTTTTGTCAGATCCGATTTTTGATATCTTATAAACATTTTTATTGCAAATAATGTAAAATTTTGAAAAAATGGTGATTATTTATAGATACAAACTTTAAAATTATATATCTCAAAATCTACTTATGGTATCAAAAATTCAATCTGACAAAAGTTTTAAAATATAATGATAAACATTTTGTTTAAATTTAAATTTCAAGGAAAATGCACATAATTAACCGACATCAATCATAGATAGGCATAATGAAGAGTATGATGACATTACATCATCAGTTGTCATGGAAACATGATAGATTAATAAATAAAAAAGCCTTAGAAAATTGAAATAGAACAATATAATCCAATATGGCGGCCATTTCCATGACAACCGATGATGTAATGCCATCATACTCTTCATTATGTCTATCTATGATTGATGTAGGTTAACTCTTAGTATACGAGCGGCCTTTTAGAAAGACCGATGATCGATCTGCACTAAATAATTTATTTATAAAGATAACATAAAGTGTTATATATCAAAATGTGAAGAAATGAAACCCCTATATCATGCATGTAACTAAATTGTTCAGTGGTTTTAAACATGCATTCACCTATACATTTTCGCTGTTGAAGGGGATCGATCATCGGCCTCTCTAAGAGGCCGCTCGTATACTAAGAGTTAATTATGTGCATTTTCATTAAAATTCTGTGATAAATAATGAAAATAGCATTTCAATGTAGCTCCTACCCTTAAGAAGGGACAAATTTAGCCAGCTACAACATAGTTTCATCTTAAGAAGGGACAAATTTGGCCAGCTACAACAAAGTTTCACCTTAAGAAGGGACAAATTTGGCCAGCTACAACACAGTTTCACCTTTAAGAAGGGACAAATTTTGGCCAGCTACAGCATAGTTTCACTTTGAGAAGGACAAATTTGGCCAGCTACAACATAGTTTCACCTTAAGAAGGGACACATTTTGGCCAGCTACAACATAGTTTCACCTTAAGAAGAGATAATTTAGCCAACTACAGAATCAAAAGATATTTTCAGAAGGCATGTTCATTGCAAACCTCAAACTCACAATTATGTTTTGTTTTCTGAAGTGTGATACTTCATAAACAGTATGGACAAGGAAAATGATCTTGATGATCAAAGGAAAGAATATTTGGCCAAAAAAATCAGAAACGTAACAACAGAAGTCACACACAAAGCAGTAACTTGACAACAGAAGTCACATACAAAGCAGTAACTTGACAATAGAAGTCACACACAAAGCAGTAACTTGACAACAGAAGTCACACACAAAGTAGTAACTTGACAATAGAAGTCATACACAAAGCAGTAACTTGACACAGAAGTCACATACAAAGCAGTAACTTATCACTTAGTAAGTCAACACTTACCAGGTTTCCATCCCCTCTGAACTGATATGTCATAATGCTGCTTGAGCACTAAGAAATCAATCACATCTGGCATATCATGATACCTACAGGAGAATAAAGCTACACTTAATAATAGCATTCATTATTTCTTCTCTTCTTCTTTGATCCGTAGCTGCCGAATGTCAAAGCAGTCAGTGGCCATCACTCCTAGTGGCGTATTGTAGGGCAGCAACAAACTGTTTCCGCTTTTCTCAGTCGGCAGTGCCCCAGTTCTGGTTCAATCTTTCCATCTCAGCCTCTACAATTCTCCATCAAGTATACTTTATTTGGAATGTATCAAAACTGCTTTCTGGGTCAGCAGTTTTTGCATCTATAACAAACTATCTGCAATTCTTTAGTTCATCCTGATTTGTTTTTTTAACTATTAACTTGTAACTAATTTTCTGCTGACTGGATGTCTGGGGGATCTTCTGGAATTTGTCTATTTAGAAGTTTTTCTAAATGTTCTGTCCATCTCTTCATTTGTTCTTTATTTTGTTCTTCTTGTTTTACAACCAAATACTAAGACAACAGGACTTCAATGGCATGAAAAAGTCATGTAAAACTTCAGACATACATATTATTTAAATATAAGCACAAAAATCCAATGTAAAGAGGTGAGTTCACTGACATCAGATCTGTGGACTATAAAAAGGCATTTGACAGTGTTGCTAGGGAATCACTTTTTGAAACTGATAAGACATTACTGAGTCCCCTGATGATCATTTGATAAGGAAAACATATGAAGACATGCAGAATTCTTCATGAAGGGAAAATTACAGAACCCGAGATAAGAACTGGAATGTGAGTCATCATTTTTCTTCTTACTGGCTATAGATTGGGTTATTAAAACATCGACTTTGGCCAACAGAAATGAAATTCAGTGGACAAAACAGCTTAGTGATCTAGATTTTGCCAATGACCTGGCTCATCTGTCCCATAAATGTTAGACAAAATGAAAATACTTGATCGGGTCACAGCAAGTGAAATTACACAGGGAAAATACAAAGATAATGAGAATCAATGCAAGAAACGATAACAATACTGCACTTGAACAAATTCCTCTATGTCACAGTATAAATATTATAAAATATTAAGTTGGTCACATTGTAAGTGGCGACCCTGATACTAATTTAAAACCCGTTTAGCGAGTCGTGCCAGAACGGAAGAGGATGTAGATTTTTTGGCACGATTCAGTCTAGGAGATGTCAGCGGTCCTGTACGGACGCTTGTTCCCTTTGTCAGCGGTTTTGCTGGGATTACATGAATGCCATTTTTGTTCATTGCTTGCAGATTGTTTCAGGTGTTCAGGATTATTGTTAGACTACTAGAAGGGTGATGTGATTTCTGGTGGTTCTTTCCTGGATATTATTTACGGTAGAATCTTGCAATTATGTATTGCCGTGTTTCAGTATTGGACGTCGCCTGTGAGCGAGTCATTCTGCAGTCACTGGTTAGATTATTATGTCGGTGACTTTTGCTGTTTTGTTGAGCTGGTGATTCTGGCAAGTAGTTTTGGCATTTTCATTACATTGCGTATTGCATTTCATGTGTATTGCTAGCCGTGTGTGGCTCATATGTGTAGTATAAGTAAATAAATTAAGGGGCTGCTGTAAAACTGGTAAGGAATATAAGTTTATAAACTAATAAAACGGTATTGAATCAGTTTTACAAATAACAGTTCACATGAGACAAGGGACGTTTCGGGTTTTACCCTTCGTCAGCCACAAACAGGTGACAAAGACAAAATTACATATAGGTACTACAAAACTATACGATGATGAGAAATATACAACAAATGGGTGATACAAGCAGATGGAAAAAGTACAAGAAAACCGTAAAATCTAAAAGAAATACTGAAACAAGAAAGTAAATAATCCAACGAAACGAAAAAAAGAAGAATAAACAAAACTGTGGAACTAGTTAAAGTTAGCTTAGCTCAATGCAAAGAATCCGTGGAAGAAAGCGGTAGTCTCTTGTCACAGAATTCACAAGGAAGTAGCGTACAATAGCGACAAAACAAGAGATATAAAAAGATACAAAACGAACCAAAGCAAAAACACAAGAAGATAGATCATAAAGACAATGAATAAAGAATGAAAAAGAGAAAAGCTACCAGAATTTATGCAAAATGATGTTGTATATTTAAACCACTGGGAGCTAGAACGCCCATTTTAAAAATAAGGCGATTCTCCAACGAAAAGCGAGTCTTGTCATTACCGGCACATGAACGGAGGGCAGTGACATGTATATAGGAATTACCTGAATGGTCAGGCCTATTGAAATGAAGGGCCACCGGTAAATGTTTGTCCTGATAGATGTCATTCAAGTGCTCACGAAACCTGTCTGCCAAACGCCTACCAGTTTCACCAATATAGGTCATGCCACATCTCTTGCAGATGATAGCATAAATCAGGTTTCTGGATTCGCACGTAAAAGACTCTCTAATGATAAATTTTCCTTTCGGAAAAGTGACTGTCTGAGTTTGGAGTACAAACGGACAGGTCTTGCATATCCGGCGTTGGCATGGTTTAGTACCAAAGTAAGATGGGCTAGAATGTCGCAAGCGACTGTGTACAAGAATATCCCTAAAATTCCTATCCCTACGATAAGCTACCAAAGGTGTATCACGAAACAACTTCCTTGTGAATTATGTGACAAGAGACTACCGCTTTCTTCCACGGATTCTTTGCATCGAGCTAAGCTAACTTTAACTAGTTCCACAGTTTTGTTTATTCTTCTTTTTTTCGTTTCGTTGGATTATTTACTTTCTTGTTTCAGTATTTCTTTTAGATTTTACGGTTTTCTTATACTTTTTCCATCTGCTTGTATCACCCATTTGTTGTATATTTCTCATCATCGTATAGTTTTGTAGTACCTATATGTAATTTTTGTCTTTGTCACCTGTTTGTGGCTGATGAAGGGTAAAACCCGAAACGTCCCTTGTCTCATGTGAACTGTTATTTGTAAAACTGATTCAATACCGTTTTATTAGTTTATAAACTTATATGGCTCATATGTGTGCATCGTACTTATTAAAGGGTTATTACCTGATCTAGGTGTTATTGGATTATTCATGTCAGCTACTGTATGCTATGGTCGTCCCCTAGTGGTTAGAGCTAAGTGTATGAAAGTATTCATAAAATCCATAGTGTAAGTAGATTTATTCTGACATCTGGGGTAACTCGTCGTGGAGCCTGTATGATTTAATAGTTTAGTTCCCAGCTAGCTGGCAGTATTGTTTCATTTTATTTGATAGTACAGCCTTAGAGCCTGCATTGGTGTTGATCAGGCCATTATGGTGCACACAGTATTCTAGAAGGTGGTAGGCCACTGTGTTGGCACCTTCATATTTTTTCGTCAACTCATGGGAGTGAGTTATTTTCATCCGTCCAGTGAAAGGTTAGTGTGTGTGTCGGTCTGTTAGTGTCTTGTTTACGGTCGTGTGACCTGACCTCGTTTACGGGCTCTGACCTATTTTCAGCGTCCAGTATTGGCTATGTGTCAGTTGATTTTTGCAGTCTACTGTCGATGAAATATTGTACTGTTCAGTTCCAAGTTCTTTGTTATGGTATCTTGGCAGGTCTAAGTACGAGTGTCAAAGTATTAGACTAGTGGTACAGGGGGCGTCAGACGGGTCAGTTTGACACATCTGAGTCATTTTGGTGGTTGGCGACAGTGATCCAGATGGAGCAGCGGAGCATGGGGTGTTGGTACCATTTAGTTAGGGGCCCAGACGGCATGTGGAGATGTCAGATGGGAAATAGCTTGGTCAACCTCGGTATAGGGTGGAAAGAGATGGTGGTTAGGTGTTTGTAGTTGATAGGAGGTTGATAGAGTGGTTGGTACCTCAAGTCACTGTGCTGAGCTGCTGGTCCTGTCCTTGCTACTCAGACGTGCCCAACCAAGGGTGAAGGTCCTTGCTACTCAGACGTGCCCAACCAGGGGTGAAGTCTTTTGTGTTTTGTGCCCTGCCAACCTACCGGGTGGGTCCAGTAGATGTCACCATGTAAGTTGCTGTGATCCGGGAAGTGTGGATATTGTGTGATTAACTTTTGCTATAACACATATATAGAACAGTGCCAAGGAACTTACTCATGTTTCTTTTCGACGTATAGACGGTTGATAGTAGCTGTGCAGCTGATCTTTACAGAAGTAGACTTTGCAGTGTGTATTATGAACAGTGCTGTGTGAGCACCGTAGATAACGGTATATTCATCGAGGAAAGTATTTGACACTCAGACTTGCATAGCAAACTGTTTCCTGGACTGAGTTTCTTGTGGATTTTTCGTTGTCCAGTGTGGAGTTTCGTTTGTTCTGTGATCATCATTCATCGTCAGTGCTGAGGATTCTCCATACTCGAGCGCTGTTGGAGCTTCAGATAAGTTATTGTTTGTCCGCTGATGTATTATGTATTATATTGTTATTTTCTTGTTTTTTCTGAGAATTTAATTTTCTTGTCTGTCTTCCTTGCTGTTACTAGCTATCATATATTTTGACCTATTAAGTAGTTTGGTGTTGTTTCTTATTTGCTTCTTGGTTTGTTATTGTTTTCTTTCCTTATGTTTTGTCTTTTCTTTATTGTACATGTATGACTTAGTTTGTATATATGTATGTTAATTGTTAGTTAAATCTGATCTTGCTTTGTTTTCGTTGTAGTTAGGAAATATTTGGATTGTATATTTTGCATACATTATAATATAATTTTACTGATACTTTACTTAGGTTATTTTCACTGAAGTGAATATAGTGCTTGGTGGAAGAGATAGCTTCCTGCACCTCATTGTTGAGTGTGGTTTTCGTATGGTCTTTGGGTGTTATAGTGTATTGGTGTGTTCAAGGGAGGAAGGGTGGCGAGTTTAATCCATCCTTCGCCACTTGTGGAAAAGATTGGATTAGACCGATTCTATTAGGGTGTGGCGGAGTTTGTTTTGTGGTGGAGTCTGGCAGAGGGGATTTCCTGCGACTGCCCTGCTTAACATTCCAAACCCTGTTGGTGTTAGCTGTATTTGTGGTGTGTGTATTTATAGTGTCATGTACATTTAGTAATTCTTTTGTGGTGTTTAAGTGGTGTTTTCTCTTGTCTCATCTTACTATCTTGTAAATACATTTACAGGTATCCCTTGTTTTTGTTCGTGCTCGGTCACGCAGTGTAGATATCAATCTACCTCTTCTCTTCGTGTTCTATTATCTATTTCCTCGTGACTGGAATTTTGTTTTCGTAATGTGATGTATGTGTTTATTTCATCTGTGTAGTGCTCATTTTGCCATAAGAAACACTTGCATTACAGAGATTATTAAGACTAGTAGTAAATGAAGTATTATCTGAGTATAGCACCAGTGTGGGTGCCAGTAACAGACTTTAAGGTAAAAGCTGATTGATTGCCAAGTTGGTATAGTAGTGCCAGAGAGCACTAGAAAGTTTCATCAGTTGTTATTATACAACTGTCGACTATTGTAAGTCTGTTTGAGTTTATCACAGAGACTAAGTGGTCAGAAAGACCAAATTTTACAGAGTAAAGAGACAGCAGCCAAGTGGCAAAGTAAAACTATATTTATATGATAAGAGATAAAGGTTGATGATGTGTATACAGTGAGAGGTGAGGTGTTATATACTTACAGACATATATATATATATATATATATATATATATATATATATATATATATATATATATATATATATATATATATATATATATATATATATATATGTATATTGGAGTAGTGATATCAATATTTACTATTATTACTGCATATGTTGTAACCAGAGAGTTATCTGGTGATATAAGTGAAATATATATGACTGAATAGTGGTATAGAAAATCTATAGCCAAAGATAATAGTATTCTATATTGTGAGAAGTACTAGTGTACATCATGGACATTGATAGCTTCATGCGGATAGGCAAGGAAGCTGGGTACACAGGAAAAGAATTATTGGATTATGCCAAGGCAGAATTCCAATCAAAGGAGAATCAGGATGCCTTAAGAGATGCTCGAGCTGAACAGCTAGAGCTAAAAAGGAAAGAATTTGAGTTACAAGAAAGGAAGATGAAAGAAGATAAAGAGTTATAAGAAAGGAAGATGAAAGAAGATAAAGAGTTACAAGAAAGGAAGATGAAAGAAGAAAGTGAATGGAAACAGAGAGAATTCGAGTTACAAGAAAGGAAGATGAGAGAAGATAAAGAGTTACAGTTGGAGAAGGAGAGAATGAGAATAGCTCTGGAAGAGAAAATGATGGAGAAGGAAATACAATTGAAGAAGTTAGAAGTGGGTGCAAGTGGTCAGAACTCAACTTCTGGTGGGACTCATCGTCCTTTTAGGCTGCGTCTACCAAATTTCAATGATAAAATTGATAGTTTAGATTTCTTCCTGGAAAGATTTGAGGCCGAATGTGTGGCCTATAAGGCTGATAGGGATCAGTGGCCATCTCTTTTATCGACACTGCTAGTGGGGCCCGCGATGGAGACTTTTTATAGCCTCCCTGTAGAGGAAAGGGCCGATTATGACAAAGTGAAGGAGAGATTGCTCCGGAAGTTCCGTCTGATTGCTGATGGCTACCGGACGCGTTTTAAAAACACGATGCCTAGTGCAGACCAAGACTTCGGGGATTTTATCTCGAAGATCAAACTTCTGCTTAATAGATGGATTGAAATGGAGGGAATCTCTAAGGACTATAATGGCTTGCTAGACTTGGTGCTACAGGACAAAGTGTTGCCCTCGTGTTCCAGTGAGTTGGAAGTGTTTTTTCAGGAATGTCAACCAAAAGACATTGAGTCCATGGCCCAATTGGGGCATCATTATGTCCTTGCCCATCCGGGCAAACCTATTCAGAAGTTGGGTCTCTCAGAAGACTTAGTTGCCAGTGTCGGCAAAATTCAGCGCCACCCTTGGCGAAACCAGTCAGGCAATGTAGACAGGGGCCAAGAGCAGAAATATGAGAAGCCTTCCAGCCCCTATCAGCCGCGTAGAGGTAGCTATGGAAATTTTCGATCTCATAGGAATGGTCGGCCGAGGTGGCAGAACCGACAATATGATAGTTATAGCGACAGAGGGGAGCGCCAAACGCGAAAGCAGGTACGCTTCGAGGACTCTCGAGACGAAGACCGGTTTTGGTATAAAACCAAACATCACAAGCAGGGGAGTGGTTCCTCAGAGAGTCGATCGTCTGACTCTGATGCAGGGTCTTTGTCATCGAAAGGCTCCAGCAAAAGTACACGCGATGAGAAGAAAGAGTGCTTATGTACCATTTGTGGTGGAAATAATCATTGTGCAGACAGGTGTCCCACCCCAATAAAACATGTGAATTCCATGTTTGTGTTGGACACAATTAATAGCAAGGACTGTGCAGGGTGTCGCCCTCTGTTCCACGCGAATGAGAGGGTAGTGCTTCAATGCGGGCATGCGGCACCATATCTGTCACAGTCCATGAGACTGGCAAGGTGATCCTCCACAAAGGCAAGGTGGAGAATAGACCAGTCCGGGTGTTACGGGATAATGGGTGCACCACAATTGGGGTGCGTCGATCGTGCATCGATGACTCCTCCCTTACAGGCAAAATGGTAAAGTGCACCTAGTTCGGGGGCAAAGTAAAGTCTTACCCCCAGGCGAGTATTAATGTGGACACTCCGTTCCTCTCGGGTAGAGTGAACGCGTTCATCCTTGAGGATCTGATTGCCGATTTAATCGTCGGCAATGTACAGGGAGTGCACAAGGCCATGGGTGACATGAGTAGGAGCAGTAGGAACTTATACGAGGGTCCGAAAGCTAGTGATCACACAGTTTGGGTGCGTAACGTTCCCTTGAGTGTGAGTTGTGCGACAATACCAAAATGGAGAGGGTGACTTTTGCGAATAGTGGGGTGCGCGTAAGGCAGTTAGGCTGAAGCATATGTCCTTGCTTCAGAATCATCTGCTAATAGTCCAGCAATAGCTAGGGTTAGATTTCGGGTTCGTGATCAGTAAGATGTTTCGGTTAATACGAACCGAACCTGAGTTGCTCTGACCCACGCCCCCAGTTCGATGTTGATATGAATATGTGTATTTTATAGACTTGTACAGGTTAGGAAATGTTGTACAATGCATAGTTATGCTGTATTATGCTATGTCGTACTTTGTATTTATGTGGCATGAGGCCTTACAGGCACGCTGTCGGCAGGTACACTGTAGGCAGGTACGCTGTAGGCAGGCATGCTGTGGGCAGGCATGCTGTAGGCAGGTGCGCTGTGGGCAGGCATGCTGTAGGCAGGTGCGCTGTAGGCACATGCACTGTGGGCAGGCATGCTGTAGGCAGGTGCACTGTAGGAAGGCACACTGTAGGCAGGCATACTGTAGGCAGATACACTGTACGCAGGTGCACTGTAGGCAGGCCGGGCGTGAATTTATCAGAGACCTATGGAATATGATGGTCTCGTAATATTTAAGGGTCATTGTTACGCACAGATTCTTTTGTTGGCAATGAATATATAGATATATATATAGGAAGATATTTATTTGTCTGTATACCTGTTATGTTTGAAAATATTTGGTATAAGATTTTGGGTTTAGATATGTTTCGTTAGAACTTTAGCCTAAGGGGCGAATACTCATCTTTGGATTCGAGTAAATGTAAATATGGGGTTGTCCCACTTGAATAGTTGAGGGGTTAAACTTTGGCGCATGCAAAGACGATTGGTCATCAAGGCGGGTTTCCGTCATGTTGGGTTGCTGAAAGCTGGACGGACAGAAGTCCGAAGATTTGTTCTTTGCTGTGAAATTCTGGGGGAAGGTGACATCGTCTGTATGTCTATTATGTCTAGGTTCCTCCCCAGAATACATTCTTTACGCCAAGGGAATGGCGTGTGCTGTTATTAGTGTTTTCTAAACCTAAGGTAAAGTGAGAACATTTTCTAGACTTTGCCTAGGGCTAACGATAGGCGGATGCCATATCATCGTTATATATGTATTTAATGGATCGTACATGGACGATTCCTTGATTAGCAGCACTAGGAGTGGACATGTGTAACCCTTTTCTATGAGGTATGAAAACCCAAGGTACTAGTTGAATATATGAACGGAGCCTTCAGTTATAGTGAGGATATCTTCTGTATGAGCGCCACTCACTGAGACTTGCGCCATCTTGAATCCCACTTTGGGGTCTGTGTGAATCATCGGTCAGAGAACGGAAATATCTTATTATCTGATGGCGATATCACGACCTACATTGTTTTGGAGTCCACTCTTCGTTACTTATGATTGACAGCATAACTATAAAACCCTGTGAAGTTATAGCCTAAAAAGACTTAGCCTGAAGACTTGGTCAGCAGAGGTTCTGCAAGGGAGCATTGTGATGAACATTATTATTGTTACCTCAAACTGACGCGATTAGTCAGTGGAGGCATGAAACGACATACATTCAGAATTATATATATATACTTGCATACTGTTTCGATTAGACTCTCATGCTATACGTATGCATATTTGATGTTGCCACCTATTCTTCAAGTACCTAATGATTTATTGTGTCAACGTGTTCCTGTGACTGTAACCGTGCTGTCGGAGTTTACGTCCATTAAAAGTGTAAGAAATTATCAACAGCAGTTCCAGACATCTTTGACTTTCACACATGAGTGAATGAGTGCCTTATACTTGTCAACATACGAACATTCCATACATTCGCGTAACCTGCATTCTCACTCAATACAAACACTGTCCCTTGTCAGGGCCCCAATACTTGGTGGACAAGATGTCATGTATGCACCTCACTGTGTTGGTTTGAGTTGACCATCTCCTTCATCACTACACAAGGGAGCATTCATCTATATGACCCAATACACTACACTCAACAATGTGATGACCATTAACCGGCACCTATGATAAGACCGTAATCCTACACTTATCGATGTCCAGTGTCCAATCATACATTTATCAGTGGTAGGCCAGATTCCTGGGTCCAACCTTCACAGTCTACACCATTTGAAAGTCAACTGCTGTTCAATCCCTGATGCCGCATACGACACACATTAACACCAGTGGACAAGTTTGCAGTACAACTCTACAGTCGATGTCAGCGTGACCTGTCCGATCGAGCAAATACTGTAACTAGGTCAGCGCTTCTTGACATTTTTCGCTGTACAGACTACATTATACAGAACAGTTGGATCAAGTGAATATTTAACTGTGTTGGCAGGAAATGAAGTACTATTGAGCTGAGAAGTCCTACATCTGTTAGTTATTGTACACATCAATGGTGGAGCTTCTATACTGTGTTAAACTTTAAATATACTTAAGGCCAGAATTTGTTATTCATTAAAGTGGCAATTTATTTTGATTGAAAACTGAGCCTTTTCTGCAACACTCTATCCACAACACATTGCATTATATGATGTATGTATTGATGTTACATGTATTTATATATTTATGTTTACATGTTTATATGTAATAGTTGTTTATATTTCTGCGGGAGGCTGGGAAGGTGACTATTATATGGTATACCACGTAGAGAGGTCATATAATAGCGTTCTATAGGTGCAATTTTCTTGATTGAAAATTTGCTGCGACATCTGTTGCTATTTGTGTTAGTTGTGACGACATGTGTAGTTTTGGTTTCGTTATTTTTTCGCATTCTTCAGTTTAGTTTTGATTCGTTTGTATTTGTAGGTCTAACCTTTCCTATCATTTAGTTCTATACACCCTTTATGTTTATACACTGTGATGTCATTTGTTTTGTTTATTCCCTTACAGTTGTCATCACAGATTCTGTGATTATTTTCATTGATTTCCCTATTTGATTTATTTGATTTCTGCAAATGTTTTCGTATTGTCTTTCTTATTTGTACTTTATGTATGTTGTTGGTTGACATATGTTATATATGGGTATATTTCATAAGACACTATTGCTTGTGCACTGCACTTGTGTTATAGTATAAACCAGTACTTTATTATTATTATTGTTATACAAGGAAGTATACAAGACCTTATTAAGGCTTGTGACCCACAGAGATTGGGATAGTGAGCTGATTAATCAAGTTATTAAGAACTTGTGGCTGTATTACTTTGAAATATATATTGCATTATTATTGTTTCAAGTAATTAGTATCATTGTTAGACATCATGTCTACATTAGAATACTTCATTGCACAAGGGAAATCCCTTGATAAGTCTGGTAAGGAATTAGAAGAATATGCAACTGCTCAATTCGCCATGGTATTAAAGTCGGAAGAAAAGAGACAAAAAGAGGAAAATAAAAGATTGAAAACAGAAGCTGAACAAAAGAAAGCAGAAGCTGATGAAAGAAAATTCCAGATGGAGATGGAAAAGAAAAAACTTCAAGCTGCTGCTGAGGAGAGAAAATTTCAATTCGAGGAGAAGAAACTTCAAGCTGCTGCTGAGGAGAGAAAATTTCAGGCTGAAGAAAAAAGATTACAAAGAGAAGCTGAAAATAAAAGATTAGAAGCTGAGGAGAGAAAAGCAATGAGGGAACATGAACATCAGAAAGAACTTTTGGCATTTGAGATAGAGAAATTGAAATTGACAAATATGAGTAATGTTAATCAATCCTCTAGTGGTAATGGTAAACCCTTTACTTACAAGGTCAAGGTACCGGCGTTCAATTCTTCCAGTGATGACATAACATTCTGGCTTGATAGATTTGAACGTGCTTGTAGAGCTCATAATGTAGATAAATCACAATACGCTAACCAGCTATCAGAAAATTTGAAAGGTGATTCTCTGACTAGTTTAAGTTTGGTTGAAGAGGCTGACAAGGATAATTATGATGTTATCAGGGCAGCCTTGATAAAAAAAATATCAGTTAACAGAGGAAGGTTACCGTCTTTTGTTTAAGACAATGAGACCTGATACAGGGGTAGAATTCTCAGAATTCATTGCGAAAGCACGTCATACATTTACACGATGGATTGAATTATCCAAAACAGAGAAAACATATGAGGCCCTTGTGGATCTGTTGCTCAGAGACAAGATCATGTCTTCTATCAATAAACCATTCCTTGAATTTCTACATGAGCGTAAACCCCAAACACTAAAACAAATGCAAGAGTATTGTACCCAATATGCCACGGCACACCCTGACGTAACTCTTAGCAACACTAACATTAAAGAAGGTATGCCAGTTGCTTCGGCAATACCATACAATCCTAATTGCTCACACAAATAGCAGGGAGCTAAAAATAGGTTTGATAAAAAGGGTAATTGGAATAATTATCAAAGCCAAGGTAACCAATCAAATGAGGGTTCTTCTTCGAAGAACTGGAGACGGGCTGACAGCCCTCGATACAGGGGTGGCCATAATTACAGAAATTTCCGCAGAGGAAGTCATTATAGGAGCTACCCAAGTTTTCCAACATGGAGACAACAGAATCAAACTTACAGAGATTCTCATTATAATGAGTATGACAATGGTAACCATGAAAACTATGACTCAAACCCAAATAGGGGTTTCAATAGAGGAAACAATAATAACTATAGAGGTTATAATAATCGAGGTAGATCGCAATATAAAAGACATAAAGCACATTACCAGGCAAACTCTGCACAGCAAGAGACTCATGAAGCCTATAATCAGACTAATGATAATAAAGACTGTAATAATTTGGCATGTTCTGCTTTTGATTTTGGGAGAGCATCTCAGTGCCTCCAATGCAAAACATTATTCGAGCCAACTACAGTGTCTACATTAAGCTGTGGGCACCCTCTTCCCGCTCTTCCTGCGTCAGTCGCGCATGATGGAAGAGGTTCTCTTGTCTTGAATAAAGGTTTAGTAAATGATACTCCAGTCTCAATTCTTTTTGATTCTGGATGTACGACCATTGGTGTGAGGCAGTCACTCGTAGATCCTTCCCGAGCCACGGGCAAAGTAGTGAAATGTGTAACATTTGGCGGCACATTAGAAAAGTACTCTACTGCTATAATCAATATTGCTACTCCTTTCTTTACAGGAGATGTGCACGCATGTCTTCTGCCGAATCCGATCGCTGATCTTATCATCGGTCGTATTCATGGAGTCAAAGAATGTACTCCACAACAAATTGCTGCTTGGGAAAATAAAAATATGCAAACTGCTAATGCTGTAGTCACAAGAGCTCAAGCTCTTAATATGCCTCAATCTTCACCTCCTGAAGATAATGATGTGCATAACCAAGAGGATTCCTTGGTAATTTCTCGTGACTCGTTTATAAAACAACAAGAAGATGATCCCACTCTAAAAAAATTCTTCACTCTTGCAACAAAAGGTGATCCAAATAAAGATACAAATCGTAAATCTTGGATTACAATGAAGAATGGTGTACTTGTACGTATGGTACAAGACTCCGCTAAGTCCATTCATTCTCAAATTCTTGTGCCCAAAAATATGAGTTAAAATTTTACAGCACGCTCATGACTCTCAGTGTGCTGGTCATATGGGTTTTTCCCGTACTAAGTCAAGAGTTCTTGCGTCCTTCTTTTGGCCTTTTGTAACCAAAGACATTCAGATCTATTGTCGATCTTGTAAGGTATGTCAAGAAGTTAAATCCAAAGGTCCACGCCATGCTGCACCTATTCAGGCGGCAGACATTCCTGTTCGGCCGTTTCAGAAAATGGCAATAGACATCATCGGCTCGTTTAAGATCAAGTCTGCTAGAGGACATCAATTTATCCTGTCGTGTGTTGATATGTGCACACGTTGGCCAGAGGCTGTTCCTCTGAAGAGCATTACTACTACCGATATTGCAGATGCTCTTTGGCTCATATTTTCTCGGCTGGGATTTCCAGGAGAAATATTATCAGACCATGGTACCCAACTCATATCGGATACCATGTCTCAAGTAATGTCGACTCTGCAGATAGAGAGATCTTTAAGTAGTATCTATCACCCAATGTCTAATGGGATGGTCGAACGTCTAAATAGGACTCTCAAAAACTTATTAGGGAAGATAACTGAAGATCATCCTCAAGATTGGGACAGGGTTTTACCCGCGGCCCTCTTTGCGTACAGAGAGGTTCCCAATGAACATACAGGATTTTCTCCCTTTGAACTTGTCTTTGGCGCGAGACTGTGCGGCCCTATGTCCTTGCTTCATGACCTTATAACCGCTGATAATATTGTCGATGACACAAAATCCTCTTATTAATATGTCATCGCTCTTAGACACAAGATTATTGAAGCATGCAAATTGGCAACGTCTTCTTCTGAATTTGCAAAACAGAAGGCAAGGCAATTTGCCAATAAGAAGAGATGCTTACGACAACTTTGTCCTGGGGACAAAGCACTTGTCTTGCTACCTTGTAGGGAAAACAGACTTCTTATCGCTTGGAAAGGTCCGTACGATATAATATCGAAAATGTCAGATGTTGATTATTTCGTCGATATTGACGGGAAGCATAAAACCTTCCACATCAACATGCTCACGGAATTCCATGAACGTCCGGATTATTTACAACCTGTTTTCCAAGCAACAGACGATTCTCCAGTCCCGCATGGGCATTACTCATCACTGTCCGTAATACAGGATGAGGAAACAAGTTTCTCGGATGTGAATCTTCCTTTTCCGATGATTCCACTTCATTCTAGTGAATCATGGAAAAACGTTACTGTCTCTCCTGAGTTATCTCTAGGGGAACAGCGACAAGTTTCTGCTATGTTACAACAATTTCAGGATGTCCTTACTGACATTCCTGGACGAACTCATGTCATTAAACATGACATTATTCTAACTGACCATAATCCTATTAGGTCAGACCATATCCTATCCCTATACATTTTCAAGCACAGGTTGAGAGAGAGTTGGATGAGATGATAGATTTGAAAATAATTGAACCATCCACTTCAGCATATTCTTCGCCGATGGTTATTGTACGTAAAAAAGACAATAACATACGTCTTTGCGTTGATTATCGCAAATTGAACCAAGTTACGAAATTTGATGCTGAACCTATGCCTGTACTAGAAGAGCTACTTACTAGGCTGTCGAAATCTCATTTCTTCACTAAACTTGATTTGTCTAAGGGATATTGGCAAGTTCCTTTATCCGAACACGCCAAACCGTTTACGGCTTTTTCGACACCTAGGGGGCTGTTCCAATGGAATTTCATGCCTTTCGGCCTTATGAACGCCCCAGCTACATTCGTACGCATGATGCGTCGAATCCTATCTCATCGTTCAGATGTCATTGCATATCTTGACGACATCTGTCTTTTCAGTGATACTTGGGAAGATCACTATTTAGGGTTAAATGAATTACTGTCTACCTTACGCGAGCATAACCTGACAGCGAAACCGTCTAAAGCCTTTATTGGTTTTAGCGAAATCTCTTTTCTAGGTCATCGTGTTGGTCATGGTTTCCTAAAGACAGAGGACCATAATACAAGTAAAATACTTAATATCTCTATTCCTAAGACTAAAAAGCAAGTGAGAAGTCTCTTAGGTCTTATTCAATTTTATGGACGATTCATTCAGAATCTGTCCTCTATCATGGCACCTCTTTCTTCCTTGCTAAAGAAGGGGTCTCCTAATATAGTCCACTGGACTCAAGAATGCCAATCCTCTTTGGATAAGATCAAAACTATGTTTTCTACTCCACCTATTTTAGTGTTACCTACTAAAGATAAGACATTTGTTCTTCGTAGTGACGCTTCATCCACTGGGATTGGAGCGGCACTAATGCAAGAGTACTCTGGAACTCTGCATCCTGTGATGTATATTTCTCGAAAACTAAATGCGGCAGAAAGAAATTACTCGGTTTTAGACCGTGAATTATTGTCTATGGTTTGGTCAATTCTTAAACTTCAAAGATTTCTTTTTGGCGCGCATTTCATAGTGGAAACTGACCAGAAAGCTCTTACAGCTATTCAAAGTAAAAATCTGAAGAGTTCGAGATCAACTCGATACGCGATTGCTCTTCAACCTTTTCATTTTTCGGTGCGAGCTATCCGTGGCTCAGAAAATGTGATGGCAGATATTTTATCTAGATGCCCACATGATTCCACCTAACTGTTTAGTCCTGGACTTTCTAATATGTCTAACGCTACAACAGTTCTTTTCTATATTAAAACATGTACACATTTGTAATATATTGATTGTATCTCCACTTAGCGGTTCATTAAGGTATATTTACCGCTGGGTCTTTTGATGATTTTTCTTCCTTCGTAATCATGAACTCATACTACCTAATATTGAATTATTGTATAAATTTTTTGTATGGATTTTGATATTGCCGGATTTGTAGTATAAGTGGGTGACACCTCTCTGGAAATAATTATACTTAGAGAAATACTCTCTCTGAGATGTTGAGATATATTCTCACTTGTCGTTTCATATAGCGACTTAGCCTCACATTAGGCGTTATATTTGTTTGGAATACTTTTCATCTGCGCATTGTTATTCGTGCGTTGTGAGCCTATTGTATGTTGCTCCTAGATGTATTTCAAAAAAAAAAAAAAAATGTTACGCACAGATTCTTTTGTTGGCAATGAATATATAGATATATATATAGGAAGATATTTATTTGTCTGTATACCTGTTATGTTTGAAAATATTTGGTATAAGATTTTGGGTTTAGATATGTTTCGTTAGAACTTTAGCCTAAGGGGCGAATACTCATCTTTGGATTCGAGTAAATGTAAATATGGGGTTGTCCCACTTGAATAGTTGAGGGGTTAAACTTTGGCGCATGCCCAGACGATTGGTCGTCAAGGCGGGTTTCCGTCATGTTGGGTTGCTGAAAGCTGGACGGACAGAAGTCCGAAGATTTGTTCTTTGCTGTGAAATTCTGGGGGAAGGTGACATCGTCTGTATGTCTATTATGTCTAGGTTCCTCCCCAGAATACATTCTTTACGCCAAGGGAATGGCGTGTGCTGTTATTAGTGTTTTCTAAACCTAAGGTAAAGTGAGAACATTTTCTAGACTTTGCCTAGGGCTAACGATAGGCGGATGCCATATCATCGTTATATATGTATTTAATGGATCGTACATGGACGATTCCTTGATTAGCAGCACTAGGAGTGGACATGTGTAACCCTTTTCTATGAGGTATGAAAACCCAAGGTACTAGATGAATATATGAACGGAGCCTTCAGTTATAGTGAGGATATCTTCTGTATGAGCGCTGCTCACTGAGACTTGCGCCATCTTGAATCCCACTTTAGGGTCAGAGAACGGAAATATCTTATCTGATGGCGATATCACGACCTACATTGTTTTGGAGTCCACTCTTCGTTACTTATGATTGACAGCATAACTATAAAACCCTGTGAAGTTATAGCCTAAAAAGACTTAGCCTGAAGACTTGGTCAGCAGAGGTTCTGCAAGGGAGCATTGTGATGAACATTATTATTGTTACCTCAAACTGACGCGATTAGTCAGTGGAGGCATAAAACGACATACATTCAGAATTATATATATATACTTGCATACTGTTTCGATTAGACTCTCATGCTATGCGTATGCATATTTGATGTTGCCACCTATTCTTCAAGTACCTAATGATTTATTGTGTCAACGTGTTCCTATGACTGTAACCGTGCTGTCGGAGTTTACGTCCATTAAAAGTGTAAGAAATTATCAACAGCAGTTCCAGACATCTTTGACTTTCACACATGAGTGAATGAGTGCCTTATACTTGTCAACATACGAACATTCCATACATTCGCGTAACCTGCATTCTCACTCAATACAAACACTGTCCCTTGTCAGGGCCCCAATACTTGGTGGACAAGATGTCATGTATGCACCTCACTGTGTTGGTTTGAGTTGACCATCTCCTTCATCACTACACAAGGGAGCATTCATCTATATGACCCAATACACTACACTCAACAATGTGATGACCATTAACCTGCACCTATGATAAGACCGTAATCCTACACTTATCGATGTCCAGTGTCCAATCATACATTTATCAGTCATGTTGATACTTTACTATGCCTTGTTCTGTAATTTATATGTCATGCGTTACAATATATGTCTATCGAAAGTTGTTGCCAGCAGAAACCAGATCATCCACGATCGAGAGGGAGTGCCTTGCGATTATCTGGGCGGTGTCTAAGTTGGCACGATATCTGTTGGGGGCACATTTTTTCCTCCAAACAGACCACAAACCACTGCTATTTTTGCAGTCGGCTAAATCCACCAGTACTAAATTGACACGCTGGGCATTATTGCTACAGCAATTCAACTTTACTATTCTACCAATTCAGGGGGTACATAATATTGTGGCGGATGTCTTGTCCAGGTTATGAAGTTGGTGTGGGACAGGAGCATCCGTAGAGAGTATTTACTTTGATTAAGGAATAAATGTATTATAATCATTAGAGTTGATGTTTATGAAGATGTATTATGGTATATGATTTATGTATCACCATGCCATAAAGGCAATATGGACAAATTTATATTCAATGTATCTACAAATCATGGTATTATATATGTATATTTACAGTATGTAGACAGGTTGTTTATACTATGAGAGTATGCCTTATTATTGATACCTTGATATGAATAATTAATTTGCAACAAATATTGTATTTCATAGACCAGGTCTGGACAGTCATTGTTGTTTTTCACGACTACCAGTACCTGGGACGATTAGTTCATTCTCAAATTATATTTGATGCATGGTGTGAGATGGCATGAACGACAATGGTATTGGACAACTGTGGCATTCTCCAGGTTGATGAGGTGCTGTCTCGGCATTTTGTTCGTTCATACTCCGAAGGGGGTTGGGCGTGACTCCTCCGGTGGAAGAAAACTTTGTTTTCTTTCTTAACCTTTAGCACGCTGCGGTCGACTTATGTCGACCGCAGCGTGTTACGTTTTTTAGCATTAGAATGTGTGTACACGTGATCTCAACCCTGGATGTTAAGTTAGCTTCCGTTTCCGATCTTTTTAAGTAATGGGTGCATCCACGTTTATTTTCTGTGAATTTTTTAATCAAAATGAATCGGCATCGAACACGCGGCCATTTTCGCTCTAATTTTATTGGATTCTGACGCCATGCGGTGGGGATGAGATTTTTGTCATTATAAGCGCTAATATCGGTTCTCAGAATATGGTTGATGACAGAGATGGAAACGAAAGTGGAATGTCATTGCTAGTATGTAAAAGTTTAGGGGTTAGGATTAGATTTATCGGAAAGATTTAGGGTTACGGCCGAATGTCACTGCTGACATGGGCGTTTGTTGCTTTGCTACTGATGATGGGTGTAACGAAAAGATCGTCATTTGATTTGTATTGGTCAAATGACTTTCATTGAGATGCAAGAGATAATTTAGATATGGACACTTCGTTTGTTGGTTATTTTATTATTATTTTTTTTAATTTTAAAATTAAAAAAAAAATTTTTTTTTTATTTTTTACATTTTTTTATCGTTTTTTTCATCTTTCCTTTCCTCTCTTCCTATCACATCTAACATGTACACAAACAAATTTTATATCATCAGATTCACCATTCATTTATTTATATAAATTCCAAAAATTATAGCAATTGACCAAGAAACACAAAAACTATAGTCATTACAAGTCACCCACTATAAAAACGGGGCATAGTGAAAAAGAATGCAGCTGCAGGGGAAGTTTTCTGGAAGAGAATGCCGCGTGCTAAAGGTTAAGGATGGGGGTGGGGGGGGGGAGTGGGGGTGGAATGTCACAGTATAAATATTATAAAATTGGTCATGTTGTAAGTGGTGACCCTGATACTAATTTAAAACCCGTTTGGCGAGTCGGGCCAGAATGGAAGAGGATGTAGATTTTTGGCGCGATTCAGTCTAGGAGATGTCAGTGGTCCTGTACGGACGCTTGTTCCCTTTGTCAGCGGTTTTGCTGGGATTACATGAATGCCATTTTTGTTCATTGCTTGCCGATTGTTTCAGGTGTTCAGGATTATTGTTAGACTACTAGAAGGGTGATGTGATTTCTGGTGGTTCTTTCCTGGATATTATTTATGGTAGAATCTTGCAATTATGTATTGCTGTGTTTCAGTATTGGACGTCGCCTGTGAGCGATAGTCATTCTGTAGTCGCTGGTTAGATTATTATGTCGGTGACTTTTGCTGTTTTGTTGAGCTGGTGATTCTGGCAAGTAGTTTTGGCATTTTCATTACATTGCGTATTGCATTTCATGTGTATTGCTAGCCGTGTGTGGCTCATATGTGTGCATCGTACTTATTAAAGGGTTATTACCTGATCTAGGTGTTATTGGATTATTCATGTCAGCTACTGTATGCTATGGTCGTCCCCTAGTGGTTATAGCTAAGTGTATGAAAGTATTCATAAAATCCATAGTGTAAGTAGTTTTATTGACACTCTACAAGAAGTAGAATCACACTTACACACTCACATATATATGTGTGTGATTCTGCATACCTACATATATATATATATATGTATGTATGTATAGGCAGCAATACGGATGAAGTTCAAGGGACACACAGTAATTTTTATTGATCCAGCGGCGATTGGACTCTCATCCTTCGGTGCAAAGACAGTGATATTAAAATAAGGATACAAAAGATAAGAGCTTTCACTGCACTGGGAAACAAATGAGGATCAAGAGAGAAAAAAATCCAACACAAAAATAAGAATCTACGATTCAAATGTCAATTCAGTCCTATTGTGCGGCTCTGAAACATGGAGAACAGCAAACATAACCAAGAAGTTAAGACTGTCATAAATGGATGCTTGCATAGAACAGAAGGATTTAAAATGGTTTTACAAGGTCACCAATGGGGAACTGATGACAAGAACTAGTGGAACAAGAGATGAGAAGATAATGATGAAAGTGAAAAGAATACACACTGAGGATGCCTATTTATGACTTTTAGTTCTTGTTCTGGAAACCCCAGGGTAAGAGATAGTAGAATGAAAAAAAAAAATTGTAATAGTCTTACTAGGAGAAAGGACAAGAAAATACTTACGTTGTGGCCACAAGGTCTTCGTCAGGGACAGACAAAAAAAAAAAACAGAAAGAAAAGAAAGTGAGAATTAAGTAGAAAACATAAAACTTTAAAAATAAGAGAAAACAATCCCTGATTAGTGTCACATGTTGGAATTAAAAAAAGGTACTCATATACCCCCATAACAGGGTACGAGAAGTAGAGGTTGACCAAAAACACATGGAGAAGAGAACTGGAGACAGAAGTGAAAATGATGAGGAAGATATGGAAAGGCCATGAGCTGATGGCACAGGACAGGATGTGGTATGTGTTTGCTAAAGGCATATGCTCCTGGGGGGGGGGGGGGGCCTGAATTGTAAAGAATAAATATGCCAAAAAAAAAAAAAAACCAATTACAACACTCAAATACTAAAATTAAAAATAATACTATATGGGCATACACACATTACATGTGTAAAACCAAAAACACCATACCTTTGCACATACATACAATCCTCTTCCTCCCTCATACACAAATACATACAACATCTAAGTAAACTTACTTGATTGTAAAACTCTTCCCTGTCAGTTTGCCTGTGTTGGCGTCAATGAAGGCCAGTTTAAGACAACAAAGCCGGGTGGGCTTGATCAACCATTTTATACCTACTATCTTCACCAGTTCCTGTGCCTATGAATGAAATATGCAAAAAGTCAAAGACTCTGAAAGACGACATCATGTCCTATCTATCAATTTCAAATACAGGACTGCATCCTTTTATCCAAAATCCTAGGGGGACAGCTTTGTTTCAAAAACTGGATTTCTTTCCGGTTTCCAGATGGCACCTTAAATGCGCTAATAGTGGAGTAAAATCGCAGTTGTATTTTTAAAAATCGCCAAAGACGCCCAAAATAATCAAAATTGTAATTGACAAGTAGCCCAAAGAAATTATCAATTTTCAGAATATTTCAGTTTCAGCTCATAAATCAAGGATTCCTCAGCAAAATAGAAGTTGGCAAGAAGACGAAGATGACTGTATACCGCTCCACCTATGTCCCAGTCTTGACGTATGGATGCGAGTCATAGGCAATGACTACAACCCAGAAAAGCCAGATCCAAACCTCAAAGATGAAGTATCTGAGGAAGGTGGTTGAAGTACCAAGAAGAGACACGGTCCGCAACCAGACAATACGTCAAGGCCCAGATACCAAACCCCCGCAGACCCAAGTAGAACAGTCCCAACTAAGATGGTTTAGCCATGTCTGCAGAATGGGAGAAGATCGGCTACCACGACAAGCATGGGAAACTAAGAGCCAGGGATTCAGACCTCCAGGACGACCCAGCGTCCGTTGAGAGGACATTAGACAATCTCTGAAAGACCGAGGACTAGAATTGAACCAGGTCAGGAGGAAGACAGCTGATAGGATAGTATGCCGCTCTCTTTTCCAAACTTCTACACCTCACAGTAGAAGAGGAACGATTAAGTAAGTAAAGGGTGTTCGGATAAAAAGATGTAGACCTGTAAATTCATAGTGGATGCTGTACACTTTTATCTAACAATCCTGTTTCATTTTCACATGAATCTGTTAATTTATTTTTCATGTTTTGGCTATTCAATCATTATCTTTTAGCTCTCCAAGGAACATTGGCCATCAACAAATGCATGCCAAGTCAAACACTGAGGTTTTCCTACATAAAAAATAGTGAGTCAGCAGTCTTAGACTCCTTGCAGCATTCCCTGGGTTGCGTCATGAGCTTCCTTACCTGAGGATCTTCTTCTGGCATGGATGGCTGGGTTTAAATATTTTGGTTGGCTAACTATATTGTTTTCTGAAGTTTTTTTGGCTCGAAGTGTCGACAGGAAGGGGTAGCCAGTCTTAGGCAAAATCCTCTTTAGTGGCTTTTTAAGACATGATGGATAAATTACAATGTTACTATTCTATGTTTTCCTTTTGGGACCCCGGGTAACACATGGGTGGTTTCAGTTATTCCCAAGAAAAAAAAATCCACCATCAGACTGCTAGCAACATTTCAAATTAAAAGTGCAGGAAAAAAAAAAACAGGAACAAATATTAAAGTAGTATAGAAAACTGGCTCCAGCTGACATTAAAAGCAAAACAACAATCTTCATTCTAAACAAATTTCCCATTACCTATATCTTCAAGATAATTAACATAAATTTTTTTAATAGAAAAAAAAATAAGGGTTAAAGAGTATTCTTCTTCTCTGTTCACTTTCAGACGTCAACTTGAATATGTTCAAAGAAAGCAGTGGTCAGTTAAACAGTGCGATGGCAGAAAATTAGGCAGGAAGAGAAACAGAACTGGGGGGGTGGGATGGAAGAAGACAGAGCGAAGACAGACAGGAATATATACACAAACAAAATATGAAAAATTAAATGAAACACAGAATCAAACACCCATGTTTATACTTACCCTCAGAACAGGAATTTTATGCCACGGCTGATTCTTATCCAAGTCTACATGGTAAACCTGCTTTCTCTGTGGTAACCACTGGAGGTTTCATCTTCTCATCCAGCTCTGTGACCGGCTTCAAGTTAGGATCTGGACGCATCAGACGGGGCTTCTTTCTCTGAAGAACAGATATGTATGCACAAATATCAGACACTTACGCAACAAGTTGCCCTGAAAATTTCCCAGGGGTCTCTGATGAGACAAAGAAAGAACAGGAGAACTGCTACACCAGGTACAAGGCGACTACTACGAGCTTTGCTGTAACGTGCTTTCCTCCTCGGTGCAAATTACATGAATATACCAAAACAAAATTCCTCATTCATAACTCACTGGTAAGAATAATTACTCATGAATGGAATAAGTAGAGAGAAAATACTAAGTATGGGGGAAAAAAAAACCAAAAAACTAAGTGAGGGAAAAGTATAAGATGAGGGGGGAAAAAGAGAAAGAGAAAAAAAATAAATGTAACACAATGAGAGACAGAGCGAGAGACAGAACTAGAGAAAGATGTGAAAATGATTAGGAAGACATGGAAAGAACTTGTCCTGAAGGCATGTGACAGAAGGACTTTGCACATGTTTGTGTTTGTTGAAGGCATTTACTCTTTGGTCAGCTAAAAAGTACTGATTCTACCTCAATAAAATGACATATGGCATGGGAAGAAACTGAGAATACAGCTGATTAAAGATACCAAGATACTGCTGGAAATGCAGAGACATGACTTTCAATACCAGTGACATGGACATGTGACCCTGACAGAGTAATGGCTACAAGGTATGATGTCATCATCACTGCCCTTATACCAGGTCCTCCTGTCATGTGCCATCAGCTCAGAGTCTTTCAGTCTGCTACAGGGCCCAAAAGGGGAGCAAAGAATAGCAACAGGGCCTAAAAAGGGAGCGAAGAATAGTAAAATGACCTAAAAGGGAAGCAAAGAATGGTAACTGGGCCTTAAAGGGAAGCAAAGAATAAAAACAGGATCCAAAAAGGGAGCACAGAATAGTAACAGGGCCTAAAATGGAAGCAAAGAATAGTAAAAGGACTTAAAAGAGAAGCAAAGGATAGTAACAGGGCCCAAAAAAGGAGCAAAGAATAGCAACAGGGCCCAAAAAAAGGAGCAAAGGATAGTAACAGGGCCCAAAAAAAGGAGCAAAGGATATCAACAGGGCCCAAAAAAGGAGCAAAGAATAGCAACAGGGCCCAAAAAACAGCAAAGAATAGTAACAGGGCCCAAAAAAAAAGCAAAGAATATTACTACTGTAGCCTACCACAAATGTCGTTAAAAAGTGACAAAGGAAGGTTGGGCATGTGACCGTCGACTCCCCCCATCCTGTAGAGCCCTTGAGTGAAAAATCTTCAATACACAAATATGGATACATTGCCCAACATATGATGTTAGGGACAGAAATGAAAGAACAGAAACTCAACTTTCAGGACGAGCAGCAAGACTCACCTTTTCTGCCTTTTGTTTTCCTTTTGCTGTGGTGCTCTGACTGGCCACTTTTCGCTTACTCTCTCGTTTTGAGGAGGTTGAAGGTTCATTTTCATCTAAGTCTTCCTTTTCCTCTGCACTGCTTTCTTCTGTTGTTGTATTCTCCATGTCTGCATCCTCATCCACTTCATCATCATCATCATCATCATCTGATGAGTACAAGCGTCTTCTAATTCTCTTCCTCGTAGATCTTCGTTTTGGAGGTTCCAGGTTGCTGTCACCTTGGTCACCGACCCAGTCAGAATAATCGTCACTGGTATTTTCACTGTCAAAAATTAATAAACAAAAGTGCATATTTAAATAATAGTTTTCTTCACCATTAGACACATGACCTCTTACCCACTACTGCGTATGTTCCAGTGGGTCTCTTAGGATACAAAGAAAAACTAGGACTGGTTACTTAAGGTATATCTTAAGAGTGACCCACATGAGGTTGTATAAGGAGGCTGGCAACCTCATTATGTAAAACAAATTATTACAGAAACCAACGCTGCTGCAGCACATGATGGATCTTGCCTGCAAAGAACCCACTGCAATGGTGGTTCTAAGCTCCATATGGCACATGATGATAATGATTGTGCTTGAAGTGACGAAATGAAATGCAATTGTGCTTGAAGTGACGAACTGAAATGCAAAACTTGTAAACCTAAAACTCTCAAGAATAAATAACGAGTATGTACATTTTAGAAAACTAGAGGGGGTTGGAGTGGCTAAGAGGTATGGCGTCTGTCTCGAATTCTAGAGGTACCGGGTTCAATTCCCAGTTGAGGCAATATTTTTTTTTCAGAACCAGGGGTACTAATGATGTTATACTCCCCCCTGGTCTCCTGGGTAGTGAGATTAGATGCCTAGCCTTCTTGGATAAGGGCAAAAAAAAAATAGGAGGTCCCGTGTGCAAGTTGCGCACGTTAAAAATCCCACGGCAGTTGGAAATCGTATAGAGTAGGCATATCAGGCCGCTGCCCTGACATAAATTTAAAAATTAGAAACCTACCCACCACGAAAATATTTATAGAATGTGTGATTCCTATATACACACATTGGGATTCTCGCCGGCACTACGGACTTCATGCACTGTGCTGAGATCCTCCTTGTGTGATCTTATGGAGGAGATTGGAGCACTGATAGAGTTGTTTGTGTGCAATGAAGAAAGTCCTTAAAACTAAACAAAACCAAACTAAGAAAACCAGATCTGTGATTTATTACTGTTGCCCACTTTCACTCACCATGTGAAAAACAAACCAACCAGCACATACACATACATTCTCTGAACAGGAAGATATTTTGAAAGACAACTGCATTAAAAAACAAAAAGAATGAAAATAAAATTATGAACATATGATGATTATAGTGAGTACTTGAGTACTTGAGAAGGGAAAGCTGTCAGTATAAATGTTCAGGAAGAAACAAAGCACATGAAGTGACAACAAAAGACCTAAATGTTTTTATTTTAAGGGGTTGGGGTTAACAGCCTGGTAACAAAAGGCAAAGTCAAATTAAAACAGAAGGGAAAGACAGAGTGACACCTCAGTAAGACGACATATGGCATAGGAAGAAACTGACTCAAGACATCATGAGACTGAAGGTGAATAAATAAAGGAAAATAAAATTGTGAATATCTGCTCTGATGATGATTGGTACTTTTTTTTGGGAGCCGCGGTAGCATAGTGGTTAGTGCACTGGCTTCCTAGCTCAGTGGTCTATGGTTCGATCCCCAGATGAGGTGGGATTTTTTAAGGCTGCAAACGGCTCCTGGGTCGACCCAGCCCCAATTGGGTATCAGAGCAACTCTGGGAAGGTTAAGGCGGCCGGCATCATGCTGACCACATCACCCCTAGTGTGCCGATGGTCAAGAAAATATGGGCCTACACCATATTCCCAATATGCCTCAATGGGCATGTAACGGGATCCTTTACCTTTTACTTTAGAAGTGAAAGTTCTCAGTATAAATGTTCGAGAAGAAACGAAGCACATGAACTGACATCATAGAACAGACCTGAATGTACTTTTTAACAAAAGGGGAGGGGAAGTTTTCAACATTAAGACCAAAGGTAGTTACTTTGAAATGTGAGCTATGTGTTTCCTGCATACATTAGTAGCTGTCAACTTAATAATTTTGTGATTTAACACCCATAAAGTAAAATGAGAATATTTTTTAGAATAATTAACATATGTCGTCGCATCAGTACCGCTTTATTCTGTCTCCACTTTTGGCCAAAATTGACCTGAGGTCATAAATCGATATAAAATTGTTTAACCTATCTGTTACGGCATATTCAGAAAAATAGATTGGCGACATCGCTTATCAGCGGGTTTTGGCAACGCTGATAACTTTTTGAAAAACCGGTTAGTTTGGCGACACCGGAAGTAGAGAATAGGAAGGCGCGAAAGAGACAGTTGACGCTGGGCCTTTGTCGGATACCGACGGAAATTTTTGTGGTTCCCTTTTCTTTGAATGTGGAATATAGTTATAGTGATTCAGTCTAGTGGACATAATTATAATTCTGGAGTGGTTTAGTGTCCAGTGATATTATTGTCAGGCCAGTGGATTGGTTTTTCCATTGTGTAGTTTCCAGTTCGCCATAGTGAGCGATTGTTCAGCACTAAGTTTGTATACTGTTATACTGTCATTTGTTAGGAGTATTTTGATATATTACTTCGAGAAGTTTCTCGGGCAGTATTTTATGTATTCCATATTGTTTTCAGCCGTGTGTGGCTATACTGTGTGTAGTGCTTGATTAAAAGGGAATTCCTATAGAAAGTGTTATCTTCCTGTGTCAACCGTTTCATGTTGTGGTCGTATCCTTAGATAATGAGCCAAGTATTAAATTAGCGTCAATGTTAAATCCACAGCAGAAATAGAGGAGTTGACACTATCATCCTTCACAATATCTTACTGTTAACAGTTTGGATCATCATGAAAAATTTCATTACAATGTGATAAATCCTTCTTTTCAACTAGTTACACAAAAACTGGATCATCATGACAAATTTCATTACAATGTGATATATCCTTCTTTTCAACTAGTTACACAAAAACTTTAAACGCGTTTTTCTCTAAACTAGCTGAAGTGGAGATAGAATAAAGCAGTACTAAGGCGAACAATGTTCTGCACGTGACAAAATTATTTTCAGAAATAATAACAGCTTATTTTCCTTTTACGCTCCTTACGGAGAATGGAACCATCACTGCAACTGGTCCCTCTTGCAAGAAAGTTGCATCAAAGCACTCATGTGCTCTTGCAGCAGCAGTCTCAGTAGCAATATCTTTGACACCATGAAGTTGCCAGCTCCATCATCATCTTCTTCTTGCATCCTTAGCCATTGACTGACAAAGCCGTTAGTGGATGTCACACCTACAGCCAGTCTCCATGCAAGACCTCATATTTGGACATGCCTGATTGGGGCAGTAGCCCTATTATTTGCATCCTCAGAGATACCTGGAAACTACAAGGGGCTAATTACAATACTTCTTCATTAGTCCTTGGCGGCTAACTAGAACAAGCAATTGGTGGCCATCACACCTGGTAGCTTCTTGTATGGCAGCAACAAACTCTTTCCACTTTGCTCGATTACAATTACTTGATCATAAATATAAAAATTAAAAAAGCTATACCTGTCCCAGAGATCTAGATCTGAACCTGCATCCTCTTCCTCCTGAAGAAAGAAATAGAAACAAAACAACCACTACAATAAGGTAATTTCAAATAAGAGATATTTAGGCATGCTAGAACTTCTATAGTTACTGTTATAGTTGATCAAAATCGACATCACTGCACTCTAGGCAAACCCATAGGTGCTCAGTCTCCCTTGGAAAATTTCAAAGGGTATGAATGCTAATTGTTCCTGTGGCACGCTGGTTGGATACACAATAGATGCATCCTCTCATACGTCAGTCCCTGCTGGTTTTACATTTGATGCCAAATTCTAGCAATCTTAGCTTTGTTGATTCATCGATTGCAGTGTCGCTCACTAACAGGCGATCACTAATTGTCTAAAGTATTTCTCCCTTATCTGTATCCAGTGCACCTTCTGTGGGTTCTCTTGAAGCTAGTCTGTCAGCTCTTTTATTGCCGCAAACCCCTGCATGACCAGGACAGTAGATCCACACCGGGACCTCAAGACGCAGCAATAGAGACCGCAGTCAGCGACTCATAGCTTGACTGCCTGCGTCAGGACCAGCGAACCAGAGCTGGTCAAGACCATGCTCCACCTCCACGTGGTGGTCCTGGAAACAGTCTGCAGCTGTGCAGGCTGGCTGAGCGAGTACGGATCGCAATGGGAAGGCAAACCCGGTCCTAAAAAATGCCGTGCAGAAGTCGGATGTGTCGACCGAAAGGTGCAGATATCACAGCTACGTTGGAAACAGACACAACGCAACCACCGTCCTTTTCAGGGCGAACGAGGAAGAAGGAAGAAAAAGAAGATCCACACCAATTTCTGAAGATTTGAGGCTTCTATGGTCGTTTTCAATTCATGCCGGAGCCATCCATTTTGAACCTTCTGAATCATGGACTGAGAGTCTGACACAATAATTGCTCTGCTTGATGGAGTTTCAGACAGCCAACTTAGGGTTGCAGCACTTGCCTCTATGTCCCTTCATAACAAAGGACTTCTGTTTCTAACATTAACAGAATATGTACACACTGAGACTGCTTAAAAAAACAATAAAATAAAGAACTAAACAAAGTTGAAAAAAAAATTAAGGCTTATAAGGCTGGCAACCTCATCACACAAAAACATGGATAAAAAAACCACCCCTGCAAGACACACATGAGTGCTTGGTGCAGGTTACAGTTCACAAAGATAATTCTATATAAGGGGAATCATGCACCCTAAAATACACTATGCCTTATATTTGTTTTCATTCTCTATATCACTAAGAGTCTGATTGGCCAGGTGGTTACAGCGCTGACCTCCCGCAGCAAGTTACCTAGTTTCGGGACTTGGTAGCGATCCAGTCTACCCAGCTGTAAACGGGTATCTGACTCTGCTCTTGAGTTAGGAAAGGCAAAACAGTGAGGAAGGGAGCTCATAACAAAAAGCCGGACCTGGTATGGTGAAGTCTCCCCATGGTAGTTTTTGTTATGGGTCTACTTCTACCTTCATATCATACATGTAAAATGTGCATTCATTATCATCTGCCATCTCCACATCTAAGGTCAGCTTTAATGGATCTCCAATGCCTTCTGTCTCTTGTCCTGATGGTGTACACTGTTAGACTCTTTCCTGTCCATCTCTTGATGTTATCTTCCCACTTATAGCGCTGTCTTCCTCTTGCACGTTTGCCTTCAACTCTTCCTTCTATTATGGTCTTCAGTAAAGTGTTATATTTTTTACATGGCCAAAATATTTTAGCTGCCTAATTTTGATCTCCTTCATTAATTCTCTTTTTATTCCTAGGACTTCTTTAGTTATTTTCTTCTCTTTCCATAAGACGTGCCCCATTATTCTATATATCCACATCTCAAAGGCCTCAATTCTTTCCTCTAATTGCTTGTTCATTGTCCATGTTTCCATACCATACAATAATGAAGAATAAACATAGCATTTGATGATTCTCAGTTTGAGTTTGTGAGTTAGTTGTTTGGATGTCAGTATCTATCTTATGCTGTTCACAAGTGTGTTCAAGATATGCAAATAAAGCATTTAAAAAAAAGGATCAGTGAAGAAGAAGGACAACAACTGATACAAACCTCTTCCTCTGTGTCATATAAAGCCCTTGTGGTCAAGCGGTTTCTTGCGGTTTCAACATTTTCAGGAGTATCCTCATCTCTCTGATTCCCTGATGTCTTCTTTGACTTCTGACCTCTCTTCTTGTCTAGAACCACAGCTGTGCTAGTCTGCAAAACAAAATGAGTATCTCCAATAAATGCAGGAAATGACAACAATATTGAACTTGAAGAAACACCACTACAAGATGTAGAATCATAAGATTGGGATAAGAACTGGAATGTGACAGGGATGCTGCCTGTCAACATTTCTCGTCCTATTGGCAACAGACTGGGCCATGAAAACACCGATCTCAACCAACAAAAATGGAATCCAGTGAACGCTGACCAAACAGCTTGATGATCTAGATTTTGCTGATAACCTGGCACTTCTGTCACATGACTATAATCAGATGACCTGGCACTTCTGTCACATGACCATAATCAGATGCAAGACAAAATTAAAATACTTGATGAGAGATCACAGCAGGTGGGTCTGAAAATACACAGGGAGAAAACAAAGATAATGAGAAAAAAAGCAGAAAATGAGAACAAGACTGCATTTAAAGAAACACCCCTAAAGGATGCAGAATCATGCATATACATTGGCAGCAATATAGACACTATTGGAGGGACAGACAATGACACCAAAATAAGAATATGAAAGGCTCGAGGAGCTTTCATTGCATAGGAAAAATATGGAGATCAAAAGAAATCAAATCCAACACAAAAATCAAAAACTTCAAATCAAATGGACTGTCAGTCCTACTGTATGGCTTTGAAACATGAACAACAAAAACTACAACCAAAAATCTACAGATTTTCATAAATGTGGTGTTTGCGTACAATAGGAGGATTGAAATTGTGGGACAAGATCCCTAATGTGGAACTGAAGACAAGAACCAGACATGTCCCAATGGAACAGCAGATGAGAAGAAGACGCTGGAGATGGATAGGAAACACGTTGAGAAAACCCCCATCAAGGCCAGCTCCTTGACGTGGAGATGGGGCTCAAGTACAGCCATCAGCGGCTGAAAACCAAGACTGGCCAGGCCCTCCTAGACTCGAGCAAGACCACAGTCTGCCCTAGCAAGTCAAGGTGCTGAAGACGGAGGCAACCAGCCAAGAGGCGCACCACAGCAATCAGGATGCCACGCACATGCGCTATGGGAAGTATGCCTATATCTGCAAAACGTTATGGCACTCGCCCTGTGACGGACATCCAGGCAGGCGCAGTGCCAGGCCCTCTGCCTCGGAAGGGCCCAACCCCTACTACTGGGGGTCCTTCTCAATTGCCCCGTGGAGCCAGGAGGCATGAGAATAGAGCTACTGGCCAAGCAAAGAAAAGACCATTTAAAATAATGCACTGGAATGCTGAAGGCGTCAATAGTAAAAAAGACGGCTACAGCAAAAAATTAGAGCTCGAAAATATCTTGAATGAAGAGCAAGTAAATGTATGTTGCTTGCAAGAAACCCACCTCAACAAAGACATAGCCTTCAAAATCAGAGGCTACCAGTGCTACCGATCTGACCGAATAGACAGGCGAAAAGGTGGAATACTGACACTCGTGAGGAATAACATCAGTGCATGTCAGCTTGAAACATATATGGAGGGGGCAGAATACCAGATGCTTCATCTCAGGACAGAAAGTTCAGAATTCCACCTGCTCAACTACTACTGTCCGAGCGACCGCCCACTGGCACTAGATACAATCCCAGCAAAAGAAAGACTGATTGTATGCGGAGACTTCAACAGCCACTCACAGAGCTGGGGCTATGATCACATGGACAGGAGAGGTGAGGAGCTTGAAAACTGGCAGGATGACAATGGGCTTATCCTGATTAACCAGCCAATCGACCCACCAACCTTCTACTCGAGATCATGGCACACCACCTCTACACCAGACCTGGCATTCCACTCACCCAGCTTGGAGTGGAACACACCACACGCATTGTAGGGAAACAACTTGGAGGCAGCGACCACCGGCCAGTCTTCCTAATTGTGGAAAATGAACTTGTCAAGGAGAGCAGCACTCTCTCTAGGTGGAACTACAAGAAGGCAGACTGGACAATGTACCAGCACCGTACTAGTATACTGGCTAGAGATCTGACTGTAGACAAAGACATCAATAAGCTAGTCGATGAATTCAGCAGATGCATATTACAGGCTGCTCGTGAAACAATACCTAGAGGGGCTCGTAAGCACTACAAACCATATTGGAATAGTGAACTAGAGCAGCTGCACAACGACGTGGAAACATCTCGAAAGCAGGCAGAGACCAGTCCATGCCAAGAACACCACAATAACTACCAGCAAGCTAAGGCCAAATTTCAAAGGGCCAAGTTGCAGGCCAGGCGAAGAAGCTGGAAGGAGAAAACAGAGTCCTTGAACTTTGAAAGAGATACGAGGAAACTGTGGAAGCTGGTAAAAACTTAACTTAACGATGAAGGTACAGGGAGAAACTCAAGGATTGCTCTGTACAAAGATGGAAACATCCTCATGGGAAAACAGGCAGCTGATCACTTTGCAGACTCCTTTGCTAAAGACAACAACATCGAAGTTAGCCCAGAGAAGCAACAGGAGACTCGTGAGAAACAACACGCAGGACGAGATGGAACCATACCTGAAGTTATGGAGGCACCAATCACATTCAGAGAACTGGAGCTTGCAATATCCAAATTGAAAATGAGAAAGTCGCCAGGAGTTGATGGAGTGTCCAATGAAATGATTAAGAACTTGGGAACCGCAGCAAAAAACAAAGCTGCTGCAGATCTTCAATATCTGTTGGAACTCAGGCAGAGTTCCACAGACCTGGAGGGAAGCAATCATGATACCACTCCTAAAACCAGGAAAAGACAGTTCCACTGCCTCCAGCTACAGACCAATCAGCCTTACAAGCTGCCTCTGCAAAACAATGGAACGTATCATCAACCTCAGGCTACAGTGGTACCTTGAAAGTGAAAACCTTCTTGTACCACAGCAGGCGGGCTTTAGGCAGTGTTATTCCACCGAAGATCAGGCAACTTACCTTTCCCAAGAGATTGAGGATGCGTTCCAAGATAAGAAACTGGTACTAGCAGCATGGATAGATCTAAGGAAAGCATTTGACAAGGTTTGGAAAGAAGGGCTTCTGAAGAAACTGAGAAATTGTAGAGTGAATGGTAAGATGTACAAATGGGTGAAAGCATACTTGCATAACAGAAGAGCCCGAGTACAACTAGATGGCCTCAAGAGTAAGAAAATTCTACTGCGTCATGGCGTCCCTCAGGGAGGGGTTCTGTCCCCCACACTTTTCCTAGTCTACATCAACGACCTGGTTGCTGAACTACCACATGGAATGAAAGTGGCAATGTACGCTGATGACCTGGTAATATGGTGCACAGATGAGCATGCAACAGTGGCCACCAAACTGCTACAAAGAGCTATAGATGCCTTAACCTCATGGGCAAATAGATGGTGTGTCAGCATCAACACAGACAAGTGCAGCACTACGCTCTTCACCCTCTCTCCCAAACAAAAAGCTGGTGTCATCAAGATAAACGAAGAGCTCCTGAGAGAAGATAAACAACCCACCTATCTCGGAGTTACATTCGATGATAGGCTGACATGGAAGCAGCACATCAACAAGGCAGCAACAAAGGCCAGGAGGAAGCTAGCCATCCTGAGAAAACTAAGTGGAACCACATGGGGAGCCAGCGGGAAAATACTTAGTAAAGTTTACCAGCAGGGCATACGACCACACCTGGAATATGGGTCAGCTGCGTGGTGTCCAGCATCAAACACCACATTACAAGAGCTAGATAAGGTGCAAAACCAGGCGCTTAGGGTCATCACGGGGGCAATGAAATCAACGCCTATAGTGGAGATGGAGAAAATGGGGAGGATACAAGCACTGAGAGAACGCAGAGACACGAAAGTGCTAACACAGGCAGAAAAGTTCCTCTGTATGCCGAGCCATCCAATGAAGGACAGATTCCAAAACCTAGCAATGGGGCGACTGAAAAGAAGCAGCTTTATCCACCAGGCCAAACGATTTCGTAGACAAACCTCAGACCTGCCTGAAGTTAACAGCCCCCTAAAGTCTGTGCCAGAACAAACCCCTTGGAGAGAGGAGCATGGACTACCAGTACACATCCACACAAAAGTGAAAGGAATATTCGACAGGGATGAACAGAACAGCGTGCAACGTAGGACAGTCACTCTCAGTTTCCTGGATGATGAATACCCACAGGACCTCTGGGTCCGAGTATACACGGATGGGTCAGCACAGAATGCAGTAAAGAATGGAGGAGCAGGAGTGTACATAGAATACCCAAACAACACTAGGGATACGGTCAGAGTACCAACGGGGAAATTCTGTAACAACTATGATGCAGAAGTCCAGGCAATCAAGGTGGCAACTGAGAAACTACTGAACACCAATCTCGGTCCACAGCCTGTAGTATTCCTGACAGATGCAAGATCAGCACTCCAAGCACTTCAGTCCAGAAAATTGCCAGTTATACAGGCCCTACTTTCTGAACTGTGCAACCAGCGCAGGGTCGCCATGCAGTGGATACCGTCTCATTGTGGAATACCAGGAAACGAGAGAGCAGACGGACTGGCTAAAGAAGGTGCTGCAGACGAACAACCGGATGTACCAGTTACGTACCATCAGAAGAAAAAGATGATCAAATCTATCAGAAAGCCACCAACATCAACGCAGGATGACTACCAAGCTATGAACAGATCAGAACAAATAGTCATTCTGCGCCTCAGAACAGGACACAACCGCCTCCGCAGCCACATGTATACAAAATTCAAGATTGGCAATTCAGCCATGTGTACATGTGGACAGGCACCCCAGACAGCGGAGCACGTACTGCAAGATTGCCCCAAATATGATATATTGAGGCAAACCCACTGGCCCAGAGAAACAACACTGGAAGCAAAACTATATGGACCTCTGTATGAACTACAAAAGACAGTGAAGTTTATACAAGAAACAACATTGCAGATAAAGACAATATATTTCAAGCGAACGAAAGAAGAAGAAGTTGAGAAAACCTGTTGATAGCAATACTAGACAGTCCTTATTCTGGAATCTCCAGGGTAACAGAGGTAGAGGGAGACCAAGAAACACATGGAGAAGAGAACTGGAGACAGACATGAAGGGGATGACACGGCATGACCTTGAGCTAATGGCACAAATCAGGAAGACTTGTCATAAGTTTGTTGAAGGCCTGTGCTCCTTGGGGAACCGGGAGGTGATAATGATAACACAGACCTCCTCAGGTTCATGGACTACAGTTTAAGAAGCCCTGGTTTACACAGAACACAACCAGCTTTAAAAAAGCCAAAGTAGTAATCAATTTTGTATGCAACAATTTAATGCATTTTTATAAGTAGCAAGTTTTTCAATATCATAAGCTGCTATTACACGTCTGTATCCTTTTATCCGAAATCCCCAGGGACAGCTTTATTTTCAGACGTCGCTCAACCTCCGGTTTGAAAAGTGTTTTAAAAATAGTCAGATATCGTCCAAATTGTGATAGAAAAGCAGCCTCAAGTAACTTAAAGAAAATTTTAATGTTCAGACAATGTTGGTTTTCGGGTGTTCGGATAAAAAGATACAGACCTGTATTTTACTTTCAGTTATCTTTCCAATGTGATCATTCACTGTCATTTTAGAAAACAATAGTGTCTGATTGGCAGAGTGGTTAGAGTGCTTGCCTCTCACAGTAAAATTACCCTGTTCGTTTTCATACGCTCTAAAACGTCTGCTTGAATATTTTCAAAGAAAGCAGTGGTCGACTTGAAGTTATTTGTGTCTCCGTGGAATTTTCCCTAGAATGGTACTGGTAACGACCATATGTGATTTCTCTGTTGCTCATATATTGGGAATAGGGAGCAGCGCTAGCGTAGTGGTTACCACACTGCGCTGGTGACCGGGTGACCCAGGATGAAACCCGGGCGAGGACATTTGAAGATTTTTCGTCGCCCGGGATTTGGACTGGATTAACTCGAGCCCTGGCGAGTACATTTGATGGAGTGTCGTCGACCAGGGACTGGCGGCTCCTGAGCCAACCCAGCTCTAATGGGTACCTCCGAAATCGGTGAGTGTCTGCCTGAATGGCGAGGGACACCTGTCTCTGTGCAAGAAAAAAGGGATACTCAAGCAAAATCAGTCTCTAGTTAGACATACTAACCTGAGATTTCGCCTCGAGTAATAGCGGGCGTACGAAAAAAAAAATATATATATATTCTTCTTCTTCTTCCGTCCTTAGCCAAAGACCGACCAAGCAGTCAGAGGCCATCACGCCTTGTGGCGTCTTAAGGGCAACAGCAGATTGATTTTCTCTGTTGTAGTTTCCCATCACGCCTAGCGGCGTCTTTAGGGCAACAACAAATAGATCCATCTGCCGTTGTTTCCGTAATCGGTGTGACAAGCCAACGGGTGATCAGCCCATTGGGCATATATATATTGGGCATCTTATAAGCAGATGTTCAGTAGTCATTTTATCTATGCTATAGAATTTTATAAGATACAAGAACAAATGGGATGCAGAGCATCCAGGTCACACAGAAAGTGATGGATATTGCCAGCTCAGCAGAAGAGAACAAGTGATAATCATCAGACTCCGCACGGACCACAACAGATTGGGATTTCATCTATTCAACAAGCTAAAGATAGGAACTACAGATGAGTTTAAATGTGGCATAGATAAAAGGACTGACCCTGTCCAAACCCTGGTAGTGTAACGCTGCAGTCTATCCACATGTAGAAATGAGTGCCTGACTCTGCCCTTGAGTTGGGGAAGGCAAAGGTAGCAAGGAAGGGAACTAGTTGCCCCATCTCATATCGCTGAAATCTAGTATAGTAAAGTCTCTAACATTCACTCTCCTACACCAGTATCTGCCATGGGGCTACCTTTTACACTGATGAGGAGATGATAATAACAACAATAATAGCTTCCTTCAGTTATAACTAACCAAAGGGATGAAGTGCCCTTGAGGAGAAAAGCCTCAACTGCTTTTTTCCCTGGTGTTCCTTTCATCATGTTCTTTTCTCTTCTGCTTGTTGCAAGAGCTTCTCATGGAGACACGAAACTTATGAATACACAGAAACCTTTTGGGATGTGAATCCTTTACAGAAAACAGACAAGAGATATGCTTATTGTGATATGTAGAAAAGTCTCTAACACTTAACTCCCCATTACCAGTATCTGCAGTGGGACTACCTTTACTGTTATGACCACAAGAAAACGTATTTTACATTACCTCATGGGGAGACAACAGTTTTTTCTTCCGCTCAACAATGAATTTCTTAATTTCTTCCTCCGCATAAGCTGCTCGTCTTTCTTCACACACCCTGGGGACACAAATGCGAAGACTAAGTGTAAAAATGAAATAGTAAGGTAATAGATTTACTGTTAAAATCAGAGGCACATCTTCAGTCCAACTTGCAAGTCTGGAAAGAAGAGCTGGAGAAGAGAGGGATGGTCATCAGCAGCTCCAAAACAAAAGCTAGGGTGATTTTACGAGAGGGAAGAAGACATCAGATTAAGCTGGGAGAACAGGTCCTGGAGCAAGTCAACCACTTTAAATACCTTGCAGCTGTCATAGACTGGAAGGGAGGCATCAAAGAAGAGTTGGCTACCCGAAGAGCAGCAGCTGGGAGACTTTTTCAGGCGATAAATTGAGGATTCCTCAGCAAAAAAGAAACTGGCAAGGAGGCGAAGATGGCTTATCGCTCCACCTAAGTTCCAGTCTTGACTTATAGATGTGAGTCATAAGTAATGAATACAACCCACAAAAGTCAGCTCCAAACCTCAGAAATAAGGTATCTGAAGAAGGTGGTTGAAGTAACAAGAAACATGGTCCACAACCAGATGATACGTCATGGCCTCAAAACTCAGCCCCTGCAGACCCGAGTGGAACAGTCTCAATTACGATGGTTTGCCCATGTCTGCAGAATGGGAGAAGATTGCGACAAATATGGGAAACCAAGAGCCAGGGATCCAGACCTCCAGGTCAACCCAGAGTTCGCTGGGAGGACATTAGACAATCCCTAAAGGACCGAGGACTAGACTGGATCCAGGCCAAGAGGAAGACAGCTGATAGTATAGTATGGCGCTCTGTCTGGCAAAACTCTACACCCTAGGGTAGAAGAGGAACAACTAAGTAAGTAAGAAAGATTTACTGTAAGAAATATGTGAGAAACATCTGGATCGGTAAGAAGTGAAATAAAAAAAAGTTTTAAAAATGTCGTTAAATACGAAGGTTTGCTTCAGAGTGCAAAGAAAATTCAGAAATATTCCCCTAAATACCAATTATTTCACTGAAATGTCTGTAACCAACAAGAACACAAAAATCCCGTCAGCTTTTTTGGGAAAAAATGGAAAAGGCACACACTGCACTGTGAAAGCTAAATTGAACACCCAGTAAAAGCCTTGCAATCTTTTCATGGTACATTTTCAGGAAACTATGGAAATGGCACACACCGCATAACAGCTAAATTGAACATCCATTAAAAGAGCATGCAGGCATTTCACTTTTTTCATGGTGCAATGAACACAGACCATAAGTCATGATAAGTTTGACTATGAAGATCCTATGAAGTTGTAAATGGACCACGAACAGAAAAGAATGAAATGACCACAGGAGAATAAGTGCCGTCATCAGCACATGCAGCAGAAAGAGGACAACATAATTATTTCCCATCATGCTTTGGTAGGTTACTTGCTTGTTAATTAAGAAATTTTTAAAAATGTAAGCATGTAAATAAAAATCTGCCCACAACTAACTTCCTGCAGCTTCAGTGGAGGTTCCATGCTCCATAAGGAGCACAAAGGAAAATGATGATGATGTAAATTCAATATAACTCCTAGACCTGGAGTATGCACCAAACAACCAGCCTACATGAGCAGAAAATTTAAAAGGTACTCAGACCTTCCTGAATACTTTCACAGGATAAACTATTACGACACTTGTCGAACCATCCTATTTCTGCAACAATCTACTCCAGAGCACAGGTATTCAACAGCTGCAAAAAAACATGATGTGATACAGAGGAAAAAAGTTTGAAGACGGATTTTCCCCCATGTCTCCTCTACTGCTCATTTGATCTTGTTGTTGTTTAACTAGAGCTGCTGAGCTTCTTGCTCTTTTTCAGCCAATAACAAGTTGAAGACTTCTTGGTGTTATCTACACTGTAGATCTAGGCTTTTCATGTGGCTTCTCTGCCAATCCTAAACATGTTGAGTTGAAATCATGAGCTTCAGATTTGTTTACATTTATAGGATCATCACATCTGGTCCCAAGCTAGAAGGAAGAAGCACGTTGTATACTGTGCATTCCCTACCATCCAAGGGGTCTCCCAAAATATGCAGAGCTAAAGTACTGTGCTCTGGTTGTGGCTCTCCTAAGGAACTGTCACATCCTACATGGAGCCATATCTCAGCTTCCCCTACCTATCATGGGTCCACAGCGAGATCATCCTGCATGCAGCCAACCAGGTAAACGCCAGAGTTACTTCTGGGGCTCAAGTGACTCCTCTAAGCTTAGTGTGCAATGCTTGGTTCTCAACATGCTTCACCATTGGGGAAAACTCTTGAAGTGTGGATGATTTCAAGCGTCAATGAGGGTGCAATTAGCCTCACATCTGTATACTACAGCATTGTGCTTAGCTGGTGGTCATATAAGGATGATTCTAGATATGTCTCCATGCATTACTATTTTGTAAAAATGGCATTCATGTAATTTTACATTTAATGTTGAAAATCTAGACTTAAGGTGAAAATGTGATCACAGTTAACATACCTGAGTGATTCCTGATCCAAAGGTCTCACAGTGACATATCTTCTCGCAGCATCTCTTTCTTTCTTGGTGGATCGTACAGCAACATTACCCAGTGACTGACGAACGCCCTCTATCTCTCCACTGCGACGCATACCAATGCGATCTGCATGCATAAACCAGGTATCTTTTCTAAGACAAGTAGATTAGCTAAGACAAGACAACAGTTTACTGCTAAAGCTGTTCATTTATTTACAGTCTTCAGTTTTTTTAAGTAATCTCCTCTAGTCATAACTGACTATGGGGATGATGCGCCCTTCAGGTGATAGTCTGCAGCTGCTTTTTTTTTTGCCTGGTGTTCATTTCTCTTCTGCTTGTTTTAAGAGCTTCTTTTTCACCCATAGAGTGAAGCTGGAGTGTCCTCTCAGCGGCATAAGCTTGGGCATAGTTATATGTAGATCAAGCTGTTGCCTATGCAGCATGTTCTCCCTCTCCATGCAGCTGGTACGTCCAAAGGAACAGCAGTAGCCGATACAGTTTGGTATTAGCAATGTCGCAGGAGTTGCCAGAATAGTGTTGAATCCACATTTGACTGCTTTAGGTGGGTTTATCTTGAGGGTTTACTTCAAAGGCTCTCCCATATATGCATATTGCAAGGCAGCAGAGGTTTGAAATCAGAGTTTAGGTTCTAACTAGATAGGCTAACACCCAAGGATATCTGCCCGAAGCGGCTGGCTTTAAGGTGCCAGTGGCTCACCTTCACCCTTCTCCTTGTCAGTGGAAACAATTCTGCCTGGCTTAAATTGAGCCAATATGAAGGCCAGGAGCTGGACTTCGCTGTCAGAGGCTATTTGAGGCGCTTGGTGAAGAAGCATTTACCTGAAGTGGGAGGCTTCAGTTCATAGCCTTCTTAACTGTGTACCTTAAACTTTCATTTTAATTAGAATAACACGTACCTCATTGCAAATCCCTTCAAATAAGCAGTAAACAAGATAATGGAATACTGCCTTCATCTTTAAAATTTTTATATTGCCAGCACCATGCAGAACTTCACATTAGTGGCTTCTTACAACACTCCTTAGGAAGCAGTGGCATTAAAAACTTTGTAAGTAATAATAATAAACATGATACTGAATAAGTTCTATTACAAAGAAGTGATTCTCGATCAATGGACAAAGAAGTGATTCTCGATCAATGAACAAAGAAGTGATTCTCGATCAACGAACAAAGAAGTGACTCTCGATCAATGAACAAAGAAGATTAAGAGAGCATAGACGAGGTTATAAGAAAAATATTGAGAATTATATGGATAGTTGAATCTAGATAGGAACTATCGATGAGTGTAACTGCGGCACAGATAAAATGGCTGCTGAATATCTGTTTCAAAGATGCCCAACATATGAGGAACAGAGAAAGCACACATGGCCATCACCAGTATCATTCCTGGAAAAACTCTGTGGAGATATAAACAGCCTCAAGCTGACCACTGCTTTCTTTGAACATATTCAACCTGACGTCTGAGAGTGTACGCGGAAGAAGATATGGACAGTTAAGATGACCAATGAGAAGCACTTGGGAGGCAAGCTAAAACTAGACCATTGAACCATCCACTGGCCATGTGATGTGACGAAAAAAAGCAGTAGTTAAAAACACAACATGAAAAATGCTTAGGAGACAAGTTAAAACTAGATGAGTGAACCATCACTGGCCATGTGATGATACGAAAAGACCTCAACAGGAAAACACTTACAAGAAAGGCAAAGGTTCATTCAATACCCTTCGGCTCCCAGTGGAGTACAGGTCTTCAACAACTACGTGCCAGGCTTTCCTCTTCCAGTCCTGTGTCACTCATTTACGTCTTTCCATGTCTTCTTTGTCCAAGACAGGAGAACACTGGTAGTTTTGAATTAGGGAGATCCAAGGCAAGGAAAACCTTGTAGTCACATATTAGAGAAACAATAAAGGAGAGTCTTGCATTACAGAGACAAGAAGGGACAACCTTGGCAGTCATACGCTGGAGAGACAAGAAGGGAGAACCTTGATATTCATGCTTTAGATAAACATGAAAGGAGAACCTTGGTAGTCACAAAATAGAGGGGCAAAAAGGAGATCTTAAAGAGGCTTGCATCAAATAAACAAGAATTGAGAAAACATGAAGGGAGAACCTTGGTAGTCATGCATTAGAGAAATATGAAAGGAGAATCTTGGTAATCCTGCACTAGAGAAACATGAAGGGAGAACCTTAGTAGTCCTGCATTAGAAAAACATGAAGGGAGAACCTTAGTAGTCCTGCATTAGAAAGACATTAAGGGAGAACCTTGGTAGTCTTGTATTAGAGAAACACGAAGGGAGAACCTTGGCAGTCTTGTATTAGAGAAACATGAAGGGAGAACCTTGGCAGTCTTGTATTAGAGAATGCAAGAAATTAGAACCTTGGTGTAGTCTTGATTTAGAGATACAAGAAGAGAAAACCTTGGTAGTCCTGCTTTAGAGAAGAAATTAGAACCTTAGTGTAGTCATGCGTTAGAGATACATGAAGGGAGAACCTTGGTAGTCTTGTATTAGAGAATGCAAGAAATTAGAACTTTGGTGTAGTCTTGATTTAGAGATAGAAGAAGGGAAAAACCTTGGAAATTACACACTGAACAGATGTAGAGGTAGAACCTTACACGCAAGACAAAAGGGGAGAACCTGGTAGTCAATCGCTAAAGAGGCAAGAAGGGAGAATCCTTGGTAGCCACCCACTTAAGAGGAGAGGGAAAAAAGAAAGCTGAAGACAGGAAACAAAGAAAACGTGATGACAGTTATTAGTCAAAAACACCTACTCTGCATATTCGACCTTGGGGTGGATGGTGATGCCAGTTGGGGTGGGGACATGACCTGTCCACTGGCTGCATGACCACTGCCCAGCTCTCGACCCAGCCTTTGGTCCTGCTGCCTCTGAAGCTCTTCAATCATCACATCAATGCTGGGTCTAGCATCAGCCCTGGATGCCCGCACTGACCCAGGTCTCTCATCTCTGTCATCGCTTTCCTCTTCGGATTCTATAGGCTCAGCATGATTGACTGGTCCATCCTCTCTGTCCTCATCGTCTATGTCACCTATGACTTCAGACTCCCCTGGTAAAGACAAAAATAAATAGCTCTCTTATGATAGACAGATAGATACAGACAGACAAGATACATACACACACATATATATATGTATATAAAAGGCGTTTTGACGAGGCACGCCAATTCAACCTAGACACAAGATCAGTCATTGCATGTCAAAATAAAATAAACCTTGTGATCTGGTGGATACACTGATTCAAGATAAAAAGTTACACTTCCAAGGAATAGAAGCAGCAGTAAGTACTGCTAGAAACAGGCAAAGAACAGTAAAATAAAAATTTGGCAACGTTGTAAAAAACAGTAAAATAAAAATTTGGCAACATTGTAAAAAACAATAAAATAAAAATTTGGCAATGTTGTAAAAAACAGTAAAATAAAAATTTGGCAACAATGTAAAAAACAGTAAAATAAAAATTTGGCAACTGATCACTAGCAGTAATGTTTCAATTCCCCTTAAAAAGTGTAAGTAGAGAAACAGAAGAACAAGATACACGTGAAGTAAATGTAAAGCATTTTCTCAAAACGTATTTCTATCTAGTGCCATGCTGTCTTGTTCGCGTGTTTCTTATGACTTCTGCTGCTAATTTTCACCCATGCCCCTCTTCAATCCATCAAATATTTTCTCTCTCTCATCGTTATCTAGTGTTCTAATATTTATTCCATAACTCAAGATTAGAGTCAGATACTCATATATAGCTGGTTAGACTGGAGAGTGACACCGCCAGGTTTCAAACTCAGTAACTCTGCCCCATGAAGCTAGTGTTATAACCAATCTGTCAACTCTAAATACTTCTACAACCTCTAATTAAGCCTAATTTTTCTTGTAATTTTTCTATAATAATGGAATATATATTTCATTCATCCTGCATCATCAACACTTATCTAAGATTTAAGAAACAGCAATACAAGGTTACCATGTGCGTTTACAACCATCTGAGGTACAAGGCTCGAGTCAAAACAATTTTCACGACCAGGGACCAAGCGCTGCACACTTGGTGGATATGGGTTGCCATCAATGTCAACCAGAAATTGAGGAGGCATGAGGTGAGGTGGTTGTTGAGTTTGCTCGTCGAGAACATAGTTATTGGCATCTCGTATTAAAGGGCGGTAATCGGTGTGAAAGAACAACTGCTGCGGAAGCTGAAAAGGAAGAGACAATCAACAAATGAAAAAAAAAAAAAAAATGAAACCGAGGACAAAAGACGATATCAATGAAAGAGCATAAATGGTATCTGAAAAAGTAGAAATGTGATTTTAAATGAAGTGGGCCAAACATTGGGAGTGAGCAAACAAGAAAATCACTGGTGGCAACAGAGAAGTGGTTTCTCAGAAGACGGATACAAATCTAAGTACATCTACCAAACTAAAAATCCTGAGAAATGCTATTGCAATTAAAAAACAAACAAACAAGCAATAACAAAAAATTCAAAGATATGCAAGGACAATAAACTATCACAAAATATTTGTTGAGAAAAGGAGCATTTAAAAACACAGTGACTACACAAAAGGTCAAAAGAATAATTACAAAATAAGCAAGAGAGAGAATTATGAAGGAAATTCTATTTTGCAATAGTTATAACATAACTAAGGGGGAACAAAATCACATACTCTGTGCAGTAACGTCAATATCATTCACCATTTTCCTTTTCACCGCCTAAAGAGCATGCAGCCACTACCACAGCTGGTCTCTTTTCAGGAAGCTTACACCAAAGCATTCATGTGATCTTGCAGCAGTTTCTGCAGCTACTGGTCACATGATGAGGTTGCCAGGCAGACGCAGAACCTCATATTAGTTGCAGTATATGACATGTTTGATGGAGCAGCCGCTCTTTTCCTTGTTTGCATGCGCAGTAAAATAACTTACTACAAAATTATCAAGGAATAACAGCAGAAGAACATTTGCTAAGAAAAACACCAGTGGTATAACTGCAAGAACGGTTATTTTATAATGTACATTTTGCTAAATAATATTCATTTTTATCTGACTTCATTTAAAAAAAAAAAAAAAAAAAAAAAAAACACTACCAACCTTCTTGCATCTTTCGTTGGTTCCAAACCCCATGAGCAAGAGATGTCCGTGTGAATCTGTAGCGGCCAGAGAGTGACCATCTGGTGAAAACTTGCAGTCAAACACAGCACCATGGCCTTGACCTTCAATCTGTAGCATAAACAAGTTTTATGTTGTGTTGGTGCTCTAAATTTAAATTTACAACAGGTTACAAAGTGTTTTTTTTAACTTCTTCTCACAGACAATGATATCAAACATTAGCTCTTGTTATTATCACTAGGTGCCCTCTTTTATTAAAATCTGGTGCTTTCTATTGTCAACGAGACTGCTCAATGAAGAAGCAGGCAAAGTTTAATTCTACTGATTCTTTGTGTTGTCAAACAACACCTTCTTAACTCCATACATTCATTCATTGTTATTTGCCTCCTGATGCAGCAAAGGCTTTCACCTAATTCACAACAAGCCTTATTGCCCTGTATCATCAGTTCAAGGCCCCATAAAGCTCATTTATGAGGGTGGTCAGTATACATGGGGCATATCTGGAGTCATCCTTAAATGACTGACCACCAGATAAGCACAATGCTCCAGTATGCGATGTGGAAGTGAACCTCTGTGAGGCTAATTACACTTTCATTGAATCTTGAAATCATTCACACATTTCCAGGGATTCCCCCTGTGGTGAAACACGTTGAGAACCAGCACTGCACACTAAGCTTGGAGGAACACTTGAGCCTCAGATGTAACTTTTACCTGGTCGGCTGCAAGCAGGAGGATCTCACGATGGACCCAGTGATAGGCAGGGGGAGCTGATAAGTGGCTCTGTGTAGGACATGACAATTCCTTGAGCTAGCTCTGCATATTTGGAGAGCCCCCTTGGATGATGGGGAATGCACAGTATAAATTGCGCTACTTCCTTTAAATGCAAGCCAAATAAGAGAAACTGGAGCTCATGACTTCAACTCAACAAATTTTGAAATAGCAGAAAAGCCACAGGAAAAGCCCAGATCTACAGTGTAGGTCAGAGGTCGGCAACCCAGGAGCTTTAGGAGTCTACTTTATCAACACTGTGTCCTCTAAAGATCTACTGTGTGTGTAATTTTAAGTGGGGAGGTGGGGGGATAATGAACATTACACGAGGATGGGGGGGGGGGGGGGGGGGTAATGAACATTACAAAGAAAAGATCGCGATCCTATCTCATACAGTTCGCGAATATAGTTTAGTAGCCAGCTCGAGTTTTCATTGGAAATGCGGAAGAAGTACCTTTGATATGGGGACACCGTGATTTTAAATGCCTGCTGGAGAGACCTAATCTGAATTTCCCTAGTTTAAAAAGTCTTCCCCCCCTTTGTGGTCACCTAAAGATCTACCCAATCAACCACTGGGATCTACCTGTAGATCAAGAATGACTGGTTGCTGACCCTTGACAATACCAAGGAGTCTTCAACTTGGTGTTAGCTGAAAAATAGCGAGAAGCTCAGCAGTCCTAGTTAAACAACAACAACATGAAGGTTTGTTACTTACTGATTGTTGTTATCCATGTTTCAGAGCCATGTTAATAGGACTGCTCGAAATTTGAGTTAAAGATTCTTATTTTTGTGTTGGACACAACCCCATCAGATTTCCAAATGTTTCACAATGCTGTGAAAGCTCTGCTTGCCTTTTGAATTCTGATTTTGCTATAACTGTCTATTTCTCCAACTATATTGTCTATATTGCTGGCTAGATATATGTATTAGTGTAAATCTCTTTGAAAGCGAAAGAGTGGCAGACCAAAAACAACTTGGTGGAGAACTGTGGAGGCAGAGATGCAAAGAATGAACCAGAGCCGGGGCACTGCACGAAGGATGGCCGCCGACTAAACAAATGGAAGCAGTCTGATGCTGCCCTACAAGACACCACCAGGCGTGATGGCCACTGACAGCTTTGACAGTTGGCAGCTAAGGATCAAAGAAAGAACAAGAAATCTCTTCTAAACTTGCTGTACGTTTAACATTCCTTTCACTTCTATTAAGAATCTCTTCCAATTCACCCAACATCAGCCACTGTTAGCAGTTACACGAAGTCCTTCCTTCAATTTCATACAGGCTCAAGATATCTCAAATGTTAACATTTGTCAAAACTTCATCCAACATCAGTAACATGCTAACTGGAGGCTCTGGAGACACTCCACTACAACTGGTGTTATGATGGGTGACAGGATGACAAACTTTCTACAGACAAAAGAACAAATGAGCAAACAAAATCTTAAATTTTATCAAGGTAAAGAAATAGACATTATTGCCTTTTTACACTTCTGCCCCACAAGAATATAATTCTCAAAGTATTTTCATCTTAAAATTTAACAATACGTAATTAATATTAACACTGCATTCAGTAACTGAAGCAGAGCACATATCACAGGCTTGTTATCTGTAACTGGAGTGCAAACCCTAGAATTTTATTTATTGAAAGTAAAACAAATATATATTTACCAAATTAAAGAACTTCTTTATCTTGGCCCCAGTGTAAATATCCCAAATGATCATTTTCCCATCATGCCCAGCACTGAGAAGGATGCGAGCATCAGTTGGACATGCCTCCACTACAAAGACTTCATCTTCATGGCCCTGAAATGTTAGGCTTATGTTGCAAGAAATGGCACTCTTATATAGAAAATGATATTCTAGAATTTAGACATTCATGCCTTGAGAAAACTGAGGATACAATGTTCAGTCAGTCATTTGGTTATTTAAATGAAACTGTGAAATTAACTAACACAAATCATCTACGTCCAGATACTGTGACAGAAGCTGCGAAGTCTATTAAAGAAATGGCATTGTGAAGTTGATGAACACATTTTTATTTTTAAAGTCAGGGGGTTAGAGGTGTGGGTGTTCACCATGAAGCAAGAGGCTTGCAGATGAGATTTAAAAAAAAAAAACAAGGGTTTCAGGGCCACAGACGCAACTCAACATCCTAAGAATGCATTAGAATCACTCCACAGGTGTTTCATGGTAACAGGTTAAGAAAAAATTGTCTCAAACATTGACAAAATGTATTTAAACAATTTTTGATTTCAGATGCAAACTGGAAGTTCAAAAATTAAACTATATCACTTATTAGAACTCATGATGCCCTGAGGTGCTTAAGTCATAGGTCTCTCTAGCTCCCATATCAAACCTCTCACTATAGTACATTACATTTTTTAAAAATAAAAATAATTATCTTTTAAATTCAACATAATTGACACTTTAAGTTTGATGCTAACCAGAGCTGCTTGCACCCGACTTACAACTTTACAAAGGTCTTTTATTTTGTTCCCTAGCATGTCACTCCAAAAGTGTAGCTGTGTACTTTCGCAAAGACCTTCAACGGTTCAACATTAAGTACAAAGTACACTTGTTTTACAAGACACTGCTTACAAATCCCCATCATGAGATGAAAGTTAAAGACAACACTGTCTTTAAATATGTGAGTTTTATAAATGGACAACAATATATAAACAGTTAAAAAATGTATGTATACAATAACAATTTTAACTTCTGTATAAATATCCCATAATACGTAATACAGTAGAGTCAAGCAATGCAGGAGTTTAAGATGAGGATAAAGAAGTTTTCTGGCTGAAAAACCCATTGTGGATGAGACTAAGAAATTTACTTTTTGTTTGGTATTTTGTTATGCTTTCTTTTGTTTTATTGTTCCAGCTAACAAAGGCTTTGTCAAAAGATTCTTTAAACATATGTATATAATTAATATACATATTACCTTCTCTGTCACCTTCATTGTAGCATCTGTTTTAATGTAGTATTAATTTTAGATCATGGTAGCCTTACCTCTAAAACCCGCAACAGTGCACCAGTATAGGCATTCCAAACTTTGATGGTCAGATCTGACACTGCAGTGATCACCATCGCATCATCCATACTCCAGGTAACCATGGTAACTCGCAGCTGATCTTGGGTTGCATTTCTGATTGGATCTTGGGGTGATGATTGGGGTGATGAACACCTGTGGTTTAAAGTGGAATTTAGCATAATTTATTTGCACTAAACATATTTTGAATTCCATCACTGTGCAGTAGTACAGTACATGAATGGAATGTAGTCCATATGTTATGCCTGCTTGACATGAAAAGAACAATGCTTTGGCCTAAAGTCTGTATTTCCTGTATGAAATGCTTTGTAAAATGCTATCTTTACCACAATTGAAGGATTGATAAATTTTTATTTTAGCAGTCCAACTTGGCACATGTTCAGAAAGCTGTGTCAGGGCTTCATTATATTAGCATGAGCCAGACTTTTGGAAATACCAAGGTAAAAGGTGGGGTGGAGAGAAAAAGGTAACTAGAGTGCTGTGGGCAAGTCATGACTGTTTCAGCTGGACAAGAAAGGTTAAAGCAAACATGAAAGCCACAAACTATTAATCTTAACAGTCTATACAGCATCTAAAGGCAAATGGGAGGTTACTATGAATATGGTGAATTTCAACAAGAAAGAAAGGCAACATAAGAAACAGGGACATCCAAGGCCAAGTTGGAGGGACAACTGTTGTTTCAACTGAACACTTTGACTACCTGGCCTAGTGTCCAAGACAATCTGTGTGGCCAAAGGTCAAAATCAGTTCAGGATAACATTTCTGGTTTTTCATTCACTGGAGGCCGCTGCCCTAGCAAAATTAGAAACCTACTTAACCAACAAAAATTTTTTTTATAGAATGAGCGATTCTTATATTCACACATTGGATGTTTCACCGATGTTACAGAGTTTGAGCACTGTACTGAGATCTTCCTTGTGTGATCTAAGGGAGGAGATTGGAGCACTGATGCATTTATCCGTGTGCAATGAAGATAGTCCTTAAAACCAAACCAAACTATTCACTGGAGATCAAAGAATGCTTCTGAACATTAGAGAAAGATTGCACACAAAGAGCTGAGTAACAGTTAAGTGATAAATACTGAAAGATGTATTTATGCACCCCCTAGCGGCTGAAAGAACTTTAAAAAAAAAGGACATGCATATGGGGGCCAAACTCGAACACCTCTGATTATAACAAGGTCTGCAGATGTACAACACTGAATTTTGGGCCTTTACTGTACTAAGTATATGTTTTATATGCCAATGTGTTACCACAGTCCAAAAGAAACCAGGCAACTACAAGTAGAATAAGAAGTAAAGAAGAGATGCTGGCACTAGATAATATGTATGCTTCGGTGAGTTAGGGTCTGCCTACCCATGCATGCGAAGACTGGATTCGGTAGACTGCGCGGAAGAAACCACCTGTTGGTTCAACGGGCATGACGGCGATTACCAGCAACGCGCTGTGGAGCGTAAGGAGCATGGCGAGGCACGTAGAAAGCCATGGTCATCCACTGCACCTGACTTCATCTCCAGTCGTCTTGACTTGTCTTGCCACTGGATTAAGATGGACCCAGGCAAGAGAGTGAGGTCGACAAATTAAGCAACTCTTCCTCACTTTAAACCAAATCACTGCGCAAGTCACTCTTTCATCCACTCACAACAAGTCCTGTGGCGATGGGCGAGCGGCGAAGCAGCAGGCGTGGGTGCGCTGGCAGTCGTAGTCGCAGACCTACACACAGGCGGCTCAGGCCATATGGTCATCTTCCACTGATCGGAGCAGCAGTGGGATTCGGCAGCCCCCTGAGTGACTGAGCAGCCCTCTTTAGGAAAGCACTGCTCACCTCCATGGCATGAGGAAGGGGCTAGAAAAGGTGCCCTAAACATTGCCTGCTCCACCATTACCTAACCTGCTTACCGCGGTTGGTGGGTACCCTACTTCAAATATAAAAAAAAAAAGGACAGATTTTTCCCCCTCATTCTAGGCGCATGGAATGTGCGCACTCTACTCGACAAAGACTTTAACACAAACAGACCCGAGAGGCGAACTGCCCTGATAGGGAGAGAACTGGCCAGATACAACATTGACATAGCAGCAGTGAGTGAAACTCGACTTGCAGGCGAGGGCCAACTTTGCGAAAAATGCAGGTTATACATTCTATTGGAGCGGAAAAAACTGAAGAAAGCGAGAAGCAGGGGTTGGATTTGCAATCAAAACAGCAATTATTGGCAAGCTATGGAGCCCCCAAAGTTAAATGACCACTCATGACGGTCAAGATCCCGCTGCTTTATGGAAGGAAACATGCCACCATCATTAGCGCGTATGCACCAACTATGACAAACCAGGATTCAAGGATAAGTTTTACGAAGAAAAGACATGCAGTCATTGCATCAGTTCCCAAAGCAGATAATGCTTATTAATTTTGGTGACTTTAATGCAAGAGTAGGCTCAGAAACATCTCCTGGCACACTATCGGAAAGTACGGCGTGGGTCGCTGTAACAGCAATGGACTTCTTCTCCTCCAGACTTGCGCAGAACATAACCTCCTTGTCACCAACACCATTTTTCGACTTCCTATCCGCAACAGGACCTCCTGGATGCACCCTCGCTCGAAGCATTGGCACCTAATTGACTATGTAATTGTTAGGAAGAAGGACAGGCAAGATGTCCGGGTGACCAAGTCCATGTGTGGTGCCGAATGCTGGACTGATCATCGCCTCATTGTGTCTAAACTTAAAATTCGTATCCAACCTGCCAGGCGCCCTCAGGGAAAGAAAACTCAAAAAAGGCTGGATATTACCAAACTAAAGAAGACAAAAATTAAACAGTCATTCACTGACACCCTAGAAGACCGTCTCAAATCTATCTCGTTACAGAGGTCCTGGGTCCCGCCATCAAGAAACAAAATGACTGGTTTGATGAGAACTCAGATGATATAAAGAAGATGTTGGCTGAGAAACACCATCTCCGTAAAGCATATTTAAATGATCCAAAATCTACATCCAAGAAAGACGCTTTCAACAACATGCGTAGAATCATCCAACATAAACTACGCCAGATGCGAGATTCATGGCTGAGTAATAAAGCAGATGAGCTCCTAGGCTTTGCTGACAGCCATGACTTGAAAAATTTTTTACCATGCACTCAAAGCGGTCTATGGTCCAACATCATCAGGATCATTTCCCCTCCTTAATGCAGATGGAAAAACACTAATTACAGACAAGGAAAAAAATTCTCCAACGCTGGGTCGAACACTTTAATAATATTCTGAACCAGCCATCATCTATTAATGATGAAGCCATCAACCGACTGCCCCAAATTCCTATAAATGAAGCACTAGATGATATACCGACTTTGGAGGAGACTCAAAAAGCGATTCGTCAACTTTCTAGTGGAAAGGCCCCCGGCTCCGATTCAATTCCTGTTGAAGTCTATAAAGATGGCGGTACAGTTCTGATAGAGAAACTTCACATGATCTTCCAGCAAATGTGGCAGAGTGAAACCATCCCACACAATCTCAAGGATGCGTCAATTATACATCTTTATAAACGTAAAGGTAATCGCCGAGACTGTAACAATCATCGAGGCATCTCACTACTATCAATCGCTGGAAGATATTTGCCAGAATCCTTCTTAATCGCCTTACGGCTCATCTTGACAAAGGTCTTCTACCTGAAAGTCAGTGTGGATTCCGGAAAGAACGTGGAACCACCGATATGGTGTTCGCTGCAAGACAGCTTCAAGAAAAATGCCAAGAACAGCACTGTGACCTGTACACAGCTTTCATCGACTTGACAAAGGCGTTCGACACGGTCAGTAGAGAGGGTCTATGGAAGATCATGGCAAAATACGGCTGCCCAAAGAAATTTATCTCAATAGTGCAGCAGCTGCATGATGGAATGCAGGCTAGAGTTCAGGAAAACGGTGAGCTATCGGAGCCTTTCCCAGTCTCAAATGGAGTTAAACAAGGGTGTGTACTTGCACCGACTCTTTTCAGTATCATGTTTTCTGCTATGCTGACTGATGCTTTCAGAGACGGGGACACAGAAATCGACATCAGATATCGTATTGATGGAAAATTGTTTAACCTTAGGAGGCTTCAAGCAAAAACCAAGGTCAAATCACACACCATCAGGGATCTTCTGTTTGCTGACGATTGTGCCCTCAGTGCTGGCTCAGAGGCTGATCTGCAGCGTAGCATTGATAGATTCTCCGAAGCCTGCTCCAACTTTGGGCTTACCATCAATAGAAATCATGTACCAACCAGCTCCTGGCACAATTTATACTGAGCCAGTCATCAAGGTAAATGGTGAGAAACTGAATGTTGTGAACAGGTTCACATACCTTGGTAGTACACTATCCCAGAACATCGTCAATGATGATGAGGTGAACACCAGGATCTCCAAAGCCAGCAGCACATTTGGCAGACTATTCACCAACGTTTGGCATCGAAGTGGCATTAGTCTACAGACAAAGCTGAAGGTATACAGAGCTGCGGTGCTTCCAGTGCTGCTTTATGCATGTGAAACATGGACTGTATACAGGCGCCACGTAAAAAAGCTCAACCACTTCCATACAGTCTGTCTCAGGAAGATAATGAACATCAAATGGCAAGACAAGATCCCGGATACCGCCGTTCTTGACAGAGCTAGTATCCCTAGCATCGATACTATTCTGATGCAGTCACAGATTCGCTGGGCAGGTCATGTAGTCCGCATGCCAGACCATCGACTGCCAAAGATACTCTTTTATGGTGAGATGCAGAAGGGTAGACGCTCCCATGGTGGCCAGAAAAAGCGCTTCAAAGACACGCTTAAGGCTTCATTAAAAACCTTTGACATAAACCCAGACACATGGGAAGCTGCTGCGCAAGACCGAACTGCCTGGCGCACATCTCTTCGTAAAAGTGCAGTGGTATGCGAATCTTCCAGAAGAGCAGCAGCGGAACAGCGGAGACAAGCTAGAAAAGATCGTGAAATAAAACCTTCACATGAAACAAACATTCCCTGCCCACACTGTCCGAGATCCTTCCAGGCCCGCATCGGGCTCATCAGTCACCTTCGTACTCATAGACTATCCTAACATCCTAATAATTGGATGAACAGAGTGGTCTTCATCACCTGTGATGGACGAACAACAAAAACAACATGCTGAAGAAACAAGCTGACAGGTTTACAAGTAGAGCTGACAAGTTTACAAGTAGAGCTGACAAGTTTACAAGTAGAGCTGACAGGTTTACAAGAAGGGCTGACTGGTTTACAAGAAGGGCTGACTGGTTTACAAGTAGAGCTGACAGGTTTACAAGAAGGGCTGACAGGTTTACAAGTAGAGCTGACAGGTTTACAAGTAGAGCTGACAGGTTTACAAGAAGGGCTGACTGGTTTACAAGTAGGGCTGACAGGTTTACAAGTAGAGCTGACAGGTTTACAAGAAGGGCTGACTGGTTTACAAAATGAGCTGAATAATTTACAAAGGCTGACAGATTTACAAAATGAGCTGACCAATTTACAAGGGCTGACAGATTTTCAAATTGAGCTGACCAATTTACAAGGGATGACAGATTTTCAAATCGAGCTGACCAATTTACAAGGGCTGACAGATTTACAAAATGAGCTGATAGATTTACAAGAAAGGCTGACAAAATTGTGCCAATAAAGAAATGAGAAAAATTACACCAGAATGACCTGACATGTACAATTTATCTAAATGATATAAAATGTGAAGCACATATTAGGTGTAGCACTAAAAAATGAGTTTAAGGCCTGAAGGCCTATGCACCAAAGAAAGCTGAATTGTAATAATAATGACATCAATTATAAAATTGACACTAACATGCAGTAAAAACATTAACTTCTTTAAACCACTTAATGGCAGATAGTGACAGAAAAATGTGTCAAAAGGTAGCTCTTCATGTGAACATATTCAAATGACAGGATGTTAGAAGGAACTTATCAAATGATATATCTTAATTAGGAACAAAATTAAATGAAATAATATTAAATTATACACTCAACATACTTAAACAAGTAAGTAGCCCACCAAAATATGGCGAGAAATAATTACATTGTGCTCTTCCTGATGATGGCAATAATTCTCCTGTGGACATTTTATTCGTTTCCATTCTATTTCAACTTTACTGGATCTTTGTAGTCAAACTTAACATGGCTTATGATCATTGGATCTTTGTAGTCAAACTTAACATGGCTTATGATCAATGCACTATGAAAAAACTGAAAGGCCTGCTTGCGCTTTTAACGGGTGTTCAATTTAGCTTTCATGGTGCAATGCACGCACTTTCCATATTTTCCTAAAATGCTGACAGGATTGAATTGGTTCATTACAGATGTTTCACTTTGAGAATATGGGGATGATAGGTACACTGGGATGAAATGACACAAATGATAGGTTTTTATCGTAAACAATAAAATAACATGAAATGAGAGGAATATAATCAAATGACAAGCTGAAAGAAAATGATAGAAATGAAAATTGTGAGAATGAACTACTAATAAAAATTGGGAAAAAAAGGCAGAAGTCTGGAATAGTAGAGAGGAGGCCATCATGTTGTCTGAGTGGCTATCCACAATTACGTTACAGCCTTAACTGTATCCCAACCCTGTTTCAAACTCTGTCAAAAATAATAATGCCCGACAAACGAAAAGGCTGTATTAACTATAAACAACCAAACATTAACATTTCAATGCCAAGTGAAACACAGAAAATACTTGGCCAACATGGCAGCCTCTTGTCAAGTCCCAAACTTCAACCAAAAAAAAAAACAGTGTCAGAAAGGAAGCTGTTCAACAAACTTTACGAAAAGAAAAACACTGAAGATAGGAAATAAAAGATGAAGAATTACATAACACAATTGATAAGACAATGAACAGTGTTTAGACAAGCAGACACGACAGAAAAATGAAAATTTTAAACTGAAAATCTCCTGAAAGAAGAAGCGATTAACAACATTTTAAAAATATACTAATTTATGCTCAACAAACAATTTTACTTGTTCAACTTGGCGTTCATATTCAACACAGTTGCCCTCCATTCTTGCCGCTCATACCGCCATATCCTAGCTGTTCCATCATTACTCCCACTGACAAAACGATTATGCCAGTTACTGTAACAGATGCTGTCTACTTTGTCCTGGGGATAAAGGGAGATAAATTTTAACGTACTGTTGACAGCAATTTACCTTCGCTTGCTTCTGTTCACGTGTCAGCAGTCGCGGAACCCAGCGTGCACACTTTTCTCATGTTCAGTCTGTTGTGTAAAATTCTATAAACTGTTCTTTCATTCAGTTTTACTCTACTAGCTATCTCCACAATTGTCATTTTTCGATAATAATGTTCTGGGAAAAGAAAGAAAACTCGTGTCCAAAAAAAAAAGTCTTTTCAACACAAACACAGCCTACAGGTCTGTACCTTTTTATCCGAACGCCTGAAAACCAAAATATTCTCAAAGTCAAAAGTTTCTTTGGGCAACTTTTGCACACATTTTGGGCTAAAGAAAAAATTTTGTTTCCAAAACACAGCTGTCCCAGGCGTTTTTGGATAAAAAGATAGACCTGTATTGGCATTTCTCTATTTTCTTAAAATGTTGATCTTGAGAATTTCTTCAAATTAAGTGTATGAAACCCTGTAAGACATCTTTATAATTTTCAATTAATGACCACTAACCCTAGAACAATGTTCTCAGTCAGGAATTCAATTCTTTCTTATGCCTCTTGCAAATAATGTAAAAGTTGAGCGCAGTTCCGCAGCAGATACTACCACTGCAAAGTCAGATGCTACCACTAGGAAGTAAAGTCTTCACTTCTACTAGATCTCAGCTTCACGAAGTGGTGTGACCATTCCTCACTGCCTTGGCCTTCTGTAACTCGTAAGCAGAGTCAGGTACCATTTTTTACTGCTGGGTAAACTGAAGTGTGATGCAACCTGGTTTCAAAAACAGTCCCTTTGCCTTAAGAAGCAAGCACTTTCACCATTCAGACACTTGCAAATAATGTATCAAATTGGTTTGGTTTGATTTTAAGGACTATCATCATTGCACAAGGACTACGCCATCAGTGCTCTGATCTCCTCCCTTAGATCACACAAGGAGGATCTCAGCATGTATCAACTAAAAAATTGTAGTGTTATAAGACATGCTACTTTCATTCATTATGCAGTTGCACTGAAAAAAAGCACTTATAACAATGAAGAGTTGGCATGCCTGAAATGTTAAAATGGGGTATTTCTGCATGTCTTCACACTTCACTAAATCCAAACATTTTGACTGAAATTTATCTAGCCACTTACTGTATGGGCCTCTAGTTCACAAATTTTCTCAATGCCCACAGAATGAAGGAAGTAAACACGGATGACATGGTCAGAGTTCCCAGTTGCTAAAAATGCACCTCCAGGAGAAAAAGATGAACACAACATCTGCGCACCAGCTCGAGATCTCTCCACAAACTTGACTGGCTTTTGGCTACAGAAAGAAATTAAGAAAATAAATGACACTTTGACCATTAAAAAAAAAAAAATTCTAAACCATTCATGTCCCTCTGAAGTTATTGTTATGCAGAATTGACATCATTGCACTCCGGGCAAACCCATAGGTGCCCAGTCTCCATCAGTATATGTCGAAGAGTGTGAATGCTAATTGTTCCTGTAGCTCGCTGGTTGTAAACACGACGGATGCATCCTCTCATACGTCCACCTCTACTAGCTTTACGTTTGATGCCAAATCCCAACAGTCTTAACTTTGATGATTCATCTATTGCAGTGTTATTCTCTAACAGGCGAACATTAATTGTTCTCAGTATATTTCCCTTATTCATATCCAGTGTCCCCACTATGGGTGTGTCACGAAGTGGTTTTAATTTTTATAGAGTGTGCCTGAGTGAAAGCAAGACCCTAGTATGAGAAAGTCTGAGAAACTAGGATTAGGATGGAAAATGACATGCCTGTGGACAGATGAGACTATTGGCACAAGGGATAGAACCAGGTTTTGACTCTCCCTTGCCGCTTCGTGACTTCCGAATGGCTATAGTCTCGCCCTCCTCTGACTACCTTGACACACAAGGAGATAAGGTGTATAAATACGACCACAGACACTACTATACAAACAACATAGAGTAAGTATAGTACAGAGTAGAAGCTGATCCAGTGTACAGTAAATATATATATTTATTTATAAAAATCAAGCATAAAAAATGTCATCATACAGAAACTACAAACATAGCGTGCACTGTTGCACGCCCTGGAAAAACCAAAGTAACAATTAAATTGAGAGACACGAGAGACAAAAAAAAACCCCCAAATCACATTCACTCTTTCTGTCACCCTGCTGAGGAACAATAAAAATGGTTAGTGATTAAAACCAAATCTAATTTGGTGGGGCTGTCAACTTTAGCCTCCACTCTCTACCACTAATAAGATTACTACTGTCTCAGTTCGGTTGACTCTTCCTCAATGAAACGTCTACACAGCTTTCCACTTGTTAGGCGATATGCGCCGATAACTACACCACTGAAACTGCTAAATTAATAGACTTGGCTTTAGCTGATGGCTCAGGGTCTATCTGTCAAATGAATACTGAACAGACCCTAATGGTCCTGTCTATTTTTCTCCCTCCTTCTCTCTATCTCTCTCTCTCTTGGTCTCAGTGTCTCTCCAACACTCGAGGACTGATGATGCGGCGTCTCCGCTACTCTCTTCTCTCGTTACTATCAGGACCCAGGGATGTTAACCCTCTCCCCTGCTCCTGAATGCGGTGCTTGATTTACTGCCAAAATCTTCTCTGCCGTTGAATAACTTCCCTCTTTTAACCCGCTCCGGAGTTAGAGGAAAACAAGGCCTTGATTTCTGGCTGTACGAAATTGAAACCGGTCTCGCTGCCATGTGTCGTTGCTGGAGACTATAATAGCGATGAGCTCGGGCAGTATGATAAATAACCCCCGTTCCCGCTCCTCACTGGAAAAAGACCGTAGGTTAATTTTCTGTTGCTTCTGACGATAACTCGAGTCCACTGACTACTGAGGTATGTCCTTGCGCCGTGGGTAAATTGGTACTCCCAATTTACGCTCCCCCACTGATTCGCCGAGACTCGCTGAAATTAAAAGAAACAGCGTCTAATGTACACCCTCTTTAAAATCGCTTATCTCTAACATATACGATACATAAAATAATTCTATACACGTGTCACTTCAATCTCACTCCTTCTTCTATTCCCCTTCTCTTGTTCTTCACACAATACATGAAATACTACTATCCCACGTGGCACTAAAATCACACTTATCCTCCCCTTCTCTCATTCTGAACACCAATACATAAAATATTCCGACCCACGTGTCTCTTCACCCCCCCTCCTTCTCTAAATCTGACAGTTGGGTAAACAAGGTCTCCCGACCTCGTCTGAAGTGTTACGCATGACTACCCACGTGTTCAAAACATTACCTCTAGGGAAATCCTTTGTCCTAAATTCTGTGGTCTCCTTTTAACATGTACACTTGAGGTGTCCTTACTTAAGCCAATTTAAATTAAACCTCGCTGTAGGAATGATTTATTTCCCCAAGCCGTATAATTCACTGATAACATAATCTCACTGCCTTCCTCACATTTAGTTAACGTACACACAAAGGAGTTCCCAAATAAAATTACATTATAAAATATACAGGAATAAATGGGGGTCCACCCAACATTCCACAACCCGGAGCACACGTGTCTCTCATAACTTCACACGCTCCGATCTACTGCCAAAAAATCCTAAAAGACTTATGCACACGTTTTACGTTTACATCGTTCTACAAAGATAATAATTAATGGCGCTACCGTTTAAACTTTAAGTTAATGTCTCCCACGAACTTAACTTACGGGCCGAGATTTCTCAAAAACCCACTAATAAGTAAAACGATTAATAAAATAGCTACATACCTATTATCGCGGTTTTTCCCCGCAATGGAGACGATAATACGAAGTCGGACGGCAGCAATTATTTTTCATAGAGAACGAATCCCCGTTTTCTGTCTAATTATATACAAGAGAAAACACCCACGCGAATTTACTCCTACGCATATCCCGGACCAATGGCAGCGCCAGAAAAAAATCAATACTATCAACCTACGCAAATCCCGCGTGCCGAAAATTGCGCCACGTTACGCGATTGCCTCGTGTTTCTGACGTGTCATACAGGCGTGCCCGAAAATGTTGATTTTCGTAAACAATGAAATCTACGGGAATCGCGAAAAATCAGAAGAAAGTAAAACTGGCCGAGTGAAAAATAAACCTACCGACATAAAACGAACCCATTAAAATTACTACTCAAAAATACCAACCACGATATATTCACATGAGAAGAACCAAGGCAAACCCCATATAATTACAAAAGAGAAGAGAAATGGTGAAACTCAAAACAGAATCGGGCCTGTATGAAAGTCAGAATTACAGTGTAGCATCACAGGGTGCTCTTGATGCTAGTCTGTCAGCTCTTTCATTACCACATACCCCAGCAAGACCAGGACAGTATATCCACACCAGCTCTTGTAGACTGGAAGTTTCTATGAATGTTTTCCATTCATGCTGAAACCAACCACATTGAACCTTCCGAAGCATGGACTGAGAGTCGGACACAATGATAACCTTTGTTAATGAAGTTTCAGTTATCCACCTTAAGGCTGCAGTAACAGGCTCGACCTCCATTCTCATGCTGGAAGTTGTTATCTTGTAAGCCCCGCTATATATATATATATATATATATATATATATATATATATATAAATATAATGAATTATGCAATACACCAGAATTATCATGGGAGCAATGGGGATCGTGCTCGGCCGCCGATGCCGTCTGAAGTATTGGCCTTTAGTTAGTTCAAGCCAAGCCCTCTCCTGTTTGATCCATAGGAATCCTGTTGAAAGCATTACAAGCCAGTTCTTGTTTTGGAACCTCCAGGGTAAAAGAGGTAGAGGAAGACTAAAGAACACATGGAGAAGAGAACTGGAGACAGACATGAAGGGGATGAAGATGACATGGCAAGACCTTGAGCTGATGGCATGAGGTAGGAAGACTTGGCATACGTTTGTTGAAGGCCTATGCTCCTTGGGGAGCTGAAAGGTGGTAAATGAAGGAAAGATGAGCCCACTGAAAGCTTTTGAATCTAATCAAGTTTCTGTAAGATGGGGTAGTCTGCGTATGCCAAATTTCTTTTATGACATGCCCTTTAATTAATATATATCGTATTGTTTGCTCAATTTTCTGGCACAGGTTACAAAACTCTTTGTGCAACACAAATTTTCATTATTGAAAAAAAAAAAATCATTAAACATTTTTTTTATTAACCTTTAGCACGCTGCATAAAAATTTAAAAAATTTGCCCTGCACCTGCATTCTTTTTCACAACGCCCCATTTCTATAGTGGGTGACTAGTAAATTCTATAATTTTTTTTGTGTTTTGGTCAATTGCTATCATTTTTGGACTGTATAGAAATGAATGAATGCTGAATCTGATGATGTAAATTTTGTTTGTGTACATGTTAGATGAGATAGGAAGAGAGGAAAGGAAAGATGAAAAAAAAAACGAAAAAAAAGTTTAAAAATATAAAAAAAAATGTTTTTTTTAATTTTAAAATTAAAAAAAATTTTTTTTTTAATATCCAACAAACGAAGAGTCCATATCCCTTGCATTTCAATGACAGTCATTTGACAAATAGACCAATACAAATCAAATGACGATCTTTTCGTTACACCCATCATCAGTAGCAAAGCAACAAACACTCTCATCAGCAGTGACATTCGGCCGAAATTCTAAACCTTTCCGATATTCTTAATCCTAATCCCTAAAATTATACATACTTGAAAGGCCATTTTACTTTCGTTTCCATCTCGGTCATCAAACATATTCTGAGAACCGATATCAGCGCTTATAAAGACAAAAATCTCATCCCCACCGCATGGCGTCAGAATCCAATAAAATTAGAGCAAAAATGGCCGTGTGTTGATGCAGATTCATTTCGATTTAAAAAATTTACAAAAAATAAATGCGGATACACCCATCGCTTTTTTAAGATCGGAAACGGAAGCTAACTCTCTTGCAAATAACATTACAACTTAACATCCGGGGCTGAAAATCACGTGTACACAAGTCATGTGCTAGAAACGATGACAGCCGCAAGGCGAGACATATCGCCTCCAGCTGGCAGAACATAGGTTACCTTCGGCGATATGTCTCGCCGGCAGCATGCTAAAGGTTAACTATATAAATATGGGAGAAAAAAAAAACCATGAACAAATAACAGTTACAGAGCCAAGAGGATGCCAAAGAAGTATTGCGTTTTTGTTGTTCAAGATAAGATCAATTCACCTGCATAATTCCCTAATTTGTCCAGACCTTCAAACCTAATGTTAGTTTACTTAAACTTTTCTACAAGCTTCCAGTATCAGGATAAACTCTTGCCTAAATAAAATCAATTACCTGAACACATTTCTATTACAGTTGTACTGCCAAAAGCAGACACATCCATCATTGCCAGTTGACACAAGGTAACGAGTATCTCCTATTGGCTTAGGACAAAACTGAAAATAGAATATAAAATTTGTTTTAAAAAAGCTGATATAACCACTGCTTCCTCAGTTTGCAATAATAATAATAGCCCCTTCAGTCATAACTATGGGAATGTGCCCCTGAGGTGACAGCCCTTAGCTGATTTTTTTCCTGGTGTTCGTTTCGATGTTTTCTGTTCTGTTCTGCTTGCAGTGAGAGCTTCTTTTTGCCCAATCTGAGGTGGCGCTGTAGAGAGCACGGCTACTTGGTGTGATCAGCAGCTTCATCCTCCCAGGTTGCTGGATTTATGTCCAGTGCCCTCATGTCTCTCTTGCACACATCTTTGAACCTCAGCTGCGGTCACCCAATTGTTCTTTTGTCACCTGCCAGTTGTTCGTAGAAGATATCTTTCGGGCTGCGACCATCTTCCATTCGGCGGACATGGCCAAGCCAGCGTAGTCTACGCTGTCTAAGCAGTGTATACATGCTCTGAAGGCCAGCACGTGACACGACACATTAACATTTGTCACTTTGTAAGAGGCGACCAATATGGGGTGGTGTATCTTCTTCTTCTTCCTCGTTCGTCCTGAAAAGGACGTTCGTTGCGTTGTGTCCGTTTACAGCGAAGCTGCGATATCTGCACCTTTCGGCCGACACATCCGACTTCAGCACAGCATTTTTGGGACCGGGTTTGCCTTCCCACTTCGATCCCTACTCTCTCAGCCAGACTGCAGTGATGCAGCCTGTTTCCAGGACCACCACTTGGAGGTGGAGTAGGGTCTTGGTCAGCTCTGGTTCGCTGACCCTGACGCAGTCTAGCTATGGATCGCTGACTGCATTCTCTATTGCTGCATCTTTGGGTCCCGGGTGGTGTATGAGGCTGGCAACTTCATCATGTAAAAAAATGGAGTTTCCTTTCCCTTTTCACTGCTTATGCAGCCACTGCTGCAGCTTGTCCTCTTGCAGGATGCTCTTGTAGCAGTGCTTTCTGCAGTAATTTATTTTACATGAAGATGTAGCCAGCCCCTGGACAACCTCACAGTAGGTGCCTCTTATGATGTCTGATAGAGCAGTGAACATTTACTTTCTTTGTCTCAGGGGTTAACTGTTATTGTATATCTTTATATTGCATTATCTAACATTCTACTGATTAGTATTGTATTCTGTGATCTTATTTCTCACTAACCACTCAATCTCATATTTAACGTCCGTTTGTCAGTGTGGCTTGTGTGATTCGCAGCTCATTTTACTTGTTTTAAAACACAATTATCATGGATTTTTTTAAGCCCATGACAGATATCAAACAATCAATACCCCAGGCTTTCAAAGGAGCATTGGCCTTCAACAAACACATGCCAAGTCTTCCAGACACATGCCATGACCTCTAGTTCTTTCCATCAAGTTCCTCATCATATTCATTTCCATCTCTAGTTCTCTTCTCCATGTGTTTTTTGGTCAATCTCTGCCTCTCTTCGCAGATGACCTTCTTTTGTCTTGGATGGCTGAATTGAATTACTTCCTTTTGTTGACCTGTCTTAAGTTGTGTGTTGAAGTTTTTGTGGTTTAACATTTCTATAGAATGGGGTAATCGGCACCGTGCCCATTCCTCCTTAGTCGCTTTTTACAACATGCATGGTATGTTACAGTGTTACTATTCTTTGCTTCTCTTTTGGGCACTGGTAACACATGGGTGTCATGACTGAAAGAAAAGATGATGATGATGATGATATAATCCCTTTAGCTGTGAGCAGGTAGCTCTTGACAGCCCATTGCCTCTCTGACAAAGGTACAAGTCTTCCTCAGTTGTTGTGATGATGTGTAGAGTGTATTGTGGATGGTTGGGTGCGATGGGAGTAGCTGGTGTCGCAGGTCAGTTAGTCTTGGGCAATGTAACAGAAGGTTCATGTAGTGGGTCTATTCTATTTAAATGTTGATTGACGGGGGCATGTCCTGTTCTCAGCTGGAAAATTAAACTCTGATCTCTTCTTTTCAGTTGTTTAACTGGATCTTGAGGGTGGTTTAGCTTGATGTATGAAGAATGGACATCCTGTCTGGGAGGTAGCCCACTCATTTAGCCATTCTTGCCTATAATTGTTTCTCAGGATCTGTTGGCAGGTTTGCAGTGTGGTACTTGATGGAAATTGGGACAGTGCTGCTCCATTTTTGATAATTTATCGGCTTTTTCATTTCCTGGGACTCCGACATGCCCAGGGATCCACTGCAGTGTAACTTCGACGCAATAGGAAGTGAACAGTTGGTCAATTAATCTACAGATGTTATTAATATCAAGAGACATTTTGCTTTCTAGGGCTTGAAGTGCTGATTTTGAGTCTGAGAATATAACGTTTTCTTCTGGTGGAGTGATTCCACTTTCAAAGTCTGAGATTATCCGGCACAATGCTTTTTCTAGTGCTGTTATTTCTGCATCATAGCTGGAACAAATTTCTCCGCAAGGACCAAAGATGAAAGGTGGTCTTCTGGGTGCAGGTTGGGGTATTTTATCACTGCGCCATATCCAGCATTGGTGGTAGCTTTAAATGCAGATCCATCTGTGTAGACAGGGATGATAACTTGTGGATATGAGTCTATAGTTTCTAAAGCGATGGTTTTCAGTAGTGGTGCTAGAGTGTTCTTGTCTGCTGAGGAGTCAGAGAGTTCAGTTCTTACAGTAGGAGTAGTTGCCTGCCAACAAGGTGGTTCATTATTGATAGTTACCATTGATAGTTACCACTGGCTTTCTAACTGCTGGTAGGTGCTGTTTGATGCTAGCATCTTTTGCATATTTAAGAAAATATGTCTTTTGTATTGTGTTTTTGGTGCCAGTGCTCTATCATTTTCCTATTCTCCTCCGTTGTGTCCATTCTCAGATACCTTTCGTATGTTTCCACAGCTGAGCGTTCTCTTCTTAGGTTTAAAGGTTCAATATTGGTGTTGATTTTGCGTGCATCTGTCGGCGTTGTCTTCATGGCACCACTTATAAACTGTAGAGCATGATTTTGGACTTTTGTAAGAGGCTTTTGCTTGCAATTGTTTAGAGGGGGAGCAAGTAGTCAATTACTGAGCAGACATATCCAGTATAGAGTTGGCGTAATGAGTCCTGGTCTGCTCCCCACCCACAGGAGGAAAGGTGCTTGATGAGCCTAAGTCTTGGGGACGCTTTCTCAATCAGCTTGCCTATGTGGGGTTTCATGGTAAGTCCACGGTCAAGCTTGACTCTCGGGCATTCTTCGTATGCTAGTTTCTATCCATTCATCCAGACCTCAATATTTTTCTCATTAACTCTCTTCTTCAGACTAAACAGGCTGTACACAGTTTTCTCTACATTAATTTCAAGTTTCCAAAACTGGCAGTACGCAGAGATGGTTGTCAGGTTCTTGTTCATATTGTTGGTGATGGTTGTCGCGAGAGGGTTGAGATGTTATTAAAATATAAGATATCCTGGACAAAAAGTTGTATCAGGTCATACCAGGATAGGGCCAGATAAGAGTCTGGTCTTATAAGTAATACCCCCTTTTCTGAAAAGAGTAAGGGTGTATGGATATCAAAGGTAGGATCAAGCTGTATAAGTTTCCAGGTAGGATGTTATTGTATTATCCTGGATCCCTATGGGCTCCCTCTCAAGATCCTCCCTTGATTATTATATTATTATTATTATTATTGACTCTGCTAGGGAATATTAACAAAATTATTTCCAACAAGAACATGAACTCAACTTTAATAAGTAAGTAAGTCTGTTGGTAAATATTTACAATTTATTTAGCCTATACCGTTTCTCTTTTCGGTCTGGAAAGTTTGAAATGAAATCAAATTTATTTACAACAATAAATCAATAAACATTGAAAATAATTAACAATATCAAAAGTCATTCAATTGTTGAAGGTTATCAACTGGATTAATTATCTCCTTTTAAAGAACATTGATATGATACTAATGAGTTTTGTCACTATTTCTTGACTGTGAAGCTAGTAATGGGTAAATTTATGTCCACACTTTTCATCATTCACTGTATGTTTATTTGCATCTTGTCTTTTAGTATAGGGGTATAATCTGGATACGCTGATCAGTGGCTTTGTTTTGCCACTTATCTTGTGTTTAGAGATCTGTCACTCTCCTGCCATGGACGAACACGTATTTTGAATTTCTCCAGGCGGTGGAAGCTGGGTATCTGGCCCTGTTAACCACAAGGGCACTTGCACCACAGAGTACAGCAGAGGTGGATGACTCTATAAAGTTTTTGTTTTGCAGTTGTCAGGATAGAACCCTCAGGCACACAGACGAGCTGTTAATGGCAAACTTGATCTGCTCTCAGGTACAACTGGCAAAGGCAGTCTTCATTTACAAGTTACCGCTTCTTTCTGCTCGCTGTGTTTTTCAAATCTTATGGCCCCAATTTAGCAAGGGCAAGGTCTATTTATACTAGCACATCCGGCGTATAGGAAAGCATGGGGCTAACGGGGTATTGTAAATCCCAAAATGAGGCATATTTTGTCTCTCTGTTCAATTATGAAAAACTAGTTTCCCCCTTATCTTTCTTATTTCTGGAGCGATTTTATTCATCTGAGGCTTAAATTATACCCTGAATTAATCTTTATCTTCCTAGCTAAAAATCTTTTAGTCTCCTAAGTGCATTTTATTCTATGCATATTTTAAATACCTAAATTAGGGACTAACCCGATGTGTCGAAGTCTTTCCACTCAATATATCTCTCTTAATAAACTACTTTTCGTGGAAGTCTTTACACCTACCTCTAAAGTAACATTCCTGTTGTAGAATTAGAGACCTCTTCCAAGTGGTACTTCTTTCCTACTTATGTAATTAATTTGCATCCTTCACTCGGTTGCACAAATGAGGACTGGCCATTTTGCCTGTCCAAGGCTGTAGTAAACACGAATATGGAAGTCTTTCCATTGGCTAGTGTATCATACAAGTTACTCAGGATTATACAGAAGCTGTGTTGTGAAGCATACTAACTCGCGACAATGGTTTGGAGATGTTTTCCTTTTGTCCAGATGACTAGGTGTCGTGGAATATTCTAATCCACATATATAAATTATCAAGTAAATATAAAGCCTAATAAATACATATAATAAATAAAGGAAGAAGAATGGTAAAGAACAGTGCTGTCACAATGACAGTACTCGAAATCCCCTTTGTTTTATGCTTCGTCTGCAAATTGTAACGTTTCCACGTTAAATATAGGCCTTCTGCAACATACACGCGTTTCCCAAACACACAATAAAATGTGCTGCCTTTCTAAGAAAAACCTTGAAATATGCAAGTTGACCTAAATTTTAAATTCCATTCATGTCTTTTTCTACACTGCGTTACCAAAACGAACGAACAGATGGACTAAAGGATAAAGAGAGAGGGAGGGCTGAAAATCAGGAACGCAGGCAACACGCGTCGCGCGATACACAAATGCTGCCATCACGCGTGTAAGACTACATGCACTAATTTTTTTTTCAGACGGACAGTGATAAAATACACTACCCTTCCCAGACAGCACATCTTCGAAACAGGAGGTAGAAAATACATATTTTGAACGCAGCCACGTAGCTCTTTTAAATTTGGATATTTGGGTTCCTTAGGGCTTGCTGGCAAAGAATATGTAAAACGTTACGCAAATAGTCCAGGAATTAATAAATTATAACCAAAATAAAATAGTGGGGATGCCTGACAACACAAAATCATTTCTGCTCATAAAATTTTTTATAACGTGTTTGAAAAAAACCTTACGTTACATAAATAGCCTACCATGTAAACTCCAAATTGATTGGAGCGCAACAAATGAAAAACTAACCACGATTGGTCGGGCTATAAATACTATCTTGGTTGTTAGGGAGACGTAGAAAGGTAACATTTTTTCAAACACTTGTCGAAACGGGGCCTCATTGGCTAGACTCGCTGATATAATCACTTAGGAGCGTTAGTTCGAGACCACTTGTTTAAATAATCTTGATAAAGCAACAGTGCGTTGAAGCCAGCTCATATTTGTGTTAAATAAAAGCCTGGAACATAAGCAGATGGGAATTTGTGCCAGTATTTTGTGCCAGAATTCATTGCTAATCAACGTATCTGTGTTTATTCTATGAATTGTGGTAAGCTTGAACCATTCAGTATCTTTTAATGAAAATTGAATGTAAATTGTTAATTTATGCCTGTATATATATGTGTAGTTCAGTGGCAAACAGGAGATAAAGCCTATAATGCTCCAGCCTGAACAGAGGGTGTCGGAGGGAAGTAAAACGGCATGGAATGGCCAAATAGTACACTGACACCTGGATGATTGATTAGAAAGAAATAATGCTGGAAGTGCAGAGGCGTGGTAACCATTAAGGAGGTAAATACTGGTATAAAGTATTTCAGATGAAGCTGACAGTTGGCCTAACGCTCTGAACTCAATGTTTGTGATGTGTTGTGATCAGTGTAAAAGAGAGTATAAGTTAGTTATGAAGTAGAAGGTACATCCTTCTTGATTTCAGGGACCGTGGTCTTGATGGTACTGAGCAGCACCTGGTCAGAGCTTTGCTGAATCCAGAGTCGGACAGCATACTCCTTGGTCTTTTTAGCTATCAGTGAGGTGTCTCCAGAGCCCAGGGGAGAATTCGAGCAGAGGAGTCCCTTCCTGCCGCCATCACGCAAGATAAGCTGATTTGGCCAGCTGAGCTCAACATTATGTCCCCTCATCTTGAAATAACTTTGTAAAAATAACATTCAGAGGGGAATTTAATTGTCTTAATATCAGGAACTGAGAACATCTCCAATACTAGTCCCTAAGACAAACTATTGAAGTCATGATGACAAATACCAACAGAGCTTGAACAAAACAAAACCAGTATTACCTCATATTACTACTACACAACTGACACATAGGATATTTTTAATAATATATGTCACTACAATATTCATATTGATAAAGTCTGTACATATACTTGTAATTAAAATTGATTGTGATTCCTGGTTCCTTTGTATTTGAATCAGGACACATATACCTTTATGACAAAAATGAATACATATTGTTATTTGAAAAGTTATCAGTGACTCCTTAAGATATTCTCATAGAGTGTTATATGTATGTGAGTGTCACAGTGTTGTCAAGAGTAGTGGATTAAATTAAATTGTTTATCTGTCTGTTGTTGTGACTTACACTTCATCATACACATACCCTAGACACATAACGTAGTCATCACACTATTCCAGAATAATTCTGACTGAGATATATAGATATGTGGTAGCAAGTAAGGTTATCTATAATACACTACTCTTAATAGATATAGATACCTTCACAGCTGATCTCAGTCAGTACACTAAGTCCCCTATAAATATTTATAACATCCCACTTCACCACATATATTGGGGTCTCGCTCTTGGGATTTTGAATCTTTCCCTATTATAAATATTGGGGGTAATTCACTTCAGGGAATATAAGAATTAAAAGGTATCCTTGGGTGGAATTAAATAAGGTTGAGCTCACGGTGCCTGTGTTGTCCATTATATATATTTAGAATTTGAATTGTTGGTTAGACATTGTAGAAATTTACCTGATAGACAATGGCGGACCTGGCCAAGTTTCGATCTGCTGCTGTACAGACTGCAAAAGAGTTAGGATTAGATGGGCAAGTTATGGTTGCCTATGTCACTACGGAATGTGACAAATTTATTGAACGCGAAGAAAGAAGATTAGAAAAAGAGGCCGAAAGAAAGTTAGAGGCTGAGACTAAGAGGTTGCAATTTGAAGCTGAGGCTGAGACTAAGAGGTTGCAAGCTGAGGCTGAGACTAAGAGGTTGCAGATTGAGGCTGACAAAGAGGCTAAGAAATTGGAAGCAGAAAGAGAAGACAAAAGATTAGCTGCAGAAAGGGAAGCCGAGGAAAGAAGACAGGCTGCAGAAAGGGAAGCAGAAAAGGAGGAGAAGAGATTACAAAGGGAACATGAGTTACGACTAAGGGAGTTTGAGTTTCAGGGCCATGCTCCTGAAAATGGTGCCAGTCCCTTTGCCTCTGATGCCACTGCTAGCCAAGGAGCCTCAACCTCAGCTATGAATTTTCATTTAGATCATTTTGTTGAGAAAGACGATGATATAGAGAGCTACCTAAATAGGTATGAACTATTAGCTACCACGTATGGGTTAGAGAGAGAAAGGTGGAGCTTAAAGTTATCTCAAGGACTTCGTGGGGCAGCTTATGAGGTTTTTGCAAAAATGAGCAGAGGTGATCAGGAAAATTATGACATGCTAAAGCAGGCTCTTTTGTTAAGGTATGAAAAGAATGCAGAATTTTATAGGAAAAAATTTAGGAATGCTAAACTACTGTCAGGTGAAACCTATCACCAGTTCTCTGCACGAATAGAGACATACTTGGAGAAATGGACTTCTCTGGGGAAAACCCAAGATCTTAAGGAAATGGTCCTTATAGAGCAATTAAGAGAGTCCATGGCTCCAGACCTGAGAAAGTTTCTCATGGAACAAGGTGCAGAGAGGCTGGGTGAGTTGCTAAATGTTGCTGAAAGGTATCAAGCAGCTCAAGCAGAGGTAACAGGTAATAAAAAGAAACAAGTGGATAACTTTAGGGCACCACAGAACTTTAATAAATTTGATCCTAAGGATCAAAATAAAGGTAAGCACCAATTTGATAGGCCACGGTATGACAATAAAAATAAATTCCCACAATTCGATGAAAGGAAATATAATGAAAGAAAATCTTTCAACCAAGGAAAAAGGTGGTGTAAGAATTGTCAGATGGACAATCATGACACTGACCGTTGCAGAAGGAAACCTGTGTATATGGCAACCCTTCAGGTCAGGTCGACCTCAAGACAGGAGGAGGATATTATGTTAGATACCACTCCAGAAGAGATGAGGAAGGCACAGGCTGGGGATAAAACACTCAAGCCTTGTTTCAGAAAATTGTCAACTTGTCATACAACTCCAGGCAAGGGAGATTTTTACATGAAAAACAAGTTGATGTATAGGAAGACTGGAGCTAGATCCAAAGGTCACGGACAGCTGGTTCTTCCAAAAAGATATAGGGCAGACTTAATAAGGAGCCTACATGTGAAACCAGATGGGGACCATGAGAAGATAGGTACCATCATTCAAAAGGTGGCTCACAATTATTATTGGCCCAAAGCAAGATGGGACATTGAGAATTTTGTAGAAAGGTGTAGCATAGCACATGAGGGAACACCCACAAGTGGGAACATGAATCAGGACCTGGACACGCCACGAGGCAAAATTAGGCCTGATAATAAAAAGAGATATAAATTTGATAAAGTGGACCAAATGGAATGGGAAGCCCCTTTTCACGGACAAGCTTCACTTAACTGTTTTACTATGGCCACTATGCGGAGAGTGCAAAAAGATGTCTTACCCCAGGATAAGCCGAAAATCCCTCAATCGGACTTAAACAAACTGGAGGAAGAGGATGTAGGGAGGAAATCTCTCATCAAGAATTTTAAGTGGGGAGAAAGCCCCAAAAGAATTGGTAGCGGTCGTTTTGTGAATGATAATTCTGGGAGGAAAAATCATCACTATAAAGCTTCGAGTGGAAGAGACCATACCGGTGCATGGACAAATAGGTCCACACAATTAAAGGTCCACATGTAGCTATGTTAAGAACGTGGACTGATGAAAAGGCAGAGGAAAACATTACATCTTCATACCAATATGTGAATGAGCTGACCACTCGGTTAAAAACTGGCTGGAAACTTGCCAATGAAAATTTGAAACAAGCCAGGAAGAAACATGCTGCCTATTATAACAGGAAGGCGAAGGACAGAAATTTGGCTGTGGGAGAGAAAGTACTGCTTCTTTTGCCTGGGAGTCAGAATAAGTTACAAATTGGATGGCAGGGTCCATATACAGTTCTAGAGAAGGTGTCTAGAACAAATTATAAGATAGATAAGAAGGGGAAAGAAAAAATCTATCATGTGAATCTCCTGAAGAAATATTTGGAAAGAGAACATCAGGAAGAGACACACTTGTTGACCTTGTCCATCGCCATGGAGATGAAAAAGGAACCACTTTCATCATTTGAATATCCATTACACCCCTGTGAGACAGCAGCACAGGTGAAAATCAGTACACATTTAACGAAAACTCAGAAAGAGAGAGTGCAACAGGTTCTAAATAATCATGCAGAGGTGTTAACAGACCGACCAGGGCATACAAACCTATTGGAATATGATATGAAACTAATAGACTCCACACCTGTCTGTATGAAACCATATTCGATTCCGTTTGCTAAGGAGAAAGCTTTGAAGGAAGAGATAGACTATCTGTTGAAGGAAGGAATTATTTCGCACAGTGAGTCTTCGTATAGTTCCGGTGTTGTACTCTTAAGGAAGCCCTCTGGAGAACATAGACTCTGTATAGATTACAGAAGACTGAATGCTATTACAGAAGGACAGGTGGATCCATTGCCGGATACAAATCAGCTGTTTGCCAGGCTAAATAAAGCTAAATATTTCTCAAAAGTGGATCTGAGTAAAGGATACTATCAGATTCCAGTAAAGCCTGAGGTTAGACCATACCTAGCTTTTAGTACCTCAGAAGGACACTATGAGTTTAATAGATTGCCATTTGGATTGAAGAATGCGCCTAGTGTCTTCTCTAGAATGATGAGAAAATTATTGGATCCTCTGAATAATCCCTGTATAACAAATTTTATGGATGATATCCTTATAGCAACAGAAACATTTGAGAAACACATTGACTCTCTGAACATGCTGTTTGATCGACTTAGGGAGGCAAATTTAACAGCCCGACCAACCAAATGTTGCGTTGGATGTAAAGAATTGGAATTTTTGGGACACACAGTTTATCAGGGAAACATGACCCCTGACCCAAAGAACTTAGAGAAACTACAGAAAGCCCCGAGACCACAAACCAAGAAGGACGTGAGATCCTTTGTCTCATTATGTGGTTTCTACCAGAAGTATATCAAAAACTTTAATTCCATATGTGCACCGTTAACTGAATTGACACGTAAAGGACATCCAGATCGCATTACATGGACACCACAATGTGAAATGACTTACCAAGAATTGAAGGAAAAGCTCACAAGTAAACCCATTTTGAAATTACCTGACTTAAGTCAAGAATTCATAGTAAGGACGGATGCAAGTAATATTGGGTTAGGTGCAACTCTACTACAGAAATCAGATGCATTGGATGGGGAATTAAGCCCAGTGGCATATGCTAGCAGAAAGTTGAATAAAGCTGAAATCAACTACTCAACTAGCGAAAAAGAATGTCTTGCAGTAATATGGGCGATAAAGAAATTCAATATTTATCTATATGGGAAGGCATTTAAGTTGCAAACAGACCACAAACCTTTATCGTTTCTAGCACAGGCTAGGCATGAGAACTCCAGGTTACTCCGATGGTCTTTACTTTTGGCTCCCTATAATTTTAGCATTGAGTATATATCTGGAAAAACCAATTTGGGAGCGGATTTTTTAAGCCGCCATCCGTGTGATGAGAATCACCTTAAACCCCAGAAATAATAATAAATTTCTCTATGTGTATATAGAATAAAGGACTGACATATAATGTCTGTTTTAAGAGGGGAGGTGTCGTGGAATATTCTAATCCACATATATAAATTATCAAGTAAATATAAAGCCTAATAAATACATATAATAAATAAAGGAAGAAGAATGGTAAAGAACAGTGCTGTCACAATGACAGTACTCGAAATCCCCTTTGTTTTATGCTTCGTCTGCAAATTGTAACGTTTCCACGTTAAATATAGGCCTTCTGCAACATACACGCGTTTCCCAAACACACAATAAAATGTGCTGCCTTTCTAAGAAAAACCTTGAAATATGCAAGTTGACCTAAATTTTAAATTCCATTCATGTCTTTTTCTACACTGCGTTACCAAAACGAACGAACAGATGGACTAAAGGATAAAGAGAGAGGGAGGGCTGAAAATCAGGAACGCAGGCAACACGCGTCGCGCGATACACAAATGCTGCCATCACGCGTGTAAGACTACATGCACTAATTTTTTTTCAGACGGACAGTGATAAAATACACTACCCTTCCCAGACAGCACATCTTCGAAACAGGAGGTAGAAAATACATATTTTGAACGCAGCCACGTAGCTCTTTTAAATTTGGATATTTGGGTTCCTTAGGGCTTGCTGGCAAAGAATATGTAAAACGTTACGCAAATAGTCCAGGAATTAATAAATTATAACCAAAATAAAATAGTGGGGATGCCTGACAACACAAAATCATTTCTGCTCATAAAATTTTTTATAACGTGTTTGAAAAAAACCTTACGTTACATAAATAGCCTACCATGTAAACTCCAAATTGATTGGAGCGCAACAAATGAAAAACTAACCACGATTGGTCGGGCTATAAATACTATCTTGGTTGTTAGGGAGACGTAGAAAGGTAACATTTTTTCAAACACTTGTCGAAACGTGGCCTCATTGGCTAGACTCGCTGATATACTCACTTAGGAGCGTTAGTTCGAGACCACTAGTGCAAATAATCTTGATAAAGCAACAGTGCGTTGAAGCCAGCTCATATTTCTGTTAAATAAAAGCCTGGAACATAAGCAGATGGGAATTTGTGCCAGTAATTGTGCCAGAATTCATTGCTAATCAACGTATCTGTGTTTATTCTATGAAATTGTGGTAAGCTTGAACCATTCAGTATCTTTTAATGAAAATTGAATGTAAATTGTTAATTTATGCCTGTATATATATGTGTAGTTCAGTGGCAAACAGGAGATAAAGCCTATAATGCTCCAGCCTGAACAGAAAGTGTCCGAGAAAAGTAAAACTGCAGAGAATGGCCAAACAGTACACAAACACCAAGATTATTGATTAGACAGAAATAATGCTGGAAGTGCAGAGGCGTAGTAACCATTAATGGAGGTAAAATACTGGTAATAAACGTATTATCAGATGAAGCTTGGGACAGGTTGGGGCCTAACGCTGCCTGAACTCAAAGTTTTGTGATGTGTGGTGATCTCGTGTAAAAGAGGT